>CAJNDT010005939.1:0-282500 GCA_905221615.1 Symbiodinium sp. CCMP2592
ACAACTACTTAAATGATTCTTTCATTTCGCTTGGAAGCAGCTGAAGCAGCTTAGTGGATTGTGGTGGTAGAGCATTCCACGGTAGTGCAAATATACAAAAACACATGTACGGGCTTTTGAGTTTATGCTTGCGTGCATGTGTATCTGTAAGAACAAACATGCCTGCGCATTCACGTATATATACATGCACATACGTACTGCATAATGTTACTTTTGTGAACATTAGCATGCGTAAATGCATGCGTGCATAGTACAATTCTATATGAGACCAAGAAACACAGTACTCAAAAAACCCAGGCCCCATGGCAGGCCGCTCTCTATTTATAACCCTAGTTACTAAGTACCATGAAGCTCTAAGTTCGGGTTGAGGGATGTTTCGTTGGCGCCATCTGGAGGGTAAGGCAGTTCTTAAGCCCTGGACCGGAAGATTCACTTGGGGGGTCGGGGGACTTAGTAAGTAGTTAGTAACTAGACTTATAAGTACCCTAAAAGGGACCCTAGTTGGGGTTATGGTACTCATAAGTCCCTAAAATAACCAGTTACTAAGTGCCCCGACCCTCCAAGCAGGGTCGCACAATACCCCAGCCCTGAGCGAGAGATCAGGCTTTCACGGCGTAGTGAGCTTACCACACAGGCTGGGCAGAACGTCTATCTTCACCGGCGTGGAACCTGAGTGGTTTCTGCCCTCCCACCTTAAAAGGAATTATAGTAGGTTGTTACTTGCCCGTCGCCAGGCTATTCGTTCGTTTCATTTTCCACTCGATGGTCTGAGTCATTGTTGCGTAAGGTCGTTACCATGGTGCCTCATCACTACGAATAATTGCTGCTTCTGGAGACGGCGTGGAACAGTCTGCATGGCGATCTCTATGGGAGAAACGTTACGTTCAGCAGCATCCCTCTTGTTTTGGTTGCTTGGGGTTAGGGTAATATAGGGGCCTTAGTAATTACCTATACTGTTTTGGGGTTCCTTATGACAATTACGCATAGTGTAATGGGCCCCCAGACCCTATTCCAATTATTAAGGCCGCGATATCCCTAAACCCTTATAGTATCCCTTAAAGGAGCCCTATTACGGGAGCCCTATCTCATAGTTCAGCGCATCGAGCCGGCCAAGACTTCGCACTCACTCAAATTGAACCCACGAGGTAAGACCGGTATGGGCCTCACATAGCCCGAAAGGACCGTACATCTCTTATAGTTTATAACGATGCGATATTGGATCTGCCCCTGAGCCCTAAGCCCTAAACCCTACTTATGATTAAGGCCCACGGTATTCCTAGAGACTACAATATCCCTTAAATTAAGGAATATACCTTAAACCATATAAGAGATCCTTCTTTAATTTAACTTTTATTCCGTAATTTGAAAGGATATCGGTTAGAAAGGGCCCCCAACCTGTAATAGTGACTACAAGGATTATACTAGGGCCCTATTATATTCCTATTATACCACCATTACAGGGTGAGGGCCCCTTCCAAGATATCGGAGTCTCTGGGTTCAACGAATTTTCGAGAGGTGCAGCAAGCCCTGGAAAGAAGTGGATTCGATGTCACAGTGGCGGAAGTGCGGAACAGCAGCTATGCCATCTGGCATTGTTTAGGGGTTCAGGGTCTCGGGCTTAGGGGTGTAGGGTGTGTCACAGTGCCACGGCGCGCCCCACCCATGGAGTGGTCGTGGGTCGCGCCGTCTTCGTAACGTGGAACCCACCCACAACCACCCGAAGCAGGACTAGAACGGGTTTTGTGTTCTGCTTCTTCTTATTCGAGTGCTGCACTAGCCGAAAAGACGTTGCAATGTTGCGGAACGTCAAAGGGACATCCGAGTGATGTAGTCACAAAAGAGCAGCGACGCCCTCGCTCGTCCTCGCCGGCCGCCAGAGTCGTCCGTCAGCCGTCGTCAGAGTCGTCCGTCAGGGCCCAGTGCCAAGCCTCCAGAAGTGGTCTGCAGCCGTCCGCTGTCCGTGCCAGTCCGGCCAAAAGTGCTGATCATCCAGTCGGCCGCCAGGGTTTTTTCGCCCGGCAGTCCGTGCCAGAATTGTCCAGCTTTGCCGCCAGACTCGCACTCCAAGCTCCTTGCCAGAGTCGGCCACTGTCCCCAAGCTCTTTCTAGGACGTCCCGTCACTGGGTCCCCCGCAGGGTCACCCCGCTGTCCCCGCCAGGGTCGCTTGGTCAGGGTCGCCGTCCCCGCCAAGGTCCTTACGCCGTCCTTGCCAGGGTCGTCCGCTGTCCCCGCCACGATCGCCCGCCGTCCCCGCCAGGGTCGTCCGCCGGCTGTTTTTGGCTTTTTTTGTTGCTGTCACTTTGCTGTCCTTGCCAAGTGCCCGCCAGAGACACCGTTAGGGTTGCCCGCCGTCCCCGCCAGGGTCGTCCGTCTGCCAAACTGTTTTTGGCTGGAGGGTCGTCTGCCAAGCTGTTTTTGGCCCTTTTGCTGTCACAGCAGAGTCGTCCGCCGTCCCTGCCAAAGTCGTCCGTCCACCAAGTCCCCGCCAGAGGACTCGCCATCCCCGCCAGGGTCGCTCGTCAAGCTCTTTCTACCAGGTCCCGTCCCCGCCAGGGTTCTCGCGCTGGGAGATAAGGCGCCATCCCCTCCACATTCGTCTGCCAAGCTGTTTTTGGCTTTTTCAGTCCCTGTCAGAGTCGCCAAGTCCCCGCCAGAGTCGTCGCCGTCCCCGCCAGGGTCGCCCGCCGTCCCCGCCAGGGTCGTCCGCCGTCCCCCTCCAGAGTCGTCTGCCAAGCTGTTTTTGGCCCTTTTGCTGTCACAGCAGAGTCGTCCGCCTCCCTGCCAAAGTCGTCCGTCCACCAAGTCCCCGCCAGAGGACTCGCCATCCCCGCCAGGGTCGCTCGTCAAGCTCTTTCTACCAGGTCCCGTCCCCCGCAGGGTCACCCGCCGTCCCGTCCGCCATCCCGTCCAGAGTCGTCTGCCAGGCTGTTTTTGGCTTTTTCAGTCCCTGTCAGAGTCGCCAAGTCCCCGCCAGAGTCGTCCGCCGTCCCCGCCAGGGTCGCCCGCCGTCCCCGCCAGGGTCGTCCCAAGCTGTTTTTGGCCTTTTTAGTTGCTGTCACAGCAGAGTCGTCCGCCATCCCCGCCAGGGTTGCCCGCCGTCCCCTCCAAGGTCGCCGCCGTCCCCGCCAAAGTCGTCCGTCCACCAAGTCCCGGCCAGGGTCGGCAGCCGTCCCCGCCAGGGGCTCGCCATCCCCGCCATGGTCGCTCGTCAAGCTCTTTCTACCAGGTCCCGTCCTCGCCAGGGTTCTCGTGCTGTCCAGAGTCGTCTGCCAAGCTCTTTTTCAATCCCTGTCAGAGTCGCCAAGTCCCCGCCAGAGTCGTCCGCCGTCCCCGCCAGGGTCGCCCGCCGTCCCCGCCAGGGTCGTCCGCCGTCCCCCTCCAGAGTCGTCTGCCAAGCTGTTTTTGGCCCTTTTGCTGTCACAGTAGAGTCGTCCGCCGTCCCCGCCAGGGTTGCCCGCCGTCCCCGCCAGGGTCGCGCGCCGTCCCGCCAAAGTCGTCCGTCCACCAAGTCCCCGCCAGGGTCGTCAGCCGTCCCCGCCAGAGTCGCCCGCCATACCCGCCAGGGTCGCTCGTCAAGCTCTTTCTACCAGGTCCCGTCCCCGCCAGGGTTCTCGCGCTGGGAGATAAGGGTACCCAATTTTACTATTGTGCCCCATGGCTAGCAGTGCCAAATCAGGTCTGGTAGACTCGATCTGCTTGGCCAAGCAAGCAGATCTCGAAGCGGTAGCGTTAAGTGGTACCGGCCGCCGCCGGGCGCGGGCGGCCAATGGTTTAGGGTCTGGGGTTTAGGGGTTGAGGATTTTGAGTTTTAGATGTCTTGGGAGTCTTTTAGTAACTTGAAGATTCGGCCATTCGGGCTTTGGGAGTTAATGCTTATGGTTGAGGATTCAGGGTTTAGGACCGTAAACCCCAAACCCTAAACCGTAAACCCTAAACCGTC
This sequence comes from Symbiodinium sp. CCMP2592, assembly GCA_905221615.1. Classification (NCBI taxonomy): domain Eukaryota; class Dinophyceae; order Suessiales; family Symbiodiniaceae; genus Symbiodinium; species Symbiodinium sp. CCMP2592. The sequence goes on from CAJNDT010005939.1 coordinate 3,942, forward strand.
GGCTCAACCTCTTAAACCCATGGGCTTAAAGCTAAGGCCGCGGGCCCTCCCCTGACGCAGGCGGTTTATCCCCTTATAGGAAATAGGGGACCCTAATATAGTGCCCTAAATAGAAGGATCCTTATTATAAGGACCCCAACTAAGGTACCCCTAATTCTCGGAAACTCCCATATAAATCCTAGAAGCCTAAACCCAAGACCCCAAAATTCTTAAACCCTGAACCCGAAACCCCTTATCCTTTTAAGGAAGACGGCAAGAAAGACTAGACACACAGGCCTTCGAGCCGAAACCTGAACTCTGAGCGCACAAGTGGCCCATTGCAAGGGGCAGTTTAGGGTTTTGGGGTTGGGGTTTAGGGTTTAGGTTTTAGGGTTTGGGGTTTGGGGTTTAGGGTTTAGGGTTTAGGGTTTAGGGTTTAGGGTTGGGTTTTAGGATGTGGGTAGTTGTCGAAATTAGGGTCCCTTTTTGGGTACCCTAAATATCAGGTGGCGTATTATAATAGGGACCCAAAAAGGGACCATGATTCTGACAACCACCCATGTATGGGTTTAGAGTTCAGGTTTTGAGGTGAAGCAGAAGTGGTTTGAGGTTTAGGGGCAAGGATATAGGGGTTTGGGATTTAGGATTTAAAGTGATGGGTTTCAGGGTTTAGGGTTGGTGGTGGAAGATGCGAAATCCTAAGCCAACCCGAAGTCTTAAAAGCTTACGGTTTAGGGTTTTGGGTCCAGGGTTTTGGAATGGAAAGAGAAGCAATCCTAGTTCGAAGAGAGCCTGCGCAAAGAACATAACGCTACTAAAGCCTCAACCCTTAAGCCCTACACCTAAGCCCGTTTTCTTCTTAAAACCGACGACTAGGAAAAAGGGCAACCTTTTCTGCTAAGGGGCTACTGGGGAACCGGTTGTAGGAACCTGATGAAGGAGCCCAGGTGCCTTTTGCCCCACACTAGTAGGATTCACATAAGGGTTTCCCGAAAAGAGGGGACCCTACTATAGTACCCTAAATAGTAGGATCCTGGTTAAAAGGACCCCAAGATAAGGTAACCCTCATCTTCGGAAACTTCTACAAAGACGCAAGGTTTCTTAATCACCCTGAACTGGAAGCCAGCCTCCCATGTTATTGTGCGCATCGCCTGACCTGTGACCTGTGGACTTCGAATTAGTTGCGGAGTGCGACCAGCTTTTAACGGTTCAGGGTTTAGCGTACAAGCCCGAGACCGATTGTGCAAATAGGAGAACCCACCTAGGTGCGTATATCCCAAGGTTCTATACGGGGCTGTAATAGAGGGGCCTTAATAATCCCCCGAGCCGAAGGTGTACTATGGGGGTCTGGACAGTTCGACCTTGGTTTTGGGGTACAGTATCTACAGTATGGGGGTGTTTGGAGTAACTGAATAATTAGACTAGGGTTTAGGGGAGTATCTTGTAACAAGAAGTTTTAGGGCAGTTTTTTAGAGGGAAGCTCTTTCTTTTGTTTCGACCTCGATATTGTCTATACTGCAACCCGAAACATCATCACCCATGGCAGGTTCAGGCTGGAGGGTTTTAGAGCATAATGTAAGACATGACTGAGGCACTAAAGCCCTAACAAGTATCACCCGAAAGAACCCCTATAGCATCCTATAAAGGAGACATGGGAAACCTCTATCACATCCTAAAGAACGATGTTTTCAACGATTTCTATGAAGCCTCAACACTCAACCCTAAACCCTAAGCCTAAGCCCTAAACCCTAAACCCAAAGCCCTGGGGTCGTTGCACTTTAAAAAAAACGTAAGCCCTGAACCCTATTATGGACCCCTTAAAGGAACCCATATAGATCCCTTTGAGGGGCGTTACAGCCCCTGAAGCGTTTTCAGTGAGGCTTTAGTACCAGTGGACGAGCGTCTCGGCGACATCTTCCGGGACCTCGACGAGGCCAATAAGTTTTTTTGTTAAATACAGGGGCTTCAATAATGATTATAAGAGGCTTCCTTTAAGGGATACTGTTTTGGCGGGTTCTTATCATAATTGTGGTGCAATATGAAAAGGCTTTCAAGGTTTGTCTAATTTAGTTGAGGGGTAAAGGAAGCGGCCCTGTACGGCCTTGTAGCTCTTTATGAGGGTTTGAAATCTTTCGAAGCAAGCGCCGAAAGGGTCGTTCTTTATCAGGGTTTGAAAAGGCTTGGAGCAAGCGCCGAAAGGCTTGAGGCCGCAACCCTAAACCCTGAGGCCGCATTTCCAAGGGTTGTGGCCTTCGGAGTTCGGGTTAGGGGCGATTTCCCCTCGGCCGACTTCGAGATCCAGGCTGCCGGCTGAAGCTTTTTTCTTTCAATCCTAGTTTGTTTTTCAATCCTAGTGTTTTTTCAGTCTTATTTTTTCAATCTTAGTTGTTTTTCAATCTTAGTTGTTTTTCCATCTCAGTTGTTTTTCCATCTCAGTTGTTTTTCAATCTTAGTTGTTTTTCAATCTTAGCGTCAGGGCGTAGGGTTGCTTTTGGTAGGGCTTTTGATCGGTTGAGGGTCTAGTGTCGGTCCCAGAGTCACAAACCCTCTTCCCGAACAGGGTCAAAGCAAGGATCCGAGTTAAAGACCCCAAATAAACCGTGCTAAAGGGAACTCCAGAAAGTTGGAATATGGATTAATGGTAGGATACCCCATAATTTACTTTTAAAGGGGTTACGATGGTGATATTCCAACTTTCTGGCTTCTACTGTACGGTGTTGTGTAGGGGCCTAAATAGTAGATACGATAGCTGGTAGAATGTGGCCCAAAAGCCTATTCCATTATGGCCCCCTATATCATAGAACCCTTACAGTAATACTTACAGAATCCTGAAAGGAACCGCTGCAGGAGCCCAATTCTAATTCTTAAGGTCCCTACTTTACAGTAGCCTTAGAGATCCCTTATAATCCCTAAACCCTAAACCCTAAACCCCTAAACCCCTTTGCAGGAGCCCAATTCTAGTTATTAAGGTCCCTACATCAGGCTTGAAGGCTTTGGGTTTCGGGTCCCACGGGAAGCATAAAGGGTTTAGGGTTTAGGGTTTAGGGTTTTAGGGTTTAGGGTTTAGGGTTTAGGGTTTAGGAATTTAATTCTTCATGGATCCCTAAACGCTGAACCCTAAACCCTTGATGAATGCGTCTTGCTCTGCAAGACTATTCTTCCAAAAGTTGAGTAAAAGCCTAGGCCCTAAATCGGAAACTGCATGCCAAAACCCCATAATCCCTCTAATCCTACGCCCTGAACCCTGAATGCCCTGCTTTGCCTGAGTGCCAGGCCACCGTCATATTGGAACCTGGTGGAGGGCATCCGACACAGGTCTGGCAGGGTTTGGGATTGGTTGCGGGTACCTAACCTGGGTTTGGAGTACCATACTTGAATACTTTTTTTGCTACCTGTTCCTTAAAGGAACCATTATGAAATAGAAGTCTATACTTTTTTCCTCCTTGGATACTTCAAAGTCCAGCTAGGGTTTTGTTTGAGGGTTCGGGTACAAGATGGATCTACACAGGTTAGGGTTGAGATTTTGGGCCCCTAAACCCTTAGCACTGGGTTTCGCGATTCTCGGGTTGACAGCTTGAGGGTTCAAGTCCAGTTGCTGCTAGGAGCCAGAAGAACTGATGCTTCTATTCCTACTGGTTCCTTGTTATAACTAGTTTATGCATTCCTTCTTCAAACAACATGTGCGAGTTATTAAGGAACCCATACTGTTGATGACGTAAATCCCGGATTACCTTTAAGGACCCGAAACTATGGGAAGTATGGTATATTCCTTATTATGGGTAATGCAGGATCTATATCCCTAAACCCTGAAACCCTATATATCCCGTAAAGGAACCCCTTAAGGTACCCGTATAGATCCCTTTAAAGGAACCCTAGGCTTTATGTCGGCAACTGTATGAAAGCTTCAGCTCTATACCCTGGTGAGTGTCCTGCAGATCCACTCTAGATAGGAGTTTCCGAAATTTAGGGGGTACCTTAGGGTTCCTTCGGAGGGTCGCCATTAGGGGTTTTGTAAGGGTTTCATCAAAGGGCTCAAAACGGGTGTAGAGTTTCCGAAAATTCGGGGTACTTTTCTGGGGGTCTATTAGGGTCCCCTATTTGGGGAAACTCCAAATGAACCCTGACGTTACCCTCTAAGCCCGCCCCAGGCTTATTCCAACCAACTTCAGCGAGGGACTTTTCTGACTACCACCGCTGTGGAAGGAGGTCTCAGGCACGCGCCTCCTTAAGCGTATCGGGTTTGTGTCAGAAGGCTTTCATGTGGTTTTGCAGGTCTTCGGTAATTCAAGCGTTCCTTTAAGGGGTATCAGGGCTCCTTTCATAGGGGGTCTGTAAGGGCTCCTTTGTGGGGCTTGGACAAGGGTTGAGGTTCAAAGCTGAGGGGTTCAGGCTCCAGGGGTTTGGAGTCCGGTTGGAGAAATGTAGGGGCCTCAACAATTACCAATACTATTTTGGGGGTTCCTTACCATCATTGTAGTATGATGGGCCCCAAAAGCCAATTCGAATTATTCAGGCCCCTATACTTGGGGTTCGGGTCTGGTTGGGAATTTAGGAAGAAGCAGGGTTCAGGGTTCAGCGTTTGCCCGTTTGTTTTCCGTCTCAAGAGGTGAGCAGAAAACCGATCTATCTAAACCCTAAGCCCGAAACCTTAAACCCTAAACCTTAAACTCTATAAGCCCGAAACACTGAACCCTACAAGCCCGAAACTCTAAATCCTAAACTTCAACCTTACTAAAACCCTCAACCCAAGCCATAAAGTTTGAAAGATGCCCTCTGAACCGAGACTCATGGGTTGGCATGGGGGCCCTGAGTGGTCAGTGATCGTATACTTACAGTCCCCTAGAGAATGGTCTTGGCAATATACCGGGACGCCCCGGCCAGCCCAAGAATCAAAAGCGCAAAAGGGTATCACAGGAGGGTAGAGTGGCAGGTTTTTCTGTCCCACTATAGCATATAATATGTCAGAGAAAGCCCGAATAAGGGTGGTCTTTTGGGACCAAATTCCACAATGATCGTATATATGGACCCTCTAATTTAGGTCCCAAAGATTATCTGAATGGGCGTTAGGTATTTGAAGTCCAAAAGCCCGAGAGCCTGAACGGAAGCTCGCGGCCTCTTACTACTTGCAGTCTTGCTATTGCTTAATTCTTTCCGCTTCTGGCAGAAAGACAAAGCCACCTGCAGAGGAGAACCCTAAACCCTAAACCCTTAAACCCTAAACCCTAAACGAGGAGAAGCCTCGACCTCCTGGAGCGTGCCGACGTCCCCAAGGCGCACAAAGTTGCAGGAGGTTTGTCTTTGCGGACTTTGCTTAAAGGCTCATGGGACTTAGTAAGTAAGGTTATAAGTAGGTTATAATTAGGATAACCCCACTTAGGGGACTTATAACCCCAATTATAACCTACTTAGTAAGTCCCATGATCCTTCAAGTGGGGGGGTTTTGAGTTTGGTGGTCTCGGCGATGCAGTGCCTCCCTTTGTGAAGGATGTGGGCGGGACCCTTGAAATCTAAACCCGAAACCCTTGAATACGTAAACCCTAAACCCTAAACCCCTAAACCCTAAACCCCTAAACCCCTAAAACCCCTAAACCCTAAACCCCTAAACCCCTAAACCCCTAAACCCTAAACCCCTAAACCCTAAACCCTAAACCCCCAAAAACCCTAAACCCCTAAACCCTAAACCCCTAAACCCTAAACCTCAAACCCCAATGGGGGGAGGGCTGGTGACTTCGTTGTTGCGGTTTTTTTTTGGGGGGGTTTCGGCCTCAGGAGTCCAGAGACTCAGGGGGCGGGGGGCTTTAGTGTTGGGTTTAGGGTTTAGGGTTTAGGGTTTAGGGTTTAGGGTTTAGGGTTTAGGGTTTAGGGTTTAGGGTTTAGGGTTTAGGGTTTAGGGTTTAGGGTTTAGGGTTTAGGGTTTAGGGTTTAGGGTTTAGGGTTTAGGGTTCTGTGGTGTTATTGGTTGGGTGTAGGGGGTTATTTCTTTTGAGGGGTTCGGGCTCAGTTTAGGGCGCGCCCTGGAGTTCCAGGTAGCAGAGCTTTGGATTTAGCCTCCATTTGACGACAGTCTAAACCCCAGACCGCCAACCCCAAAATCTGGAAACCCGTTTTTGCGTATCCAGCCAACCTCGCTGCCTGAGCGGAAGATGCGCCCCGTCAGGCAGCTCTGCATGAGGCGGCTCTAATTTACTAATGAAAGCTGCCGCTTCCGGATCCTGATCACATGCACAAAGTGTGGCGAAGGCACAGCTTCTCGCCCAGCTAGGGCTTCTTCTTGAAGCATGGCGTTGCGCTTTGCTTTGAAAACACAGAACGAGTTTGGCCTGCTGGCTACAGATGAGGAGACGGAAGCATCAGAGGAGGCTGGCACTGAAGAGGGTAGTTCGCAGGATCTGAATGGTACGGAAAAGGACGTTGCGGACGGAAATTCAGATCAAGCTTGCAGCGCGTAGTCCCAAACCCCCTCAGCAGCCCAAGCTTAACTTCTCCGCAGTTGACCACACCGCCAGATACCAGTACAATGAAAACTTCAGACAAATCCGTTTAGCATTGAGCCTGGTAGGCTTTAGGCTGCAGATGGCTGTTTTGTAGGCCCTGCCAAAGCCGTACTTTCGAGGCTCATGATGTCCGACACCCTCATCCTTTCATAAGTGGCCGGAATATGCGCACCTCAGGTTATGGTGTTTAGGATTCAGTCCCCGGAGAAGTCGAAGCCTGAACACACATTATCAAGTAACTATAACTATAAGGCCCCGATTGAAAGTACGTTCCTGGGGTGCTGAAGTCGATGGTATAGTGCAAGCCTGAATAGATTTGCTGGTCTTGGGGTTGCTGCGAAAATTTGTACCGTGTAGTACGCACGAAAAACCCAAACAAATGACAAAGATGCAATATCCGGAACCTTTCACCCTACAAGGAACCCCAGAGAATTGGAAGATGGATTTAGGATGATTAGGGCCGGGATGCCCTGTACCCTACGTCAAGGGCATGAGGAGAATGACGTTCCAATTTTCCGGCTTCTACTGTAATCCCTGGCCCTGGGCTAGCCAGGACGTCGCTCGCCTTAGCTGTCACGCAGCGCCGGGCACTCGGAAAGTCGATGGGGTAATACGGCACCCCTGTTGGGGGTCGTGGTGGGGTTCTTATGGTGATGGTTCGCATGTCTCACGAAACGTTTCTCTTAGATCTGAATTGCCTCTTTGCAGTGGCAGCAGGGACAAAGACAGAATTCCAGCGTGTCAGGGTTGTATCAGAAAGACTACAAGACGTGGTCTCCCTGCCTGTGGCCAAGACATGCCTCCTGCGGAACACTAGTGGAGAGAGGGTCATGATTTCAGCCAGCAGGCGACAAGCCTTGAAGCCCTACACTCCTTAATCTAGAACCTTAGGGCCCAAACCCTTCGCGATCTTCAGGCCGAAGCCCTTTAACCCTAAGCCCTGAAACCCCAAGTTGAGGGATTAAGAGTTTGTATTATCATTCTCTAACGGGTTTATAGGGCTCTATAAGAGCTTTGTTGGCTTCTACAATGGTGGTACAGGGGTGTCACAAGGGATTTGGAAGCAACCGCCTTGAAGACAGCAGACCCTGCGCAACTGCTGCCCTGGCTCCAAACGGTTTTCCGTATAAATCCAGAAACACCAAAAGCTTAGCCTAACGTTTAGAAACAAACCCTAAACCCTAGCCCCAACATCCAAACCCTTGCCTGGACCCCAACAGCATGCAGAATAGTACCCTTCTGTAGGTGTCGGGCCACTCACTACTTAAGCCCTACATTCCAAACAAACCCTAAACGCTGCATCCCCCCAAAGTCCCAACACCAACAACCCTCCTTCCCAGAGAACCCAATACCCCTTAATTGAGGAATATATCGTAAAACATAAAATCAAGCCAGCTATTATTTAGGGTATACTCTGGGTTGATTCTTGGCACAGAGCCACAGGCCGACCACGCAAAGCACTCGACATCATTTCCCAGCTGCCGGACAGAACGCAGCAGCTAGGGTTTAGAGTTTCGGGCTTTGGTCTAGAGTTAAGGGTTTACAGTTCAGGGCTTTGGGTTTAGAGTTTAGGGTTTAGCGTTTAGGGTTTAGGGTTTAGAGTTTAGGTCCTGCAAATACCGAAGTTTTATCTGGACTTATGGTCTGGTCGTCGTGCGAGATACAACGCGGGGTGTATTGAGATCCTAGTTCCCCTTAGTTAATGAATGGAGTTCCTATCGTTCCTACAAAGAGAAGGTTGTGGTAGTCGAAGTGGTATTGAAAACTCCAAACATTTAGGGTTTTGTGCAGGTTTGCTTACTGGCTGACTAATGTCTTCTAGGGCTTTATAGGGCTCTCAAGGATTGTACATGGCTTGCAGGAATGACACGGCGGCCAAGGTGGTTCCGGTTGGGGAGGCATTTCGGAGTTTCCGAAAATAGGGGTCCCTCATATAGTACCCTTGGTAGTAGGATCCTTATAATAAGGACCCCAATAAAAGGTACCCCTAAATTTTCGGAAACCCCCATTTGGGACTTGTGAAAGGTCTTACGGGGATTTGTTAGGTTCGGATGAGTTTGGATTCAGGTTCCCCGCAGAGCTAAGCAGCCCATCAGGAAGCAATAATCTCGCCTTTAGAGCTCGTTCCTAGGGTTTAGGCGCGGGTATGATCAATCTCGTTCGTAGACTGCTGTTTCGGGTCGTCACACAGGCGAAAGAGTACCCTCCTCTGCCTGAGGGCCGAGAACCTACAGTACTACAGTGCAGCAGAAGAACGATAATCAGAGAGGGGTGCCTGTGTACTCCATGTACGATAAGAGCGGGATTGTATCCTTTGACATGACTACATCCGGAACCCGAAACCCTAAACCTGCAAAGCAGCTTTGCAAGTATGGACGTTTCCGTACGATCCCGTGGTTTTCGGGTTTATATGGTCTTCAATTACTATCGTGCTGCTTGCTATAATCCTACTCTATGCCACTTCGTGTTCCTTACTGTAATTAGGGTTCCTGCTCTCCTTAAGGAAATTATCTTAGAATGATGCGAATGCAAGAACAAAAAGAATTGTGGAGTCCATGAACTTTCAGGACTTAAGACTACCCAGAACAGTCCGCAGGCCCCACCACTCCTGAGCCCAAAGGCCCTCAGACACTGAACCCTGAGATTAAGGGTTTACAGTAGAAGCCAGAAAGTTGGAATATCATTATCATAATCCCTTTAAGACTTTAAGGTAAACTATAGGGGATCCTGCCATTATTCCATATTCCAACTTTCTGGAGTTCCTTTTAGACTCTTTACATCTGTAGGTCTTACTTGCGTTTTTCGGGCTGTAGAGCGAAGAACACCCCAAAGCCCGAAACCCTAAACACCTGCCCGAAAGCCCAAGACCCTAAACCCTAAACGGGTTTAGCGCCTAAACCCTACACGCCCACCCTAAGGCCCCCAGAGACGTATAAAGTATTCTTACAGCCACATTCTTATCATGTTCTTAGTGTCGCTGTTCGTTCTTACAAGTTACGTATCATTGACTAATATGACCAGGAAAGGCCCCAAAGCCTGACCCTAAACCCCGCTCGAACCGGGCGTTGTGCCGCAGGCACAGCCGTAGGAGCTCCCCGCAAATGCTGCTTTTGCAGGCAGGCGCGGCAATTTCGCAGTCTTGCAAGAAGAGAAACGTCCTGAAGTCCAGGTGGCTACTTTTTCAAAAATAGCCACCTCGGCTTTAAGCCCTTTCCAGGGCTTCAAAGAGCCTTGAAGCCGATTTGCTTGGCCAGCGTGGGACTTCGTGCATGTCGGAGGATTTTGGTGATTTGTTCGTGGGAGGCTGATTTTGGCAGAATTTGTGCTCTATGAATTGGTGTGTTTTTTTGGATGCTCTGCGGGTATGAATGGGGTCTGATCTGGACGTTATCATGGTTGGGACATGGATGCTCTGCGTGCATGGATGGGGTCTGATCTGGACGTTATCATGGTTGGGACATGGATGCTCTGTGGGCATGGATGGGGTCTGATCTGGACGTTATCATGGTTGGGACATGGATGCTCTGTGGGCATGGATGGGGTCTGATCTGGACGTTATCATGGTTGGGACATGGATGCTCTGCGGGCATGGATGGGGTCTGATCTGGACGTTATCATGGTTGGGACATGGATGCTCTGCGGGCATGGATGGGGTCTGATCTGGACGTTATCATGGTTGGGACATGGATGCTCTGCGGGCATGGATGGGGTCTGATCTGGACGTTATCATGGTTGGGACATGGATGCTCTGCGGGCATGGATGGGGTCTGATCTGGACGTTATCATGGTTGGGACATGGATGCTCTGCGGGCATGGATGGGGTCTGATCTGGACGTTATCATGGTTGGGACATGGATGCTCTGCGGGCATGGATGGGGTCTGATCTGGACGTTATCATGGTTGGGACATGGCTGCTCTGCGGGCATGGATGGGGTCTGATCTGGACGTTATCATGGTTGGGACATGGATGCTCTGCGGGCATGGATGGGGTCTGATCTGGACGTTATCATGGTTGGGACATGGGTGCTCTGCGGGCATGGATGGGGTCTGATCTGGACGTTATCACGGTTGGGACATGGATGCTCTGCGGGATCGGATACTGGGCACCCGGATGGGGTCCGAGTGCGGCGTAACGGCTGGTTCGAGGGCTAAACCCTAAACCCTAAATCCTAAACCCTAAACCATAAACCCTAAATCCTAAACCCTAAGCCGTTTTTTAAAAAAAATTCCCTAAACCCTAAACCCTTCCCTGAAACTGAAACTCCTAGACCCTAAACTACCCAGGTTATCGCTCCCAAGCACGCGGAGAGGGAGGGTGGCAGGCGCCTGCGACATTGGATGTGGAGTTACTGGGGATTTCGGGCTTGGGGTGTCGGTGCTGTTTTTTTGGCTTAGGGGTTTAGGGTGTTACGGTTCAGCGTTCACGGTTATGCAAGAGGTTTGGAGTTTAGGGTTTGGGAGAGTTTAGGGTTTGGGGGTCTGCGGTGTAGCATTGCTACATTTTTTGTGACGATCACCTTTGGCGTTCTACTGAGTGTCTCACGAGGTATTTTCAGCGGAAGTTAATGCAGACCGCCACAGTCCTCTGTTTCAGCATGGGCTTCATTGAAGCTTTACATGCCAAAGTCCTTAAATGTGTCAAATCACCTCCTAGCTATGGGGTCCGGCCCATACTAACCCGAAACAAACTGGAAGAGGAGGTGGAGTTTGATTCTGGGGCATCGTGCCAAGCGCCGAGGTGAGGCGCTGCCCGCACGGTCCGTATTGCGCTCACAGAGAGCAAGGACAAGGAGTACCTCTGCAGCTTTGAGAAATGTGTCCACGAATACGAACCTTCCTGCCGTGCCGGACTTTGGGCTTCTGGTGCCACCCCGTGGCTGCAATTCCCCCCAAGTGCCGTCTCCAGCAGATCCGTGTTCGAACGTGTCCGTGGTTGTGTTTGAGCTTCTTCTGAAGCAACCCGTGCTCACAGGCCCATCTCCTGCCGAGATTGTGCCACCTCCAGCCACAGTGTCGCCATCGAAGGTGCCGCCATCACCCGATGTGATGAACTTGCAGCCCGGACATCGACCGCCTGCGGTGCCGCCTCCTTGCTGCCACACCGTGTGCAGTTGGAGCCCTCGAACCCTAAACCTAAATCCTAAACCCTAAACCCTCGACCCTAAACCCTATAAATCCTAAACCCTAAACCCCGTACATCCTAAACCCCTAAACCCTATAAATCCTAAACCCTAAACCCTCCGCCCTAAACCCTAAACCCTACTCTAATTTTCAAGGCTTCGAATTCGAGGGATCTTGGGACCCACTCCCATCCCCAAGCCTCGGTTGGCCACCTGGGCGTTCGTCGCGGTGTGATCTAGCATACAATGATCATAATAACAATAACAATAGTAATAGTAATAGTAATAGTAATAGTAATAGTAATAGTAATAGTAATAGTAATAGTAATAGTAATAGTAACAATATTAATAATGATACAATAAAATCATAATCTTTGTCATAGTTGGGTAACATTTTACATGTTTATGGGTACTAAACCCAACAAGGAATAAACTTAGAATTTTTCATCCAATCCCAACCATGATCTAGTAACAATAGCAACAATGATATGTCATAGTACATCATACAGAATGACGTTAGCTAATCTACGAGTAAGCATAGTAATGGTACATGTTGCATACTACGTACTACACAAGTATAACCGCAACAGCAATAATCACAAGAAGATTGATCCATCCCAAGGTTCGGGATTAGGGGCGACCAGCTGCTTCAATGGCCCGTAACCATAGGCCCTAATCCAGTAGGGTCCTCGAAACGTAGTATATACTCTTGATGATAGAAATCCTGCATTACCTTAAAAGCCTTAAACTATGGCAATTATGGTATATTCCTTATCACGGGTCATGCAGGATTTATATCATACTACGGTTGATGATATAAATCCTGCATTACCCCAAGGACCCTAAACTATGGGAATAATGGTCTGTTCCTTATTCTGGGTAATGCAGGATTTATATCATCAACCGTAGTCTTCAGGTTTCCCTACGAAGATAGCAGCATCAAATCCGCACCCTGCAAACACTATCGAATCATCCAGGCGCCCTGCACTTGGGGGGTCGGGAGACTTAGTAAGTAGACTTATAAGTACCCTAAAAGGGACCCTAAGTGGGGTTATGATACTTATAAGTCCCTAGAATAGCCAGTTACTAAGTCCCCCGACCCTCCAAGCATAATGGTCCTTGTTGACAGAACTCGTTGTGGTTGAACGGTTTCAACATGTTCCCAACCTGCAAACACTTCTGATTGTAGGAATCCGGTTATTGCCATCGATAAGTAAAGCTTACATGCTCCAGCAGAATCCTTACTGAGTTCTTTATACTTGGCTGGGGGTATATGCGCGGTAGCGCCTACTCCTTGCGAAGTACTTAGCTACTACTTCGCCTCAGCCGCTAAGCATTGGACTCTTTGGGCAGGATCGTGCCCATCACGGCGAACGTGACTCTGCCGCCTCAGGTGGACCCGGCACGAGAGAATGAGCTTCTTACAGACCTCCGTACCTGTGGCTCTCATCCCTGACCCTAATCAATGCTAAACCTTACAAGGGGCCCACAAAAGACCTAAACCCTGAACAATGAACCTTGCCCCTGAACCCTACTTAAGCCCTAGAATCTCGGCATACGCTGCTCCCTGAGCCCCATGATCCTTCGAGTTGAACCCGAAGTATGCCCCAGCTTACCATGAATGAGAACCTGGCTTTGGAGCACCATACTTGTATGTACACTTTCTATTGGAACTGTTCCTTCAAGGAACCATTAAGGTAACCATTACGAAGTCAAAGTGTCCCCTTGGTTACTTCAACGCCCAGTAGCTTGCCGTGGAGAAGAACCCAAGCCTTAAACCCTCAACCAGAAACCCTCCTTTCCCTTTGTGACAGAACTATGGGATTGATATTGGTCTCGTCGCTACCGGGCTCTTGCGAAGGAGTTTAATTAACTTAAAGTACCATAGTAAGGAAAAAGGCATCATTCGCTTCCCGTTAATCTTCCTTGCAGGAACTCAGTTATGTTTCCCTGCGCGCGGGAGCAAGGTCTCGAGCAAATATTCGAGGCCCCTCAGCGAGGATCCAAAGAGATGCAAACCCTCTGGGAGGACCTGTGCGCAGCATGTCGCTTCTATGGCCTGGATGCGAGCGATCTTCACTTCTTCGGTTCCCTGCCGTCTCTGATGCAGCCGCAGATCACACCCTCCAGGGGATTGGTTTCCTCGGAAGGATTCTGTCACGTTTCTCGGCAGGGTGCCGGCAAGGCATTGCATTTCGCGGCAGAGGGTTCCTTGGGTGGACCTGTCAATACAGTTACAGTACATGTCAGTGCAGGTAGAAGTAGATCCACCAGTGTCGGTGATGCGGCATGAGGCCGATGTGTTGTAGGTAACGTGGTTCCGGTTCATGTTTGAGAAACGTTTTCGTGCGAAGAACTGTTTTGTACAGATCTCGCAAGCACCCTAACCTCTAAAGGGTCTAGTGCATCGGGTTTTCACGAGCTCCGGCAGGACTTGAGAATCATGATACCCGGTATTTGAGATCCCTGCACTTCTGAACCTTTAACCCTGACTCCGAAAAACCGCTCTAGGTGAGGTTTGACCGTTTGTGTTTCGTTCGTTGGATTCAGGTGCGTTGAATAAGCACTTTAAACTCGAAGCCCTGAACCCTAAGCCCCCTGAAACCCGAGAGCCCTAACCTTAAACCCGAAAACCCTAGGGGTTTGGGGAAGCCCCCAAGGACTCAGCTCCTACAAAATCCTTCAGCTAAACCCTAACCCGTTAACACATCCCAAACCCAGACGCATGCCCCCTGAGCTGCTGTGACGTCTGACAGCAGGTAATCGATGATGAATCTGACGACGAGGACCGGACGGAAGGGTTTCCGGGTTGTTTCGGGGACTGTAGGATTTGGAGTTTGGGGTTTAGAGTTTAGGATTTAGGGGTTAAAAATTGGGGCAGACGGTTTTCAGGGTTGCTTCTGTGATTGTCGTAGGGCTGAGGTTCTTCCATAGTATCCTGCTACCCTTTGTTCATGCGAAATATAGGAAGAAGGGGAATGGCAACAGCAAGGCCTGCAATTGACGATCTCTAGTAGTTACAGCATGTTACAAAAGCGATCACCATGGTAGAAGCTTCCGTAGCGATTATTGCGATGAGCCTAAACAACACTGTCGTTCTCATCCGTTATAGTGACTTTCCCCAAGTATCTGTCATCATCGTCTCATCATGATCACCAGCACCACCACCAGCGACGTCATCATCATATCAGTAAGCGCTGCCCCTAGAGCCTCCTCGACCGTACAACTACAGCAGTAGAAGTCACCAAGACGGACAGAAGAATCGGATCTGTGCTCGGAGGTGTAGCGCGCTTAACGTACCCTGGAGAGTGGTGGTCAGGTCAACTGGTCTAGGGCTTAGGGTTTAGGAGTCAGGGCTTAGGGTTTCATGTGCTGAGAAGAACCAGGCAACCAGGCAGGTTGTTACTGGCGATGAGAGCAACCGCCGCATGAGTTTGGAGCAAAACGGGGAGAGCAATAACACCAGTCCCAACAATACCGGCCACCACAACCACCAAAACGCCGACAAAAACAGCAACGTCAACCGCAACTCAGCAACTCCAACGATACCACCACCACAACCACCACAACCACCACAACCACCACAACCACCACAACCACCACAACCACCACAACCACCACCACCACCACCACCACCACCACCACCACCACCACCACCACCACCACCACCACCACCACAACCACCACAACCACCACAACCACCACAACCACCACAACCACCACAACCACCACAACCACCACAACCACCACAACCACCACAACCACCACAACCACCACAACCACCACAACCACCACAACCACCACAACCACCACAACCACCATAACCACCACAACCACCACAACCACCACAACCACCACAACCACCACAGCCACACCAGCAACAACAAACGCAAGCAGGAGCACGAGCAGAAGCGCAAGCACACGCACAAGCGCAATGACAAAAGACGCACGAAAACTGACGTTAACAGTAACAACACGAGGACAACAACATCAACAAGGACAACAATGACAATAACAAGAACAATATCCGAAGAAAATGACAAGAACAAGAACCATATCAATAACAGCAACAGAAACAGCGCAGAAGCAGCAGCAGCAGCATCAGCAGCAACAGCAGCAGCAGCAGCAGCGTCACCGGCACCGGGACCGGCAAAGGCAGCGGCAGCGGCAGCGGCACCAGCACCAGCGACAGCAGCACAAGCCCAAGCGACAGCCACAACAACAACAACAACAACAACAACAACAACAACGACAAAAACAACATCAACATTAACCTTAACATTAACCTTAACCTTAACCTTGACCTTCGCCTTGACCTTAACCTTAATCTTAACCCTAACATTAACATTTAGATTAAGATTAAGATTAATATTGACCTTAACCTTAACCTTAACCTTAAACCTTATCCTTAACCTTAACCTTAACATTAACATTAACAGCAACAGCAGCAGCAACAATATCAGCAGCTGGTTCGTGGGTAATTGTTGTAGGGAATGGGGCTTGAGGGAGAACTTTCATGTTTTCAGTGTAAAACCCTTATAGCGTAGATCCCGTGAGATAAGCCTTCATAGAGCCCACGCAAAACGGAGACACAGTATAGAAACCTTCCAACTTATTGAACCAACATAAGCCTTAAACCGTCAACCGTCAACGCTGAACTTTAGCTATGGCCCGAATCTTACAGCATAACATAGTTGTGGCTGTTCAAGTAAACGGTTCAGGGTGTAGGCCATAGGCTCGTCATGACTGCGACCGTTTGAGCATAGGCTTTCACGCTTTTTTATGGTCGGTCACTGGAGCCACTGGCGACCCTTGAAAACGCAGGAGGATGACTACTTCGACGAGGGACGGCTGGCCCCACCTGAGGCGCAATGCTTCCGAAGAGCCCTAGACAAACATGTTTGGATTTCGCAGGTTAGCGCCCCAAGCCCTTAGCCCGAAGCCTTAAAGCCTCAGCCCTAAAACCTAACACCCAAACCCTAAACCCGCTCTCCGGTACTGACTGGGTTCAAGGCTGCAGGCGTTCGGGGCCTCGAACACCCCGACAGAGCAGGTTTGTCAGAGTTGAGGTAAACTCGAGTTTCCGGAGCCCTAAACCCTAAAGCTAGGGAAGTGATGTGCCATCTGCCATTTCGACGAGTATGCCTGCACAGATGGGGGTCAAGGGTTAGCATTTGGGCTTAGCATTTGCGGCTCCCATGCAAGCTTCGCTCTGCACGTTCAGCTCTCGCCGCAAGTCCACAACTGGCAGGACACGCCTCGCAGACTGTCAAACATGTCTGGTTGGGCATGTTCGGAGGCAAAAAGGATGGACCTTGGAGGTCGAAGGGCATCTGTGGCTCCCGGGCATTCAGATGAGACGATCAGAAGTCCCTGACAGGCAACTAACAAGCCTTCGGGCCTAAGTATAGAGGAGTACTTGACCCTCTACCACCGTGCGCCGGCACGACTCGGCGACCAGCGATTGCCACCGCGAAATCCTAAACACTGAATCAGGGTTTAGGCTGGGGGTTCAGGAGCCCTAGGTTTCGGCACCCACCCCAAAACGAAAAAAAGTAACCCAACCCCCGATACACGATGTTCCGTTCTTTAGGGTAAGCGAACTAAGGACATTTACTGTCAGTATGCAAAGCTTAGACCCTAAACCCTAAATTCTAACCCCAGGGCTCGGGTTACTTAAATAGTAGGTTCCTAGCCATATAATATGCAACCCGGTGACCCAGCAAGCCATTATTTGGTTGACTGGAGCCCTAGGTTTGTTTAACACAAACCCTAAACCCCTAAACCCCTTAAACCTCTCTTGCTTATTATAATTAAACCCCTAGGGACCTTCGTCGGCCAAGACCTAAAATTGGTCGGCCAAGGCCAAGAATTCGTCGGCCTAGGCCACAATTCGTCGGCCAAGGCCAAGCTTCGTCGGCCAAGGCCAAAATTCGTCGGCCAAGGCCAAAACGGCCAAGGCCAAAAAACCGTCGGCCAAGGCCAAGGCCAAAAATTCGTCGGCGCCAGTGCCAAGAATTCGTCCGCCAAGGCCAAGGCCAAAGCTTCGTCGGCCAAGGCCAAAATTCGTCGGCCAAGGCCAAAACGGCCAAGGCCAAAAAACCGTCGGCCAAGGCCATGGCCAAAAATTCGTCGGCGCCAGTGCCAAGAATTCGTCCGCCAAGGCCAAGGCCAAAGCTTCGTCGGCCAAGGCCAAAATTCGTCGGCCAAGGCCAAAACGGCCAAGGCCAAAAAACCGTCGGCCAAGGCCAAGGCCAAAAATTCGTCGGCGCCAGTGCCAAGAATTCGTCCGCCAAGGCCAAGGCCAAAGGTTCGTCGGCCAAGGCCAAAATTCGTCGGCCAAGGCCAAAACGGCCAAGGCCAAAAATTCGTTGGCCAAGGCCAAAGCCAAAATTCGTCGGTCGAGGCCAAACTTCGTCGGCCAAGGGTTGGTTTAGGGTTTCTTTGTAAGTATTTTAAGTCTCCGCTTAGTAGGATTCTTTCCGTTTAGGGTTCAATTTAGCGTTCCAATTATAGTTCGGTTTCCGTTTAGGATTCTTTCCGTTTAGGGTTGCGTATAGGGTTCCTTTTAAGTCTCCGCTTAGGGTTCTTTCCGTTTAGGGTTGGTTTAGGGTTTCCTTTTAGGGTTCTTCAGAGTTCCGTTTAAAAGTCCCGTTCAGAAGTCCGATTAGGGTTTCGTTTCAGGTTCCGGTAGTACGACCCCAAAGGAATAATCCGAACCCTAGATTAGCAGTTTCGGTTGAAAACAGTAATAATGCAAACCAAAATTTGTTGAATAGAAGCGGTTGAACCAACTACATAGTTTAAGTGTATTTCTTCATGATATGGGATATTCTGGGTGGGTGGGTGTTATATCGAAACCGTAAAAGCAACCTTACTGTAATACTGCTCGATCCGGGGCTGCTGAACCCTAAACCCTCAAACCCTAAACCCCCAAACCCTACGCCCTAAACCCCTAAACCCGAAACCCCAAACCCTTAAACCCGCACCTGAAGATTGAAAGCTTTGATTTCACTCCCCAGTGCTCCGGGTTTGCAAAATTTCCGGTTTCAGGTGGAGGAGTTGACTGGCTGAAGGTTGGGCCTCAAAAGGTAGGATGAAGGTAGGTGGGGTAATCCCAAACAATGATATCAGGGATTCTCAATCCTACCTGGCTTCGTCCCACCTTTTGCAGCTTCCCAGAAGGAGCTTAGATTTAAGGCCGTCGGGCGTAGGACGCTTTTCTTTGAAGGTTTAGGGTTCAGTCCTGGGATTTAGGATCGAGGTTTTGGGAAGAATTTTTTCTTTGGTGGGGGCCGGGGCCCGCCCATTTTTCTGCGGGAATGAGCAGGACTACCCGCCCTTGCCACGAGCTCCTCCTTTCGCGCCACCAGGACGGCGAGGGCTCGCAAAGAGTGCTTTGTTTCCCATCTCTTGAACCTTCCCAAGCGTAACCTTCACCAATCTATGTAGCGTTGAAGATGCTGGATTTTGGGGGTTCAGGTGCGATAAATCCTGACTCTTGATTTTTAAGCCCTGAAGCCCTAATGCCCCAAACTCTAAAGCAACTACCTACCTGAACCCTCAAGCCTTAAATCTCAAGCCCCTGAGCCCTGAGCAGGATTGTGCAAAGGGTGCAAAAGCAGCCATACTGAAACACCTTCTAGCCTCACGTATGGTACTTGTCCATGATCCTCCAAGTAAACCCTGAACATGAACGGCACGTGGCTGAGTTGTTTGGTACTATGCAACATAGTATAGCTCAGAACCTTGTACTAATTATCAAGACCAGTATATTAGTAGTCCCTATGTGGTTCGTAATATAATTCGTATATCTCAGAACCTTATGACAACCATTAAGACCCCGCTAAACCCTAATCCCTACACATGTCCCAGAACCATATTCCAATTGCTAAGCGTCGCAAGCCGAGCCCTCCGGATGTGACGTTCCCGTCGGAGTGCTGGGACGCGAATGGATGGACCGCTGCTGAGTGGGCACAATACATGAACGACGCTGCGCACGCATCGCATAAGTTACGACTTGCCGAGTGGCGTGCAGAGCAGGAGACTGGCCAGCCAATGATGGCACCCCCGGTTTCGGTGTCAGCGGAACTCGCCCTGTGGGTTCAAGCCCTGTGGGTTGAAGGTTGACACGGGACCCAGATATACCTTAGGGTTCCTTCAATGGATCTATACGGGATCTATAAGGTTCCTTTCAGGGATCTATGGGGTTTAGGGGACTCCAATTTCCCTTAATTAAGGAATATATCTTAAGTCATAACTATGGTCTCTATAATTGAAGGTTTCTTCCTTAATTAAGGGGTACTGGGTTCTCTGGGGGCCCGAAGTCACACTGCCCTGAGAAGTTTGAAGCACGACAATGCCACGACTACGCCTAAGAAGGAGCTGATGGTTCCTACTTCTTATTAGTGGGTGTTTACGGTTTAATGGAGTGGAGTTGAACGGCGGGGTGGGGGGGGGGTTGTGTAGACCGTGCACGGAAAAGTCTATGCTTGAAACATAAACCCTGTAAACCTCAAACCCTAGACCCTTTCCCGTCAGATCTCAGGCGAACCTAGGTCCCTGGGAGGAGTTTTAAAGGAGCAGTCCGATGTTGTGCTGCCAGTTTGGTAAATTCCCCAAACCCTCATTCTTCCTAGCAGTATTCTGTAGGGTTCCTGGGGAACCCTAATCTAATCCTAATCATTCAGGCTCGTATGTAAGTCCGAAATCCAAACCCTAAACCCTATTGGACCCTAAACCCTAAGCTAAGCTAAACCCCTAAACCCTAAACCCTAAACCCTAAACCCTAAACCCTAAACCCTAAACCCTAAACCCTAAACCCTAAACCCTAAACCCTAAACCCTAAGCCCCAAGCCCTGAAGCCCTAAGTCCCTAAACCCCAAGCCCTTACTCCCGCCGGAAGTCCTTAAATCCCACAAACCCCAACGAGCCCCGAAAGCCTAAAGCCATCTAAACCCTAAACCCGCTCCTTCCTCAGACCCTAAACCGTAGACCCTAAACCCTAAACCCGAGCCCTAAACCCTAAACCCTGGACCCTAAACCCTGAACCCTAAACCCTAAACCCTATAAGCTACGTTCCTTCCTCAAACCCCCGGGAGCCGAAGGGGCCGAAGCGGTTCCGGGTCCCAACGAAGAGTTCGAAGCGGAGACCCGGGGGGCAGGGAAGCATCGGGGCGTGAGGGGTTTACAGGGAGTTTCGTAGGGTTTCGTCGGGTTTCGTAGGGTTTCGTAGGGTTGCGCAGGGTTTCGTAGGGTTTGTAGGGTTTAGAGTGTATAGGATTAGGGTTTAGGGCTTTGGGTTTGGGTTTAGTAGGATCTGATGGCGTCCTTGCTTCACTCCTCCCCAAGAGCAAGACCAGGAACTCCAAGCCAAGCGCCGCACTCGAAAATGGGGGCCCGCTTAGTTAGTGTAGATTTGGGCGTTTTCGAGTTGAGACGGTACGTATAGCAGGAAACCTTCAGGAACACGAGAGCTTTGACTTCGGCCGCCATGCAACCAGCATAACCCCTAGCCCCTAAACCTGGGACCCTACAAAAAAGGTAGGTTTTGGTCGTTTAAGGTGTGGCTTACCTCAGGGTTTCTGGCGGGTGGAGACAGAGTTCCCAGGAGTTTTGGGAGACGGGGGATAGTTCTGCTCTGTCAGAGTTGGGTAACATTATACAACGTGTACTTAAACCCAATGAGAAATAGAACTTCAATTTTCTAATATTACACCAGCCTTGATCTAGTTTGAAGAGATCAGCAGCACTATATAACCCTGCCTCATGTAGCCTTATAGAAACTAGGGCGCCGAACCCTCATCACCAAATCTTACAGAACCCTTGTCAGATGATGCATCTAGTGGTAACGTCACCCCTGATCTCATATCCTGATTTTGGAGGACGTAGTAAGCGGGCTAGAATGGCAGGCATATTCATATTCACAGGGAAACTCCATCTAGTCTTCTTACAACACCACCCATGACTACTTCCAAACTCCGGCTGCAAGAGCCGTGCAGGCTTCAGGGTTTAGAACATGTAGCATGTCCACAGCTTCACATCCCACCCCACGCCCCTGCGCAGGAGCGAATGCCGTACGAGACCATGCAGGCAAGCTCCCAGAGTCAAACATTCCAAAAACAAGGAATACTGTCAACTTAGGGGTTTAGGGCTTATAAGGGTTGAGAGAATGAAAGGTTTCTTAATGAAGGGATATCCCTAGAGCATTGAACCCTGCAAAGTCTTGTGCGGACCCCGAAAACCTAAAACCTTTCCAGAGAATCCTGCCGCAAAGGATCCTAAGTTAAGGCGTCTTGGAGCTTGTGATTCACCAATGTTGAGATGGCCGTATGTTTCGAATCTCACTCTTGCTTGCTCGCCACCCACCCGCGACAGTCGGTACAATGTTATGTGCAGTTCATGCATGTGCAATTTATGTGCATCTGCAACGTGTGCATGCAAGTAAGTATGTATGTAAGCACTTTAAGTAAGTAAGTAGGCAAGTACAGCAAGTATGTATGTAAGCAAGCAATTATGTACATGCAAGCGTATGTTGGAAGAGTAAAGCCGCCTCCTCACCCCATAGCCCGAAAACCCAAGCCCCAAGCCCTAAACGCTGAGTCTCAAAGCAATCTCCGCGGCTCTCCTCAGGTTGACCACCCTGTGGATCCCGTGCAGCTCACGTCCTATGACAACGACTGGCTCGTAGAGCATCTAACACCCAGGCGCGTAGTATAGGGTTGCGAATGCGGAGGATTACTTGTAGGGTTTAGTGTAACTCCGGTGGTTCCTGATCATAAGTCTAGTAGAATATACATTATAGCCAATTATAGCCCTAATCTAGTGATCCAGGTCCCCTATTAGTACCGGGTCTTCTGGTCTAATGAACTTAGCAAGCATCCGAAATTTTTGTTCCGCGAACGATTGTTTTTTCTTGCGGTTTTCGACCCGCATTACAATGATCTATTGGTTGGTTCTTCATCGTGATAGCGACTCTGTTCTGCAGGATCGGTGCACGCCCGAGCGCTGCAAATGGAATCTGAAAACTATAAGCCCATCCGAGGCCGTAAACCTTACGCCTTACGCCTTAAACCCTGAATCCCACTACAAGCCTGAAGCTCTGCCGTAGTTGCATGAAGCTTTCAGGGACCAGTATAAAGAATCCAAAATTGTTTCTCCCCCCAGGCGACGGGACTTTACGCAATAGAGTGAATTACGGAATCTGCCGCTGAAGCCCGAGAACCTGACACCCTAAACATTGTCTTACAAACCACTTGGACCCAGAGTAGGCCCTTATTCGTTTTTTAGGGTCCAGATTCCCTTATGAGCCCCTTTCAACAAAAAAGGGCACCCTTTTTATTCCTAGGTTACTCTGAGTCTAGACCATGAAAGCCTCATCCGTAAACTCTACACCCTGAATTCTAGCCTGAAATAGAACCCCAACAGAACCTGAATAGATGTTTTCCATGTCAGGCTACGGGACTTTGACTTTCAACGCACTAAATCTTGAAAGGATAGAACCAGATCATAGAACCCTGATGAATATTGAATCATGTTTAGCCGCTTAGCCCTCTTTGCTCTTTCAGGCCTCGCTCAAATCTTCTAGAACCCTTCTAGAGCCATCATAGCATCAAATAGATCCCTTCTAACATAGAACCGGTACACACCTTCTGCCTTGTGCAAAGCCTAAGACCTAAAACATGCCAGGCTACGGGACTTTATCATTTCCCGATTCCAGCCGGATCTCATCACCGAGCCGAAGTTCGCTCCGGGGCTGTTTTTTGTTGTTTTTCTTTGGTTGGGTTTGGGTTTGGGCTTGGGGTTTGGGGTTTAGGGTTTAGGGTTTAGGGCTTGGGCTTGAGGTTTAGGGTTTAGGGCTTAGGATTTCGTTTTATACAGGCTTTAGGAGGCTCCTGTAAAGGTCCTATCAGGGGGTTCTAGAACGGCCTCAAACGTCCAGAATTTTGGGCTTGCGCTTTTGTTGGATTTTCTGAGGTGTCTGTAAGGGCTCCAGACGCGCTAAACCTAAATCCTAATCCCCAAAGTAGTTCCATCCTGCGACCCTATAGGATTATATATATATATATATATATATATATATATATATATATATATATATATGAGCCCCCCAAAACGAACTACTTTGGGGCCTTTGGGTAAACTACTCCCTAAACCCCATATAAGAGACAGACTAGGGGCAACCTCGCCAGTACACTTTAAAACAAAAACCCTATGCGGGGAAGCCCCAAAGTAGTTCCTTTTTGGGAGTATAGGATTCTATACCTGAACCCCTCAATAATCAGAATTTCTTACCTTTGGTTAGTAGGGAATGGAAGAATGGTAGTAATAGTAGTTATAATTGTACCCCATTCCTCCATTCCCTACTAACCAACGGTAAGGAGTTCAAGAGTCCAGGTTTTGTTTAGGGCTTAGGGTGTCGGGATGGGAGTTTAGGGTTTAGAGTTTACTAGGGCTTGGGGTAGAGTTCAAGAGTTTGAAAGCCATAGGGCTGTAGGTAAGGATTATGAATTTTGAATGATACTCTGAGAATATTTTTGGTGATTTTCTTCCGTATTTAAAGAGTTGCTTTGGAGTTTACAGCAGAAGCCCAAATGTTGGAAACCCAATAGCCTCAATTCTTGAGAGTAATGTAAAGGGAATCCCAGCACTATTTGGCCTTAATCGGGATTCCAGCTTTATGGGGTTTTACTGTAAAAGCCTTAGGGCTGTAGGTGTTTGGGCTTTAGGCTGTAGGCATGAGGGTTTTAGACTGTTCTGTGGTCGAAGTTGTTGAGCTGACCATACAATCTCACCTGAGTCCCAAAGCCACAACGTCTCGGGTTTGCACGATGCCTGAACCCTACTGTCATCACCACAGTACCTGAGGACCTTCATGGGATGTTGCCCGAACATCATTGTCGTCAGTCGAGGGCTTCAGTCGCAGTAGCAGGGGCGGTGCACAAGCTCCCAGAGCACCTTTGAAACTGCTGAGACCTCCAGAATTAGCGGCCGTTTGCAGTCCCCGCAGCAGCAGTTGCAGCTTCAGGAAGAGCAGGAGCAGCAGGCAGGCTTAGTGGAGGTGGTGGTGGAAATCCATGGTACATCTTCGCTGGTTCAGGATCCTGTTCCATGTACGTACTTTGGGCTTTGCATTGCGCCCTCTAAACCCTAAGCCCGTAAACCCTAAAGCCTAAACTCAACCTAAACCCCTAAAACCGAGGTTGCTTCCATAGGCAAGTACGTCAGCGCGAAGTATCTGCAGACATCTGGGAGCTTCGTCTCGGCGACACGGCTTCCGAAATACTTGAAAGTTCGAGGAATTGCGAATCAATCTGGCACCGTTTGGGCCCTTTAGCCAGTAAGACGCAGGTCGCAGTTCTTCCTCGGGTTGTATGAAAGTATGAAGGCGTGCCGGTACGAGGCTTCACGGCTTGTACTGCTGTTACAGCAGCCACCATGACAGACCCTTAATATAGCCATTGAATACCTATGATATAGCCCATTATAGGGTAGGGGTCCCCATTAAGGGTCCCTCCTTTTAGCTATGATTATCATGCTGGACCCTGACCCCTAAGCCGCCTCTCTCAGGTGCGGATTTGAGGTTTAGGGTTTAGGGTTTAGGGTTTAGGGTTAGGGTCTAGGTCTTGGAGCAAGATGAAGCCTTGGACTAGCTTTTTGGTGATTGATTCCGCTATTGGCCTCTAAACCCTGCCCTAAACCCGATCCCTAAACCCTAAACCCCAAAATGGCTTTAGAAACAACTCAGAGCTTCAGAACTGCAACCTCTACCAGGCGGACATTTTCCTCACCCAACATGAGCCAAAGTCTCCCGGAAGATCTTCTGTGAAGTGTGGCTGTGGTGGAGCAGTTGTTGATAGGGGCTTCATGTATCAGGGATGTGTATTTTGTTCCCTACCCCGAAGGAAAGGACCACATTCTAGCCTCCAGACCGACCTTCCAAACCCAGGCAGGCCCTTGCCAATATCAGGGTTTCGTTGATGGTAAAGAACAGCTGCAGGAAGCAACTCCCACAACTCAAACTCTAATCAGCCCTGTTGCGTCAACATGTCGCCTAACCTCCAAAGCCCACAAACCCTCCATCCCAGCAATCACTCCTAATCCGCAAACCCTATCAGAAGCCCTGTAGAGGCGCACATGAGATGCCATACCCTTACAGAACCGTTTTCAAGCCCTCAAAAACCATCAAGGCCCTTCTTGACTCCTTGTGATCCCCAAGCCGTAAACCCTAAGCCCCATAAGCTTCTAAATCACTGCACACCCTAAACCCTAAACCCCTAAACCCTGAACCTCCAAACCCCTAAACCCTCATAAGCCCTAAACCCTAAAGCCCTAAACCCCTAAACCTCTAAACCCGAAACCCTTAAACCCGGAGGTCCCACTACCCCTTAATTCAGGAATAACCTTTAAAGAATAGGGGACTTAATATTATGATGTCAGGGTTCCTTAATCCAGGGGTATTGGGATCTCTGGGAATCCAAAACCCTAAACCGTTAAACTCCCAAACCCCTAAACCCTAAACCCCTAGACCCCTAAACCCTAAACCCTATAAACCCTAAACCCTAAACCCTTAAATCCTAAAGCTCTAAACCAGGTGTTCATGCGTCCGCAGACCAGCCTGAGCTCGGATCCGAACACCACCATGTGCCTGGGGCTGCATCCCATCGAATGTGGGGGGCCCTTACTTAGAGGTCTCCTTAAAGGGATCTATAGAATCTATAGGGTTCCTTAATGGGATCTATGCTGTTTAGGGTTCAGGGTCTAAATATGGTAACTATACTTATAATAATCGTTTTCCCCCAGTTAAGGTACTTATAACTGTACTTACTAAGTCCCATGAACCTCCAAGTAATAATTAGAACAGGGTTCCTTTACAGGGGTCCATAAGGGCTACTCTAAGGGATCTATAAGGGTACCAAAAAATGCAAGGCCTTCATAATTAGAATAGGATTCTGGGCTCCCCTACAGTATACTTATAATAAAGAACCCTAAGGAATAGTATTGGTAGTTATTCAGGCTCCTAGTGGCTATTAGGATGTAGGGCCCAGGTTTTTGGGGTTTGGTGAATCCAGGGTTCAGGGTTCAATTTTAACTACTGAAGTTCCTACAATGAGACAGTGAACCAGGTTACTTGGGGGAGTAAGTAGTTAGTAAGTAGACTTATAAGTACCTCAAAAGGGAGCCTAATTGGGGTTATGGTACTTATAAGTCCCTAAAATAACCAGTTACTAAGTCCCCCGACCCTCCAAGTAGGGCATGGCCCATGTAGCTCCGGATAGAAACTCTGGGTTCTTGTGCAGTTCATATGCTACTTAAAGGGTCATGGGGCTTAGTAGCAAGGGTAATAATTAAGGTAACTATACTTATAATTACTTATAGCCCCAATTAAGGTACTTATAATCTCACTTACTGGGTCTGATTATCTTGGGGTTGTTAGGATTTAGGGTTCAGAGTTGTAGGGTCTAGAGTTTGGTATATTGGGGCTTTCCTTGAAGTCTAGGCTTCCGTTGTCTTAGCCAGGTTTCTATGCTTACCTTTGGTTAGGAGGGAAGGGAAGAATGGTAGTGATAGTAGTTATAGTAATAATAGTAATAATAGTCATACTAATAGTAACAATATTAGTAATAGCAGTTATAATTGTGCCTCATTCCTCCATTCCCTACTAACCAAAGGTTTCTATGTTACGCTGCTGTGAGGCCGGTTCACTACAACCTGCCCAAAGCCCAGATCGTCCTCTTCATGCGACAGGCCTGGGTTTAGGGTTCAAGTTTTGGGGTTTAGGGTTTAGGGTTCAGGGTTTAGGGTTTAGGGTGCAGGGTTTAGGGTTGAGGGTTCAGGGTTTAGGGTTCAGGGTTTAGGTTTTAGGGTTTAGGGTTTAGGGTATTTAGGGTTTAGTGTTTAGGGTTCAGGGTTTAGGGTTTCTCGGAGGTTTGTTGCTTCGAGGTTTAGGATTTGATTTAAGGGCTTGAAGCTTGGATTTAGGGCTCTGGTTTCAGGGTTTGGGGTATAAGGGCTGCGGGACCCTATGCTTATACTTTAAACACCGGCACCCCTAAACCTTACCGGTCAAGGGATCCGAAACCCTACCTCACTGACAGGACGTCCGACGAGCCCGTCTTGCGCAGTCTGCAAGATTTCTTGAACCCCAAAACCTTGTTGCTCTGTTAATGTTTCGCATACAGGAACTATCAGGGAGAAGAAGGGACAACGAAAAGACCTGACCATGAATTATACGGGTGCTTTTTCTTGAAAAGTGCAGGCACGCTGGCCTTGAAACCTTTTTCTACCCTTATAGACCCCCGTACAATTTTGCGGGTATTTTGGGCCTTGCGCCGTGACTCCAAACCCTCCATGTTGTAGCAGATAACTCCGCTCGTTTCAACTCTCGTGTGGATTTAGGGCTTCAGGCTTTCATGCAGAGACAGGGCCGCAACTTTCAGAACAGGATATGTGCCGGGTTTGGCATTTTTTGGGATAGGCCAGGGGGCATCAGGAAATGCTATTCCCACTGATTGCCACAGCCTGATTAGAGAATTTGCCATACTTCCGGTAGCCTACACATGGTACTGCAGGTCTGTCCACCAGCAACATCCCAACCCCGAAACCCCTAAACCCCTCAGCACCTGAACCCCGAAACCCGAAACATCAAACCTACAAAGGCTGAACCACTAACTAACCTTATTATAATCATAGCACAGTGGGCCCCCAAACCCTATTCTAACTATTAAGGCACCTATATTAACACACGTCGGATGGGTTCAAAAAGCAAAGCTTGGGGAGATCTTGGAGTCGTAATTTGGGTGCCTGAATAGCTAGAACAGGGTTTCAAGTTTGGGGCCATTTACTATATGTATATAAAGGCCCCCCCCAAAAAAAAATTGTATTGGTAATAATTTAGGCCCCTAGATTAACTCTAGCTGGGTGCAATCCAAGCTGCAGGAATTTCCCATCTTCTGCTCGATGTCAGCCGTTTCCTGGGGCTTTGGGGTATAGGCTTCATGGTCTAAGGCCCTGTACAGGGGTTTTGGGTGCATGTTGGCATGCGTACTATCTTTTTAGATTACGGAGATAGGCAGATTGAACAGATGTACCGCCATCACAGACATCGGTTCGTTTGATGGCACCTTGATGGTCCTAAACCTGAACCCTGGCAGGCAGAGACACACATTGAAGAACTCGAGCAGCACCAAGAGGCCCTGCGCCAGCGGAACGATGTTTTCGGCTTGCCTGGCCTTGCAACCTCTCGTAACTCCATAAACCACTCTACAGCCCAACCCCCATACAAATCCCTAAACCCTAAACCCTAAAACCATCTTGTTCCCTAGTTTCCCTTGTTGGGCGCCACTAGCTGGGAAGTTTCTGCAATTCTTTATCTAGGATGCCCAGTAGTACCCTTATTCCCTTTTTGTAGTCCTAGGTTCCTTATAAAGTTACCCAATACCAAAGAGAGAGGCCTTTTAATTCTTAGGTTACTGGGTATCCTAGTTATCGGGCTAGATCGCGAAGTTGAGCCTCCCAACCCAGGGAGCTCCAGGGCTTAAAGCTTGGGGACCGAATCCGCCCGATGCTTCATCTCTTAGGGGTACTTAAGTTTTTTTAAAAAATTTTTGGGTATTATAATCTCTAAGAAACAGCTAAAATTATGACTTTTGCTAGGGTTCTAAGTTCAGTATATCTCTGATCACTCCAATCCTGCAGGCTCGGACGCCCCGGGATCCTGATCCCCAAACGCCCCAAACCCTAAGCCCTAAACCCTGAGCCCTAAAGCCTCAACCCTGGACCCTGAACCCTCAACCTAAGCCCGAAACCCTAAGCAACCCAATTCGGAAGCCCCTGAAGCTTGCAACCTTGAATCATGGAGCCCCTAAGCCCGAAAGCCTGACAGAGTTCAGGGTTTAGGGTGACCCACAGGCTCCATAGTCGTTCCTTTTTGGGGTTCATAGTTGGGATCCTGTAAGATAATCCCCAAAAAGCTCTACTGCGGAGCCTGTGGGTAGGACCTAGGGAAACTCCTTGACTTGGAACCCAGCCCGCTGGAAACGTCAAGGTTCAGGGTCTAATGTCGGGGCCGAAATGATTACCAATACTGTTTTGGGCGTTCCTTGTAAGTATAGTAGAATGGGTCCTCAAAACCTTGTTTTGATTATTAGGGCCCCTACAGCAGGGTTTCAGGGAGCGAAGCCCTAAACTCCCTTCTGCAACTCAACAGATCCTTGTGATCCCTGCAGCCTTGAATGCGTCAGTATGCGAGCCACGGGCAAGCCCGAAAAAGAACCCATGTAGCCTAAGTCCCAGCCCTTTTATTCCAAGTTCTCAAAACCAAATCTCTACAAGTGCTAAAATGCTGAATCCACAAACCCTGGCAACCCTCTCATTAGTCCTCAAAAACCGAGAAGCCTTAAGCCCTAGCCTAAACCAAGCCGTAATAAACCCCACGCCCTAACCTGTAAACCCTGGACCCCAAACCCCTGAACATAAACCCCCAAACCCTGAACCCTCGCAAAGCCCTTATAGACCCCGTTACAGGAACGTTACTGCACCTCGAAAGGAACCCTAAACCCCGAAACCACAAAGCCTGAACGCCTAAATCCCGAATTCCTAAACCTTAAACCCAAAAACCCTAAACCCTGAAACCCTAAAACCCTAAAACCCTCAACCCTAAAGCCCCAAACCCCGAAACCCCTAAACCCCAATCGTTAAGAAGCCATGCCCTACTGGCCGGGCCATCTCAGCCGCTGCCTAATCACCCCAAACATCTCTCCGTACCGGAGACTTAGCAAACGTCGATATCCGGCGCCGAATCCTGGGCCAAACTCGCTGCCGGTTCCGCGGGAGGCCACTGGCAGAGGGGGCCTACAATGTCATATGGTATATTGCCAAGAAAGCTAGGATATCCAGGTCCAGGTAGCTGTTGACACCATGTTGCATGATTAGCGAGTATGCTGGGGTGCTCGTAGCTAAACAGCAGTCAAAACTTTATCGCTTGAAACATGGAAGGCAGCACGGCTGCATTATTTTGAACACTGAGTGGTTACGTCCCAAAGCCCTGAACAACAAGCTTCCAGGCGAAGAGGGGGCAGGTTGTGAAGTTGGCGATCAAGACGATGAAGGCCATGAAGGCCAAGAAGGCCAACAACTCCAAGAAGGCCAAGAACCCTGGCCATTGTGGACAGCAGTCGAAGAATAAGTCAAAGAAAGCCAAGGCTTCCCAACCCATGAAGTCGACTTCCCAGCCGATGAAGTCGACTTCCCAGCCGATGAAGTCCATTCAGCAGTCGAAGAATAAACCAAAGAAAGGAAAGACTTCCCAGCCGATGAAGTCCACTCAGGCTGTGAAACTGGGCTGTTCAGTATTTTATGATTTTTACTTTTTGAGATTTTGGAATCTCGTCATACCGTAATGACACCAAAAAAGTTATAGTTTCTTCTGTGCAAGGTGTTATTGAACAGCCTAGGACGGCATTGACACCCTTGGTCCCTGGAAGAATTGATTCCGCGAAGGCAGAGCTTTGGAAAGCTTCGTCACGCCTTTGAGGTGGGAAGAAGTTATGACTGGTGGGATGACTTGGTCTTGAAAGCAGGGGCCTTCACTGCCCGCGGCATATTTAGACCGGAAGCCCGGGAGCCATCGCCGCGCGCAAACGTGCCCAAAGCTTGGGTCATTCGACTCCCTTGCAGAAACTGCCCTTAAAGGGCGTTCTTTTTATCAAGGGGCCATGATAGGTCCTAGTATTTCTTGCGGTGACACGTACTGATCCAAGGGTAAAAGGAGGGACCCTTAATAAGCACCCCTAGGTATATACCCTTAATATAGCTATTATATACCCATCATGTAGCCCATTATAGGGTAGGGGTCCCCATTAAGGGTCCTTCCTTTTCCCCTTTGAGAATTATTGTGAGAGGAAAACAATCAACCTGGAGCTGAAGTTGGGATTTTGGGCTCGTGTTGCCAGGTCTTCAAATCTTGAAGCGTAGCCTTGCAAGCAGTTCTTGGTTTTGATGCCCTTAATCCAAACATGGGCTATAGTCTGAAATTTTTGAAGCAGGCTATATAGGGGACTCTCTCTCTCTCTCTCTCTCTCTCTATATATATATATATATAGGATTATGAGAAGGTTTACTACTCGTATTTATTAAACAGGATACTCGGAGTTTGGACTATAGCTCATATACCCCGTAGAGCCACGCACACACTCGTTTTGCAGCGGCCCCGCCACACGTACCCGATCTTGGGCTTGTGCTGGAGTTTTCGCAAGTTGTTGTTCGGGTCTCGGTGCTGTGAGGCATGTCTGGGTGTGCGACAGTGTCGCTGGCTTTCCGTTTATGAGGTTCTCAGTGCTTAATGTCTCTATAGTGCCCTTTAAAGGGGACCCTCTCGTAGAACCCTGTAGAACAAAACGTAATTTTGAAAGGAACTCTAGGAGTTCAAACCCCAAAGCCCCTAAATTCTAGGACTCTAGGATTTCAGACCCCAAAACCCCTAAACCCGAAACCCGAAGGCCCTACCCTGTAAAGGGATGCTAGGATCCCTTTAGAACCCTGAACCTACCGAGTACCTCCGAGCGTCTCTCCGGGCGCTGCGGGCGCTGCTCTCCACAGCCGCGGCCGGGTTCGGGGTTTCGGGGTTTGGGGTTTAGGGTTTAGGGTTCCGGGTTTCGGGGTTTGGGGTTTAGGGTTGCTTGGAGGGTCGGGGACTTAGTAACTGGTTATTTTGGGGACTTATAAGTAATTACCATAACCCCAATTAGGGTCCCTTTTAGGGTACTTGTAAGTCTACTTACTAACTACTTACTAAGTCCCCCGACCCCCCCCCAAGTGAGGGTTTAGGATAGGGTTCCTTTAAAGGAGTCTATAAGGGATCTATAAGGGTTACTATGAGGGATAGGGTTTAGGGTTTCGGGGTTCGGAGTTTAGGGTTGAGAGTTTCAGAGTTTAGGGTTTTAGGGTTTAGGGTTTAGGGTCTAGGGTTTAGGGATTTAGGGTTCAGGCTTTGGGGGTTTCGGGGTTTAGGGTTCCTTTCGAGGGTACTATCACAAGGGTTCCTTTACAGGGTCGACAAGGGTTTCACGAGGGTTTGGGGTTGGGGGAAGTTTTTGGATTTTTTAAGGCTTGGAGGGGTTAGGGATTTACATGAGTATGCAAGTCTTTGCTGAGTGCAAAGGCCCTCAACGACAAAGCATTTGGCCATGAACCTAAAATCTTAAACTGCAATTGTTCAGGGTTTTGGTTAGTGTAGACTCCACGCTAAAGGGAAAATCTAACCACAACCTCCAAAAAGATCCCTTAAGACCCAGAACGCCAAAGCCCCATGCCAGAAGCCGTGAGCCAATGCATCGTTTTCGGATCAGTGGACGTAGTAAGTAGGGTCAGAATTAGGGTCGTCAGTTTTGGGTTTCAGTCGCTTTTTGTTTAGGTTTCCAGCTTTTGAATGCGGATCCTAACAAAGGGATGCTGGTTCTCCCACTCCTCACAGGAAGCCAGGTAAAGTAACTGCACTGAAAGTTACCGTCTGACTCTCATCAGGGGTCAAGTAAGCCCTGCGGCCTTTTAAGGACTTATAAGTACCAGAACCCCAATTAGGGTCCCTTTAAGGGTACTTATAAGTCTACTTACTAAGTCCCCTAAAGACCCCCGAAGTAAGCCCTGCGGCCTACTAGGGTGGTTTGTCGGAGAATGACTTCGTGAACGTGCTCTTGCCTATGAACTATCACGCGTTCACAGAGGCCAGCATGTCCCGGTTCGCTCGTAGCAGGATGCAAAAGCCCCGCCCAAGACGCAACTCCAACTCACTGGTTAACGTCCCGACATCCGACATTGTGTTTTCGGGTCGAAGGCTCAGCGTTTGGATGTTTTGAGGCTTTACCGTGGAATATAGGATCTGCTCTATCACGTTCCGCACGACGTAAGCATGTCTTACACTAGTTGCAGACTTGATTGCAGTGGTATGGCGTGGTTGGTCAAACAGGACTGTCCTTCCGCTTGTTCCGCGTATGAGCTTCTCCAGATTGGGGTCTAAGGCCAAAGGCTTAGGTGCACCTTGGATCTGTTGCAGTGCGATGGCAAACTCCGTATATCAGTTATCAGTCATCCTAGTATCTCTGCCAAACCCTAAAGTGTGATGCAGTCCTACAGCCCAAGCCCACACCGAGTCAACATCATAAAGCTTGCCTATGACAAACCGAGCTCAGGGGGGCTATGCAGTTCGAGGTGCTTCGGGGTTCACAGGGTGCAGGGGGTCTGGGTCTCAGTGAAGCTTTAGGGCAAAGCCTTGTAATCGGGGCGTGAAACGGACGTCGAAAGCCACAAAATTCGCTCTCAAACTTCGTAATTACCTGCAAAGCACTTTCAAACAACCCTTGTAACAACTTTCCAAATCGTGAAAAGCACCATCCTCACTCCTAATAAACCATATCCCCTAAGCCTAAACCCTAAACCTAAACCCGAAACCCGGAACCATCAACGAAAACAATCAACTCAGCGGAGACCCAACAAGGCTCCGTTGCAGTATCCCTGGTAGAGCCCTTATACAGCCTACACAAAATCCTTAAAACAATCCTAAAGCCTACCCTCGGTCCCCAAAACCTTAAACCCCCCGTGTGGAACCGTCATAGAGCCTTTATGGAACTCTCTTGGAACTTTTATAGCCGCCCTATAGAACCTTTGTCGAATCCTCATATGGGTGGTTGTCTTATGGTCCCTTTTTGGGTACCCTAAATATTAGGTGCCGTGTTATATTATGGACCCAGAAAGGGACCCTAACACTGACAACCACTCACATAAATCCCATATAGATCCCTTTAAGGACCCCCTAAACCCTAAACCCTATATAGATCCCTTAAAGGAACCCCATAGGGCCCTTATAGATCCCTTAAAGGAACCCTATAGGGCCCTTATAGATCCCTTTAAAAAGAAACGCAAAGGCGGAGGGCTCCATGCTCGAAGCCGAGAAGCCGCTCCTGCGCCTCTCCTCGGGAAAGAACACGGCACCTCGGTTTTTTGTTTGGGGTTTAGGGTTTAGGATAGGGTTCCTTTAAAGGGGTCTATCAGGGATCTGTAAGACAGGTTTTAGGGTTTAGGGGCTTAGGGGCTAGGGATTTAGGGATAAAGGTTTCAGGGGTGTAGGGTCCCCTAAACCCAAGGCCCGAAACCCTAAGCCAGAAATCCCAAACCCTAGTAGCCCTGAACGTACGCGATGTGGACAAAACGGGTCAGGATTCACAGGGCCCGGATTCAGAGCCAGGGGGTCTTCGGAGGTCGACTCCTGTGCCTAGATCCCCAATACCCAACCTTTAAACTTTTGGGTTCTGATAGTTTAGTAGGAATCGGAAAGTTTGACCTTGTATTTCTATGGTTTATTGGGGGAGGAAGTGTGTCGGCTTTTACTGAAACCTCGTACCGAAGCCCTAAACCTGCGCGCGGGTCTTAGGAATGTAGTGTAGGGGCCTAATTAATGGCCTATACTATTTTGGGGTTCCTTTACAGTAAAATGGGCCCCCAAACCCTATGGTAATCATTAAGGCCCTATAGTAGGCTGAAGCCCCTAAACCTTTCGATTTCTCAAGTGGTATGTGTGGCGGGATCCAGCTTCTGACCTAGTTCTCTGGGCCTCTCAAGCCCTAAGCTTCAGGCCTGCCAAAACTCCAAGCCGCAAGCCTTGAGCCCATGCCAGCATGATCATCGTCGTCGTCATCATCCTCATCCTCATCCTCACCCTCATCACCACTACGCTCACCAGCACCAGCATCAGCCAACAGCTGCCAGCCACCAACCACCGGCCACCAGCACCACCGTGAGAACACTCATCACTCTCATCACCATGACCACCGTCATCGCCATCATCATCATCATCATCATCATCACCATCACTATCCGCATCACCATCGCATCATCACCATTATCATCATCATCTGCATCTGTTCTTCGTCCTCATCTTCAATATCATCAGCAAGATTTGCAATATCATCATCGTAATCATCACCATCATCTTCACCACGATGGTCATCATCGTCGCCATCACCATCGTGTGCATCGTCGTCGCCATCCTGGTCATCCGCATGTTCATCGTCGTCGTGATCGCCGTGGCCGTCGCTGTCTTCATCGCTCTCGTCGTCATCATCATCATTATCACCAACCACAAATTCAACAACATGAACAAGAACATCAGCATCGGCCGCCGCAGCAGCAGCACCACCACCACCGGCATCATCACCAGACTGGGGAGTGGCATCGTGACCATGAGCATCGTTAGCATGATCGCCATTGTCATAGCCGCTACCCACAGCTTCGTTGGGTGCATCGCTCACAGATTCCTTGCTTGACCCCTCAGTTGTCACGACAACGTTTGTCGAGCTCGTAGAGCACCTTTATCCTGTGCAGACGGAAGCAATATAGAAGCCTGGACTGCTTTGAATACTGTTCCTTGTTAGGGTTCCCCATCAGGATTATAGTTTACTATGCCCCAGAACCAAATTGAACAGATTTTTGAAACATAGATTAACCAACGTCTAAAAGATTGAAGCTTCTATCACCAGGTGTTTCGAAGGTTGGAACAGCTTTACAACCCGAAATACCCAAACCGAAGACCCAGAAAAGAAGGCTAAGGCAGTACACCGAACGACTGGACCTCCAACCCTGAACGATGGAAAAGGCTCTCAAGCTTTCGTTGGTGATGCAAGGTAATCATCATCGACACGTGCGGAGCTCGGCAAAGCTCAACCTTCACGACATTAGAACACAAGGCCTCACCACCACAACCTGAAGCACCAGCATGACACCAAAGACGACGACGACGACGGCGACGATTGCTCTGTTGCACTGCGACTGTTTCTGTTTCGGACGAGGGGTACCTTCTTTGGATAGGGTTACAATATCGCAGAACATGAGCTGTGGGGAAGCATCGGAGCACCCAGCATCACACGTTGGTATACAGGTCTGAAATTTGGAAATCTTGTTCCCTTGTAGTCCCCAGACATGCATGCCGCAATATGCCCCAAATGTCGAGTGTGCCCATTCGAGCCCCTGCAGTACATCCTGATACTTCAACCCTTAAGCCCTGAACCCTGCACCTCTTAATTATTAGTCTTGGAAGGATGTAAGGCATACGGATTCCGGGAATTGCCGAAGTCTCCAGCAAGCCCATGATGAGGTGCCGTTCATGAAGTCATTGTAAGCGTCGGAATAGTTAGCGCTAGCAATGTTATTCATCATTTGTCCAAATTTTCTAGAGTGCTTCTCAGTATAGTTCAAAATTCTGCAATGCTACGAACGAGGGCTCCCATACGAAACGCTGCAAATACCCTTAAACAAATCCCAGAAATCCTTCTAGAACCAATAGCCTACTGAGGCCCCTGCTTAGGGTTAGTAGGGTGTTTTGCGCCTAGATTGTTCGGTGCCCTTTTCACATACTGTGGCACACCGCCAAACCTTATTCCAATTACATGGTAGATCACCGTAACTTCTGTCCAAGGGTAAAAGGAGGGACCCTTAATGAGGACCCCTACGTATAGAACCTCAACTTGCCCATTATAGGGCAGGGGTCCCCATTAAGGGTCCCTCCTTTTCCCCTTTGATTCTGGGGTTCCAGTATCTGGCCTGCGCTGAGGGCTGCCTTATTAGAGCGATGCGCGGCTCTATGAGGGCTTAACGCTAATGTAGGAACCTGGG
Organism: Symbiodinium sp. CCMP2592; assembly: GCA_905221615.1. Lineage (NCBI taxonomy): Eukaryota > Dinophyceae > Suessiales > Symbiodiniaceae > Symbiodinium > Symbiodinium sp. CCMP2592. The sequence continues at coordinate 41,197 of CAJNDT010005939.1, forward strand.
GCCTCTCTTAGGGTTCCTTTAAGGGGTTATATACTATAAGGGATCTATGATAAGGGTACTGTAGTAATGTAGGAACCTGAGTAAGAAACCCTGGGCCTCTAATCCCATATGTAGTAGGATTCATATGAGGAACCCCTAGTAAAGGCCCAAGGTTTCTGAATCAGGTTCCTACATTACTATAGTACCCTTGTTATAGATCCTTATAGTAACCAGTATAGACCCCTTTCAAGGAACCCTAAGAAAGGCCCAAGGTTTCTTAATCAGGTTCCTACATTACTATAGTACGCTTATTATAGATCCCTTATGGTAACCCTTATAGACCCCGTTAAAGGAACCCAAATAAAGGCCCGAGGTTTCTTAATCAGGTCCCTACATGAAGCCCTAAACCCTAAAACCCTAAACCCGAAATAGAGCCCTGATAGATCCCTTTAAGGATCCCTTTTCTTAATCAGGTTCCTACATTAGAAGTTTTATGGGGACTGGTTCGGCCTGGCGGCTTGGGGGGAATGGCTGGGGCGCTTTGTAAGGAGGGACCCTTAATGGGGACCCCTACCCTGTAATGGGCTATATAATGGGTATATGATGGCTATATTAAGGGTATATACCTAGGCGTCCTTATTAAGGGTCCCTCCTTTTACCCTGCTCTTGGGTACGGCCCCCACTCAGTAATAGTTGAGTAATATTCATAGTATAGATAATATTAGGAGCTTTTGGGCCACTCTTGGGCTGCAGGAGGAGGCCCAAGACGGACGGGTTTAGGGTTTAGGATTTTGTGGGTTCGGGGTTGCGGGGTTAAAGTTATATAAGGGTTTCGGGAGGAGTCTGAGCATCCACGTAGATCCTCTGCAACCCCAAGCTGCCCAAGCTCTATGTAAGCTTCAGTTTGATGCCTCCACGCCAAAAGCCTACAGCTCTGCACAGTCCCATTCACTTCAAAACTTCACTAAACCCTGAACCCTAAACCCTCAACCCTCAAACCCTAAACCCTGAACCCTCAAACCCTGAACCCTAAACCCTAAACCCTCAAACCCTGAACCCTAAACCCTAAACCCTCAAACCCTAAACCCTAAACCCTAAGCCCTAAACCCTAAACCCTGAGCCGTTCAGTCGAGGTCTGGGGCCGTTGCAGAGCACCTTCCCTACGTCAAGGCTCGAGACTAAAGCCTTCCACTCCCTGGTGCTTAGTAGCGGATGGGGGGATGGATCCCTACAGCAGTCCCTATATACCCCCCAATAGTCCCCATAACCCCTTCCCCAATTCCCTACTAAGAACCAGACGGTCGACTGACAGTCAATATTTAGGTCATAGGGTTTACTTGGAGGGTCGGGGGACTTAGTAACTGGTTATTTTAGGGACTTATAAGTACCATAACCCCAATTAGGGTCCCTTTTAGGGTACTTATAAGTCTACTTACTAACTACTTACTAAGTCCCCCGACCCCCCAAGTAGGGTTCAGGACCATTCGGAGAGAAGGAGCAGCACAGGTCTTTACTCACAGTTCACGTGCTGACCCGTCTTAGGGTTTTTGGGGTTTTGTTACTGGGCTCTCCCTCGGAATTTGCCCGGTGCTTGCTACTTTCGATGTAAGCCCAAGGATGAGCAAACATGTCGTCATTATCGTTCGAAGGGGCCTATCATGGCCTATCTATATCCCCCCCCAATAGAAATTAGGCAAACTAGTGGCCGCAAGCCTCTAAAAGGCCACTATTCTGCATACTTCTGGGGGTCCAGAGTCCAGGTATACCCATAGGCCGCATAGTAGTTCCTTTTTGGGATTACCTTATGATTGACATCAGCTCAGTTGCGCTGTAGGGGTTCAGACTTTGCTCCTCTCTCATGGTGCGCTTCAGTGTACAGGGTTTACCTTGAGGCTCATACCCTACCCCTTTTTTAGGATACCTAGTCTTATGGTTAGGATCTGTTATCTTGGAAAGTAGGCGCCCTAAAAAAGGGGTAGGGTACGAGCCTCTAGGTAGTGTAGAGGGTTTAGCACCCTAGAAGATTTCTTTTTCCCCCTTTGCCTTGCTTCGGGTGGTTTTTTCATGTCTGCAGGAAACAGAAACATGAGCAGATTGGCCCGAAACTCTAAGCCTCCAGCCAAGAATCGAAGCCCCTCGGATGATTTTGGTTTTGAATGGGCTTAGAGGGCTATGTGGTGTGTCTTGTGACGATCCAAGAAGTGTTGCTTAGTTGAGGGCTATTGGGCTCTTTTGGAATCCTTTCCGCAACTGATCTTGTACGCGGAAGACGAAACTGCAAGCTACATTCGTGCTTGTGCTTGTTGAAACGGGAAGTACACGAGTCCGGATGAATGCTAACGCAGATCCAAATTGAAGAGACCCCCTTCTTCAAATGCGAGGGTTTAGGTGTAGGATCCGGATTCCAATCTGTCCAACCCAGTCCCCATAAGACCATGAAAGAAGCCTTTTCATTTTCCTTTCAGAACACGATCAAGGCAAGCCACCCTGAATCCTTTACGAAGCTTTATGGACCCATGAAACGAACATTCAAAGAACCAATTGAAGCATACACTCCTCACTCCTCACTCTTCCTCGACCCAGGCGGCCATCAAGCGGACCTTGCATGCCCACATGTGTGGCAAGGTGCGGCAAACTTGGGCTTGAGGTTCAGGGTGTGGGGTGCAGGTGTCAAGGACGCCTCCGCACTCCTTTTAGCTCGTGTGAGCCCGAATTTCACAAATTAACTGCAGACCTACACGAACTTACCTAGGAGCAAGGATACGTGGTCATGTAATGTAGGGAGAGTGTAAGATAGCCGAACACCACACCTTGTCCACCAAACTGAGTCAAGTCTCGCCGCGATTGAAGCATTGTTTAGTGCTTCAGCTGCTCGTGGGTAGTACATCTTCCCATATAAAGTAAGCTCCCCTCTACATGCAGATGACTTGCATAATTTGGGTTGCGGCATCTACAATAATTTTCCGCGCAGTGGGGAGCCTATGGCTGGCGGGACTTCCGGCGTTTAGGGTTTAGGGTTTAGGGTTTAGGGTTTAGTTGCATCAAGGTTCTGAGTGCGCCCTCGAGGCATTTTGCGGTTTGCCACCAGGCGGACCGTGGCTCATGATCCCGACAGTCCACATCGCACGCTCACAGACTCCAGTATCCCTTAATTAAGGAATATTCTTTAAATTATAGTAGGATCCCTAATCTGATTTAAGGTATATTCCTTAATTAAGGGATATTGGAGTCTCTGGGCGATGGGTGGCCCAGGCTCCTAACTCCGAAGGCGGCTCTGGGATGTCCTCACGGACTTCTTCTGTAAGCTGCCATCCTGGCTGACCAGGGTGGAGACACAGAGAGTGTGTTTAAGGAGGCATTTTAAACTTTTGCGAGAGTGCGGCCAGATGGAAGAAGTTGCAGTATTCATAGAGTAGTAGCCGCAGCTGTAGCGATAGCGGTAGTAGCGGTAGTAGCAGTAGCGGTAGGGGTAGTAGTAGCGGTAGTAGTAGCGGTAGTAGCAGTGGGAGTAGGGTGGGTGGACAGGTGACATGTTCGTTTGACTTTGACTGCATTTGTAGTCTAATACGAGATGGATCACATTCGCCATAGTCTATACGGATTTTGCTGCTACCAAAGTCTCCTACACTGTATTACTACAGTTTCGAGGCTCCGAACGCGGAATCCTCGAGTTTAAATCCCTAGGCCCCTGCAAGCCTTATGTGCAAACAATGCTCTGACTCTCAAACTGCAACCCCACGCCGGTGGCAACCCTAAACCCGACACCTAAACCGCCCGAAACCCCTACTACAACCCCAAATGTTAATCCCACACCCGACATCCCGGTGAAGCCCCTAACTCTCAACCTAGACCCAGAACCCTACAAGCCTTACCTGGATCCTCAATGGAGGCCTTATGACCCTTAATAGTAGCTGTTGGGGGTTTGGTACGGGGGTCGGGGTGTCTTGGATAGGAGTACAATCGAAAGGTATGCCCTGCCAGCTTATCTCATTTCTGGGCATGTTATTTAGTTTACCACAGTGGGGATCTAATGTAAACAATTCGGTTTCCTTGTTGTGGTAACTAAAGAGAAACTCCCGGACACCCTAAAGCCTAAACCCGAAACCCACACCCCAAAACCTTAAAGAACCCTAAACCCTAAACCCCAAAACCTTTGAAGAACCTTAAACCCTTAAGCCCCTAAAGAACCCTAAAACCCTAAGCCCCTAAACCCCATCGCAGGAAACTCGAAACCCGAAACACCAAACCCTAACTAAACCCCAAACCCCTCAAGAACCCTAAACCCCTAAAGAACCCTAAACCCCTAAACCCCTAAACCCCCATGAACCCCCAAACTGCATCGCAGGAAGCCCGAAACCCCAAACCCTAAAGAACCCAGTTTAGCATCACCCTAAACCCTATAGTAAAAGCCAGAAAGTTGGAATATGATAATCCTAAACCCTTTATGGTAAATCATAGGGTATCCTACCCTGAAACCATATTCCAACTTTCTGGAGTTCCCTGTAAACCCTTAAACCCCTAAAGAACCCTGAACCCTTAAACCGCATCGCAGGAAACCTTTCAACTCATCCGCTTCACGAAGACGGGAGAGCCCCGGCTCTGGGCGCAGGACATGATGGCGCGGGGCTCAGACTCCCAGAACAGGGTTTAGGGTTTAGGGCCTATGCCCTGACCCTAAGCCCTAAAACACTCCAAACTCCCCAAACCCTAAACCCTAAACCCTAAACCCTAAACCCTAAACCCTGACCCTAAGCCCTAAAACACTCCAAACCCATAACCCCATTAATTCTAAACCCCGAAGGCTTAAGAATTTAGGGCTGTGGGGTGTTGGGGGTTTGCGGAACTATGATTTTTGTAGTAGAATGGGTGGCTTTTATGTTTGGTGTAGTAAGACCCCTACATCTTTCCACGGGTTAGCATTAGTTCCCTTTGAAACAGGACAAGCCAGATTGAGTGACAGCCCCTGCTAATATAGGCATCGGGATGATGAATCAATAAAGCTATCCCTCGTTCCACCTAACTAACGGTAGCTATGCAAGAGTTTCCTCCAAACAGCTTAATTATTGAGGCCCGAGTCTTGCCCCCCGTCCAGTACAAATTGTTCATGTTTTGTTCTAGGGTTCCATCGGGCTCATACAGTTTAACGAATAGAGATTTCTAGCGGTTGGTAGGGGGTTTTCTTAGGCAGCCTTAAGTAGGGGTCCTATTTGTGTGTTTTTTGCTTGGATGTATTTGGAGGGTCTTGGGACTTAGTAAGTAGATATTTCAGAGACTTATAAGTATCATAGCCCCAATCAGGATCCCTCTGAGGGTACCCAAAAGTCTACTCACTACGTATCTACTAAACCCACCAACCCCCCAAGTAGAGTTCTGAAGGGGTTGGGGCCAGGGAACCCAATACCCCTCAATTAAGGAATATACCTCAAATTATAGAGGCCTCAATATTACGATTTAACGTACATTCCTTTATGAAGGGGTATTGGGATCTCCTGGGTAGGGTCACCCCAAGCTCCAAGCCCCAAGCAGCCTAAGCCTTCGGCATGTCCACGTTTTGGTTCGGTCCTGCAGCCCCAAACGCCCCTTCAACCTGTACAGCCTGGGTTGCTATCAAAATACATGAACTATTCTGTAAGCCTTCGACCCGAACATAGAAAACCCTACAGTTCCACACCTTTGCAACCTTCAAGAAAAGTATACATCCCAAACCAACTATATGCAGCCTGCCAGAAAAGTATGCATCCCAAATCAACTCAGAGACTCAGAGAGGCCTCTAAAAGCCTAACCCAACGGCCACCCTTAGATTTTGGGTCATACCCCCATCTACTAGCAGATCTTCCCAGACGCCCTGGGTCCTAAACCTTCAACTCGAAGCCCCTGGAACGAAAAGCTTACCGGACATACACCCTAAACCCTAAACCCCGAACCCTAAACCCTAAACCCCTAAGCCCTAAACCCCGAAAACAAAAAGCAAAGGCTAAAGCCTAAACCGGTACTGGAATCCTGCAGAGGCACCCCAAAATGAGGAAGCATGCAAGGTCGGCAAGCAGATTCACTCCAACAAAGCCCTAGAGCCTTCAAGGAAGTCTCAAAGACCCCAAACCCAAAAGCCATGGACCTGAACCCTACCCCAAGCTTTAAAGCCCTTGAAGGAAGTTTCAAAAAGCCCAAACCCCAAGCCCTGTCAAAGAATCCTTAAAAGGCGCCAACCGAGACTGCCTTCGAATGTGCAGAGACGTGGATCGACCGGCCGGGGCCCAAGAGCTCCAAGAACCTGATTGGGCTCTAGTACTTGGGGGGTCGGGGGACTTAGTAAGTAGTTAGTAAGTAGACTTATAAGTACCCTGTATGGAAACAAAATGGGGTTATGCTACTTATAAGTCCCGAAAATAAGTTACTAAGTCCCCCGACCCTCCAAGTAGGGCCCTAAACCCTAGGGTTAGGGCTTAGGGTTTAAGGGTTTAGGGTGTATTTAGGGCCTAGGGCTTTCGGGCTAGGGCTTAAGGCTCAAGGGTTTAGGGTTTGGGCTTTAGGGGTTTAGGGTTTAGGGAGGGGTTTAGGGTTTGAGAGTTCCAAGTTAGCATGGTTTAGGGTTTAGAGTTCTGCTTGCTGTATGAGCCTCGAAGCTGTGTATCCTGCATGGCGGTATAATATAGGAGCCTCAATAACTGCCATCGCTATTTTGGGGTCCTTATTGTAGTTCTAGTATAAGGGGCCCCAAAGCCCTATTCTAATTACTAAGGCCCCCATTTTACCGGAGTACACCGGATGCTCTGAATCTCGAGCCTTTGACCGCGGTTCCACCACAGCTACTTCGAGGACTAGATTCGGGGACGGCCGATGTAGCGGCCACGATACTAAAAAAGGTGATACCATAAGGTTGCTGAAAACAGTACCCTAAGGAAATACGGACTACTTGGACCCTTAGGGTTAGGGTTCAGGGTTTAAGGTTCAGCGTTTGGGGACCTTATTGTAGTTTATCGTCCTGCAGCTCTCCTCAAAGCCCCCAGTCCAAAAGTTGAGACTTCTTTTGTCGATTCGGAGCCTTTGGACTGCGAAGTGTAGTTGCGGAAGATGTTGCAGATATGTGTGTTATGCTTAAACCATGCTAGAACCTTATGGGAACCCCCTAAAGAACCCTGATGGAGCCTTTTCTGAAGCGAGCGAAAGAGCTCAGCCGCTAGCCGCGCCTGCAATCCAAACGACAGCCCCAGCCTTAAGCTAACCTACTATAGCCCTAAACCCTAAACCCTAAACCCTAAACCCTAAACCGTATAGAGCATCTCAACACACAGGTTACCGTCGCTTCAGGCCCTTCGTGTACAACCCATAATCTTCAAGCCTAAGCCCTATAAACCCTAAGTAGCTCGAAGCCCTAAAGCCTGAAACCCTAAACCCAAAAGCAATTAAACCCACAAGTAAGCCCTGACCCCCCAAACCTAAATCCTAAACCCCGAAGCCCCAAGCCCGTAAAGAACGAAAGGCTGGAGTCAGCGGATTCCGGGAACGTTGCCCAGGCCCGGTCAATTGCTTCTTGAACCCTTAAACCCTAAATAGCCTGCTCCATTCCACCATAACCTGTTTTTGTAGGTTCGGTTTTTTTGAGAAACCTAGTATGGGCTTTATAGGGGCTTTACAAACAAGTAGGTCTTGGCGGCTCAACGTAAAGACTCAAGCTTACAGAGGATGTGGGGTTCGGGGTTTAGGGTTTGTAGAGGGTTTAGGGTTCAGGGTTTATGGGCAAGCTTACAAGATCTGGGGAGTTGGTAAGTAACAGTTTAGGGTTTAGGGTAATATGAACATAACATAAGTGTATCCACCCATGAAGCTTCCAGAAGGTCACCCGAGTCCTCTCGTTTGACGGGCTTGATGGTATTTACCTGGTTTGGATCCGCTTGTTTGCAGTGAATATAAGGGATCGTGCTTTGTTCTGAAACTACCGCTTCGTAGACCCTAAGGAAAAGCCTGCAGTGCTCAGGGTTTAGAGTGGGTTACAGGGTTTAGGTACATCTGGTGCTGAGTTTACCAACAGCTTTGGGTTTAAGCGTTGAACCTCGAAGAGTTCCCATCGTCGAGAACAAGTTGCAGCTGAAATTAGATGCCCACGCAGAAAAGTATGGCGACCTCGACTGTGTGCTAAGTTTCTCTTGCTTTGGTAGATGCTGTGCCATGATGTTTTGCCTCGCGATGACGGTCGGAACAACTTACTTGGAGGGTCGGGGGACTTAGTAACTGGATATTTTAGGGACAAAAAGTACCATAACCCCAATGAGGGTCCCTTTTAGGGTACTTATAAGTCTACTTACTAACTACTTACTAAGTCCCCCGACCCCGCAAGTAGTACTTCGTGAGTTTTCGGAATATTTCAAAGGGGAAAAGGAGGGACCCTTAATGGGGACCTCTACCCTAAAATGGGCTATATAATGGGTATATAATAGCTATATTCAGGGTATATACCTAGGGGTCCTTATTATAAGGGTCCCTCCTTTTACCCTTGGATCTAAAGCAACACGACCCTTGGGTACGGCCCCCTCTCAGTAACAGTTGAAAAATATTCATAGTATAGATAATATTAGGAGCTTAATCGTAGCCTCATTATAGGAACAACTTAGTGCTTTGTGAGTTTGTCGGAAAAGAAAAAAGTCCGACTGGGCCCCTGCAATGCGAGGCTTTACGGCTTCCGTGTAAGTTTCGACGCGGCCATTCCGAAATTACCCCTGAGTTGCAACCGAAGTGCCTAAGCCCGGCTTCAACTTAGGGTTTTAGGGTTTAGGGTTTAGGATGAAATGAGTTGCAACCGAAGTGCCTAAACCCGATTTCAACGAAGTAGGGTTGTCGCTGAGCTAAGTGCATCTATAGCTACTTATAGCCCTGTTAGGGCACTTATGTAATCGTACCTGAAGCTTCCCAAGAACCGGACCTGTGTTCACGTAATATATGGGCTTCAACATGCAATAGTAAGAATAGGGTTTTGGGGTATATTCTACTGTAAATCAAGATCACGCGCATGACGCATGAAGCATGTCATGTCAAAACATCATCTGTACCCACTTCATTTCTTCAAGCTGTCCGCCAGGCACAGCAGTTATGAGCCGTAAAATAGGGGCCGCAATAATCAGAATAGGTTTGGGGTATACTATACTACAACTATAGAGAGGAACCCTCCAAATAGTACAGGTAATTATTAAGGCTTCTATAGCGGAATCGGAAACCTGCCTCGGCTGGGTGCCCAATAAACCTTCAGGTGAACGTACGAGTCTCGCACGACATGTCCCTTACATCCAAAAGTTGTGGGTCCTAAAGTATATATAGTCGGCCAGGCCGTGCGGTGTGCTTTGGCCTTCAAGCGTCCCGCCAGCCTTGGCAGGGGTTTATTAACCGTGCACGGTCCATTGTTGTAGAGTCTGCGTTTTTGCTTGCAGCCGGGTTACTATAGGGGCCCAATACTATTTTGGGGGTTCCTTACCTCAGTTATAGTAATTACAATGGGCCCCAAAAACCCTCTTCCAAACGCACAGCCCTCATATTCACACCCCAATCCCCAGTCTGATTGTTTAGACCTTTGCATAAGCCGGAACCATAGGACCGTCGTCACACTACAGCGCACTTTGCGACGTTATACAATTTCTATAGCATCATCTCATACCCTAGCCTAGTACTCATATACGATGCTTTGGAGCCCAAGTATATGTTCTATGGGTACATGGACCGTCAGGGATAAGCAGAAAAGCATAGGGCTCTGTGAAGATCCCCTCCACCTTTCCTGTTCGGATGTCAGCTTGATGCCCAAGGAGACCCCTAAACCCTAAACCCACAAACTCCTAACCCCTAAGCCCCTGAACCCCCAAACCCTTAAATCCTAAACTAAAGCCCTAAACCCCTGAACCCCTAAACCCCTAAACCCTAAACCCCTACACCCCTAAAGCCCTGCAGCCCTAAAGCCCTAGGGACCCCAGGAGGACATAAGCTTGAGCATCTTGCAGAGATGTCCCTGCCTTGTTGTTGCTTCTGTCCTTTCTTGGGGGGGCCTATAGAGTAAGGAATCATAATCCACTAGATTATCTGGGGTTCAGGGTTTAGGGTTCAGGACCCTACAGAGTAAGGAACCCTAATCCACTAGATTCTCTGGGGTCCAGATGCGGTTCAAGCTTAGCTGTTCGGACTGCGATTTGCAAAAAGATGAGCTGGCAAGCACCCTAAACCCTAAACCCTAAACCCTAAACCCTAAACCCTAAACCCTAAACCCTAAACCCCTAAACCCTAAAACCCCCCAAGAGCCATGAAGCCAGGAGGCCCCGAAAGGTGCGGGGGTTAAAACCTTAGGTTTCGGGTTCGGGGTGTAGAAGGACTGTTTTTCAGAGGTGCGAATCTGCGTACACTGTTTTATGGAGTGCCCTTAACTTAGGACCCCTTGTTGAGCACTTGCATATGACAAAAATGATGTGATGCCTTATGATGGGGATCCAAAGTGGGACGCTAGTTTAGAGAGCACCTAGTCGGGATAGTATCGGGGGAGCCCCAAGCCCACGAGTCTTGAATGCCCCCTTTGGCTTGCAATCAGGAGCTGTGATGAGATTCACATCATCTCATCGGGTACTTGCTACTTGGCCCTGAAACCCTAAACCCCAAACCCTAAACCCCAAACTTGAACCCAAAACCCTAAACCCCAAACTTAAACCCTAAACCCCAAACTTAAACCCTAAACCCCAAACTTAAACCCTAAACCCCAAACTTAAACCCTAAACCCCAAACTTAAACCCTAAACCCCAAACCTTCAAACCCCAACAGAGGGTCCAGGTGAATGTCTCGAGCTCCGGGTCTCCAACCCCAATTTGGGACATGGGTTGCTGGGATCTTACTTGGAGGGTCTTTAGGGGACTTAGTAACTACAAGGGGTTCCTGAAGGGCCCCTTTAAAGGGATCTATAGGGATTCTATAAGGGTATAGGGTTCAGGGTTTAGGGGACTTAGTAACTGGTTATTTTAGGGACTTATGACTACCATAACCCCAATTAAGGTCCCTTTTATGGTACTTATAAGTCTACTTACTAGCTACTTACTAAGTCCCCCGACCCCCCCAAGTGGGATCTTAAGCGCCACATTTGAATACGTTGTTCGGACCTGTTCCATCATGAAATATTAGTAATTCATTGCACGCCCCTAGTTTTTAGACAGTTAGCTATATTACAATATCCCCGGCTCGATGCTCAAATTGATTAAGTAGCTGCTTCGAGCTGATTGCCTTGGGTCCTGTCGTCATGTCTCAGCCTCAAGACCTGCATTCCAAAGCCAAAAACCTGAATTCTCGTCCAACGCTTAAACCCTACAGTCCAAAACTTACATCCTACTTGGAGGGTCGGGGGACTTAGTAAGTAGTTAGTAAGTAGACTTAGAAGTATCCTAAAGGCACCTTAATTGGGGTTATAAAACTTATAAGTCCCTAGAATAACCAGCTACTAAGTCCCCCGACCCTCCAAGTAAGCACTACAACGTGTGGGTAGCTCGCTGTTTGTATCTCCGGCAGCTTCTGCTGGCAGAGGGAGACGTCTCGGACGAACGCCTGGAGGCATGCCGCACTCTTTGCCTCATTTGGAGGGCACTGCCTGTGTACCGTCTGAGACAAATCAGACTACTTCTTCTCCAAATCCCGGCGTGGACGTGACTGGGGTGAGTTTCTCACCAGTCTCGTAGGCTGTGTGGTCGGGCGAGGTTCTCCCCGCCATGAAGACCAAAACAGTTACCTGCGAGTGCTGTGGCATCGGCTGGGCTTGCCGCGTTGCTTTCGGCCGTTGCGTAAGACAGCGGATGGATCCAAAAGTCACAGAAGAAGTGGTACCCTGCGTGCTGGTACTGTGGAGGCCCTTGGAAAGCCCAGCAGCGCGCCGTCAAAGCAGATCCCGGCGAAGACTGGGACTGGTGCAGTCTTCGGCTGACAGGTTTAGGGTTGCGGATTTCAGGTGCAGGCTACCTTTAGATGGGTTTGCTGGTAAGTTCTACACTGTTTGTGGGGGGTTTGAAAGTTGCCATACTGGTGTTGACACCAGGACTCCACGACAAGTCGGTTCTGGAAATATGTGGGCATTAACAACTAGAATTTGGTTTGGGGGTTTGTCTAGGATGCGAATCACCCAGGCCCCCAAACCCTAAACAGTAAGGAATTTTTTGTAAGATAGTATACGGGTAGTTCTCTAGATGATTAAAGTCCTGTCTCTTGTTCAGGGCTCAGTACAGCAACTTATTAGGCTCCTTTTGCAATACAAGCCACCCTGTGAATTCCGTTCTAAACCCCTTAGTGACACAAGCAAACATGACTCCAATCATGGTTCCTTCAGATTACCGTTGCGATTCCTTTCCGTAAGCTGATCCCGATTAAACTCCATAACCCGATAGAGCCCTCATGAACAAGCCTCTCATATCCTCTAGAAAATCAATTTCACAATCTGCCAAAGAATGCACGAATACACAGTCCTTTAATGCCTGAAGAACTCGAAGCTCTAATTCCCTGTAAATTCCTGCGTCCTTGCTGAACAACACTACAAACAGACCGAAACCAACAACCTTGAAGGGTCGGGGGACTTAGTAACTGGTTATTTTAGGGACTTATAAGTACCATAACCCCAATTAAGGTGCCTTTTAGGATACTTCTAAGTCTACTTATTCACTACTTACTAAGTCCCCCGACCCCCCAAGACCTGAAAAGCCAAGTCCTCAAAGGTTTCCGACCGGTCGAGCACGATCATTTGCTGTCGAGCCTCCGCACTTTGGCTCTTGCGAAGATGGTTTAGGGGTGACAATAGGAATATGGTTGAGGGTTTGGGGTTATAGGCTGTTACTTTAGTTTATCGTTCACTGTGTAAGGGCAGTGGATTTGGGATTGGACTAGGATGCCCGGTAGTACCCTTATTCCCTTTTTGTAGTCCTAGGTTCCTTATAAGTTACCCAATACCAACAAGGGAGCCCTTCCTATTCCTAGGTTACTGGGCATCCTGGTTGAGGGTCAGGGTTTAGTAAGGGCTTTTGCGGCTCAGGGGCGTTGGTTTAGGGTTTACGGTGTAGGGTTTAGGGTTGGGTTCGCTTTTGCAGTGTTGGCGTCACTTTGCTTTCGATTGTTTGGTGCGTTTACTGATTTTTAGGATCGTTCTAGGGGGTTGCGTGTGTGGACCGCGAGTTGTAGAAGACATGTTCCGAGGCTCCTTATAGGGTTTAGGGGTTTAGGGTTTAGGGTTTAGGGTTTAAAACCCCAAAATCCCCAAAGCATGCGCCATAAACCTTGATTCCTTCAGCCACGTCCCATCAAGTATCGGTGTCTGAGAAATTAGTCATAGCCGCCCTTGTAGTCCCTCTTTGATGTTGCGATGTAACAAATACCCAAAACCCATTCTAACTATGGGGGCCGTCTTAGTGGGTTTTGCACGGCTAGCTTGCACAGGAGGGTTCATGGGTTACTAGCTTTGCGAACGTTGTGTATGTTGTTTGAATTTCCAAGACGTACACAGGTTCTCTCAGGGCTTTGGTAGTAAAGGCGCTGTTCAGGATTAGTTCATGAGAGTTCAAGGGTAAGTTGTGGGGCTAGCAGTGATTGTCATCATGCAAATTGACGGGCGATACTCCAAACCCCAAGCCCTCAACACCGTCCTTGTTAACTCCTTCAGAGGTGTAGTTCTTCAAATTAGGGTCCCTTTTAAGGCCCCCAAAATAGCACGGCACGCTTATAAAAGGACCAAATTAAGGAGTGCCCAGTTGGCCTTCCAAGATCACTTACATAATCTCCGTCAAGCCGTTATTTACATCGATAGAATAGAAGCCGAAGTTTCATACAATTATTCCTTAGGGTTTAGGGTTCCTTACTGTAGTTATACCCCTCTGCAAATCTCAACTGCGCTAAGCCCAACACAAGACTCCAGTATCCCTTACTTCAAGCATCCGTCGTCGAGCATCGCTGGAGTATAGTTAGTTGAACAAGCTCTGAACCTTTATAACCCGTCTGAACCCCCCCCCCCCCCTCCGCCTCATCCAAAAAAGGGGTTCGACCTAACCCTGCACCCAAACCCTAAACCTTACCTCAAATCTTAAACTCCTGAATCCTAAACCCGTAGACCCTCGACCCTCAGCACCCTAAATTCTCAACCCCCTAAACCCCAAACTCTTAGACCCTAAACCCCTGAAGAACCCTAACCCCTAAACCCCAAAATCCTAAACCCCTACAACCCTAAACCCCTAAAACCTTCAAGCCCTAAACCCCAAACTCTTAGACCCTCGATCCCTGATCCCTAGGATGCCCAGTAGTACCCTTATTCCCTTTTTGTAGTCCTAGGTTCGTTGTAAAGTTACTCAGTACCAAAAAGGGAGCCCTTCTTATTCCTAGGTTACTGGGCACCCTAAACCCTAAACCTCTAATCCCTAAAACCCTAAACCCCTAAACCCCTAAAACCCAGGTTATCTGAACAAGAGGGAGGTCGCCATCCACACCTCAGGTGGGATCGGGAGATTTGTGTTTCCGGGTTGAGGTTTTAGGGTTTAGGGTTTAGGGGTTTAGGGGTTTAGGGTTGAGGGGTTCAGGGTTTAGGGTTCGGGGGTTGAGGTTTATGTTGTTGTTCTCTGAAGTTTCGGGCTTTTAGGTTATTTGGTAGTTACTCTGGTTTCCAGGGCGAGGGTTGTAGACGAGTAGAGTTTAGAGTTTTGTGGCAGGGTTTTCATGACGGGCCTTACGGTTGATGATATAAACCCTGCATGACCCATAATAAGGAATATACCATAATCCCCATAGTTTAGGGTCCTTAAGGTAATGCAGGATTTATATCATCAACCGCAGTTTAAAGCAGGGTTCCAGCGTGCTCAGAGTCCAGGTCAGCGGTTTGCATCTAGGACGGCAGAGTTTGGGGTTGTGGGTTTAGCGATCCCCAAGCCCTTAGCCCAATTTTGGTCTTCGGGGTTTAGAGTGCTGCTGGTCGAGACGGTCCCCTTCACTACCTCAAGAAGTAAAAGAAGAAGATGCTCAACATGGCAATGCTCCGGAGCAGTCGCAGCACTTGGCAAAACCAGTGGCAGCAGGTCCTGACAAAGGTGAGGCCGCAGATGACACAGATTCCATCAACCTCGTCAGTCCAGCGGACAACCCGGAGTCCCGTGAGTCCCAGGAGTCCCGCGAGTCCCAGAACAAGATGGGGTTCCTGCGTTCAGGCTATCGGTATTGAGATTCCAGAGGACTCATTGAAGAGCCAGATGGCCGTCCACTCTGCTGATGTTGAGATGTCGGTGCTCTGCTTTTAGACCCTGGACTCTTTATAAAGTCTTAACACATGCAGAGATCCCAATATCCCTTGATTAAGGACAATACTTTAAATCATATTATTGCGGCCTCTTAATTGAAGGTATATTCCTTAATTACGGTGTAGTGGGATCTCTGGGCCGGAGCCCTGATCCAGAAACCCATGTAACACATATGGGTGGTTGTCAAAATTATGATCCCTTTTTGGGTCCTCATCATAATACGGCACCTAATATTTAGAGTATCGAAAAAGGGACCCTAATTTTGACAACCACCCATATGTAATATGAGGCCAAAGCATATGCTGTTTGGGCACATGGACCCTTAAACCGGAGATCCGATAGAAACCCCCTAAACCCTAAATCTTAAACCACATCCCTTCACGTAGGATGAATCCTTGATGAAACGCCACAACCGCCGTGCAAGCAACGCAGCAGAAACCTCCAGAGCCCGGGTTTAGGGTATAGGGTTTCAGGGTTCAGGGGTTTAGGGTTTAGGGTTTAGGGGTTTAGGGTTTAGGGTTTAGGGGTTTAGGGGTTTAGGGTAAGGCCCTGGCATCTGCAGCTGTGTTGGAAGGCGTCGACCCAAATCCACACAGCGAGCGTTTGCTGAGGATGCTGGGTTTCGAGGGTTTTCTGGTTCCCCAAGAGGTTTTTTCTTACGATAAGCCCTACCCTGCACAAAAGTAGGTTTTGGTCGGCTAAGTACTCAAAGGTAGTATGTTTTGAGAAAGTATCCCTCCATAACAGTACCCAGGACCCCTAGGATGCCCAGTAGTACCCTTATTCCCTTTTTGTAGTCCTAGGTTCCTTATAAAGTTACCCAATACCAAAAAGAGAGGCCTTTTTATTCTTAGGTTACTGGGTATCCTGGTATATTAACCCCCTATATTATAGAACCCTACTATAGATCCCTTATAGACCCCTTTAAGGAGCCCTATAGATCCCTTATAGGTTACTGGGTATCCTAGACCCTGTGGGGTCTGAAGACATGAACGGCGTGAAGCGGGTTCAGCTTGGAGGGCCGGGGGACTGAGTAACTATAAGGGGTTCCTTAAGGGTCCCCTTTAAAGGGATCTTAGGGATTCTGTAAGGGTTTAGGGTTTAGGGTTTAGGGGACGTAGTAACTGTTTTTTTTAGGGACGTCTAAGTACCATAACCCCAATTAGGGTCTGTTTTAGGGTACTTATAAGTGTACTTACTAGCTACTCATAAAGTCCCCCGACCTACCAAGAGGGCTTACCACCCAAAGTTTCGAAGTTCAGGTCCTCAAAGATTTTCAAGCACTTGTAGCTTGCAGGGCTTCGAGGTCGTATGAGGTTTCGGAACTTAGATTCTGGAAATCTCAAGTGGCGTCATTTCAGGACTGCTATACGGCTTAAGTATGCCGGGTTTCAGGCTTAGTTGGGCACTCTCTCCAGAAGTGCCCAAGAGCATGGACTTTCCAGTGATACCGGTGTATGAAGGCTTGCAGAACCTACCGTGGACGACAGATCCTTGAACAGTTTCGCGAAGCTCAGCAATACGGTTCTCGGAGAAATGGTTCATTTCTCTGCAGGAGGTGGGATGTGTCTCGACCTCTTGACTATTGGAGTCTCTGCGATGTTGACTGAGATGGTGAACGCACGTTCCAACAGTCTCTTAGGGTGTTCCCTAGGGTCCTTGTAACCCCCAGCCCCAGCCTAACCCCCAAACCCCAAACCGCAAAGCCTCAGAACCAGAAACCCAACCCATAGTCTGGCTTGCAAGTGTTCCTTGTGTGGTTATTTGGCTTTGTGGTTAGGCTCGTAAGCCAGAAGCAAAGTAACACAATGCAGACTACAGCTTCAGTTCCTGCAGGAATATTGCGGAGAGCAACCATGGGGACTTTACCTTGAAGTTCTTCAGAGATCAAGGTGCTCACTGGGTTTAGGGTTTAGGGTTTAGGGTTTAGGGTTCCCTGTCAAACCGAGGAGCAAGGGGTTCAAGATAGGCTTTAACTACCCAAAGGCCCCCAAGTAGTTCCTTTTCGGGGTTCGAATATAGAATCCTACAAGGTAATCCCAAACAAGCACTTCTCTGGGGCCTCTGGGTAGGGTCATAGCTGCGATAACTAGGTTTTACTGCAAACATTACCCTGCATATTAGCTTTCTGAGTTCCATGATCCTTCCCGCAGAAAGGATGTTTGAACGGCTGTGGAACTCTCGGTGTGGCCATTTTCAGGTCTGAGCTGGTACAATCCCATGCATCTACAACCCCATCCCTGGGGCTCAAGGAAGGGTTTAGGCTTTAGCGATGTGGGTTTAGGCCTGAGGGTTTACAGGGCCTGGTATAGGGTTTGGGCGTGGGGCTTTGGGTTTGGGGCTCATGGGGTCGAGGGGCAGCATGTTGCCCAGAGATCCCAATACCCCTTAATTAAGGAAAATACTTTAAATCATAATATTCCGGCCTCTATAATTTAAGGTATGTTCCTTGATGAAGGTGTATTGGGATCTCTGGGTGCACGGTTTTACGCAGGAGGGCAAAGTCGTGGTATTTGCAAGCCATCAAACCCCAACCTCTACACCCTGAGCCCGATCCCCTAAACCTGAAGCTGAAGCGCTTTACAGGAGCCCTTGCAAGGAAACCCCTTCTAGTTATTGAGCCCCCTGTATTTCACCCGAAACCCTAAACCCTAAACCCTAAACCCCAGACCATAAACCCTATAAACCCTAAACCCTGGGTAGGCATTGGCCGGGCGAATGTCATCCCAAGCAGCTTGTCAGAGGGGCTTCGGCTCTCTGATTTAGGATTTCACGGAAGGCGTAGCTTGAAGGGCTCCGTAGGATTTGCAGGGTTTAGGGTTTAGGGTCCTGAGTTTGGAGGTTCTGGGTTCAGAGATTTAGGGTTTGTCCGTTTTGAAGCAGTGCTTCAGGGTTTCATCCGGTTTTTTGACAAGTATTCTAGTAGGGGCTTTGTCGGTTTTCCGAGGACGAATTCGCTGGCTGCTATGTTACGATCCGTGTGCAGTGTTCAGGATTTGGCTATGTGGGCTTCAGGATTCAGAGCTCAAGCTTTATTTGTCTTGCAAAGGCTGGCTAAGCTCCCAAAGCTAAACCACACACCCTGAACCCGATACTGAGGGTCTAGGAGGAAACCTTCTGTATCCTCATCTCAAACTTCAGCTAGGAGTTTCTGCAGCTCGAACCCCTAGGCCTGGTGTTTAGGTTTAGCGCCTATAAGCCCCAAATCCTGAACAAGAGTCCCTGAAGCCCAAACGAACATACATTCCCGCCACGCATTGGAGATGTATTCCAGAATTGAGGGTTTGGGATCTTCGAGTTTCTAGGGAGCACTTCGATGATGTACTTTAACTATAACCCTAGTTACTAAGTCCCATGACCCTTTAAGTACGGGTCTGAGTCAGCAGTAATCATTCCGCTGTGCCCCTTCTATGTGTAGTACAATTTCCTGCTAACCCTACTCTCTGTGTTAAGGCCCCTGTCTTTTGCTCGCGAAGACATATGTGCAAGCCCATAAAGACCTCCAGTAGTTAACAGTTCTATCATTCTATCCATCACTTGTCCGAATTAGATTTGCTTACTAGGCTCGAGCAAACCTCTTCATACTATTGCCTAGTGCGGAGGCACCAGCATGAGCGTCGTCGGGTCACCTAACAGAAATCCTTCGCACCAACCCTACACCCGAAGCCCAATCATTCTCTGAACCCTAAACCCCCAAACCCCTGGCCCCCCCCCCCCCCCCCCCCACACCCTAAACCCCTAAACCCTCAGGCCAGAAGCCCTCTCACCCTCTAAGTCCATGGAGCCCTTATGGTCCCTGGAAGACTGATACGGTTTTTAGCCGGTTTCTGGCAAGCTTCTATGACCGTTAACTGTTGTGGGGCTTAATGTCTAGAGGTCGGAAAAGTTTTCATAGTATCCCATGTGTAGTCCATACCATGCAGACTCGTACCCCGCAGTCTTTCCAATAGTGAGGCCTTTATATTTGGGGTCTCACTTTTGATTTCGCTTGACTTCTTGGACTTGAAGGGCATGCAAGAACTGCGAGTTGCACACGGCGACATGAAACCCTGAACCTAGAAGCCCAATCTGCAGTCCCCAAAGCCCTAAACCCCAAGGCAACCACGCCAAATGGACGTCATGGCGCACCATGCTCGTCAACGAAAAGAGTCGGCAGCAGCTCGATTACCATGATTTTGGGGTGGAGGTCTATTCGTTTTCGGGTGTAGGGTAGGGTTTAGGGTGTAGGGGTTCAAGGTTTAGGGCGTTAGTTTGGGAATGTTGGTTGTTGATTTTGGGGTTGAGGGTTTGGGGTTGTTGGGGTCTCCTGGAGAGATTGAGTCAAAAGCTGTACGATCATGACATTATAGCTCCTAGAGAGTCTGAATCATGAGCTGTACGACAGCATAATCTTAAACCCTAGACCATAAATCCTAAACCCTAAACCCTTAGCCTTAAAACCTAAACCCTAAACCCTACAACACTCAGCAAGGCCCCCGGATGACTTAAGGCTCAAGTCTTGGGATTCTGACAGTCAGGACTCCTGCGACTTGTTGGCCTTGGGCTCACGGGAAGGCAACAAGTTTGATTTCTCTAAAAAGCAGACCGCTGAGTGATAAACCCCCTCAGTGAAGAAGGGTATACATACATACATACATATATATATATATATATATATATATATATCAATATATTGACATTAATATTACTATGAATATTAATATGAGTATTCATATTAGGGATCTCAATCGTCAACACCCGTCGTGGAGAAGGGTTTTCTCTCGAGCATCGAACGCTGGATTTCGGGTCTTAGGTTGCAGAGGAGTCAGCCTATGTGTTTTGGGTTTCGAGTTTGGGGTTTAGGGTTTACGGTTCTGAGTTTGGGGTGTGGGGTTCCGAGTTTGGGGTTTAGGGTTTACGGTTCTGAGTTTGGGGTGTGGGGTTCCGAGTTTGGGGTTTAGAGTTTCGGGTTCTGAGTTTGGGGTGTGGGGTGGCTTCATGATGATTGCCCTTCTCGTCCCGAAGTGAGGATAATACTACTGGGAGGGGTGCACAGTCCAGGCTGGAGCGCAGAATTTTCGGTGTTCTATGCGGGCTGTGTTTGGGTTCTCCAAAGGTTTTGCTGATCCTGTGTACTGAGAGGAACCATTGCATAGCAAGAACGTACGTTTTGCTCCTTCTTCCCATTGTCTATGAAGGGTGACGACGCCTTAGGGCCCTAAACCCCTAAACTCTCAATCCCTAAACCCTAAACCCTAAGCCGTGAACCCATCGAGGTTATCCGATGCTTTCAAGAAGCAGAAGATGAGCATTGGGAGCCAGATGAAGATTTTGGACGTCATGTGGGGGCCTTGATAGTCAGACTAGTGTTCCTTTAAAGGGACCCCTAGATGGTCTATAAGGGATCTATAAGGGACTAGGGTTCCTTTAAAGGGATCCCGACAGGGTTCTCTAAAGGATCTATACGGGGCTTGTAATATAGGGGCTTTAATACTACAGGGTTCTATAAGGGATCTATAAGGGGACTATAACATAGGGGCTTTAATAATTGATTAGAATCGGCTTTGAGGGTATATTATACCATAGTTGTGATCAGGAGCCCCCAAAATAGTACAGGCTGCCGGTCCGCAATGGTTTAGGGTTGTGGTGTTTGAGCCTCCGGCAGTGTCCAAACTGCACCCCGACCCCAACAGGGACAAGCTTCAATATGGGGGTTTCAGGTTTCAAAGCACCTCCTGTTGCAAAGAAGCCTAAGCAAGTTGCCCTGAGCTTTAAGGCAGACCACAATATCCCACTGAGAGCATTAAACAACAACCTCATCAGATATAACAGCCAAGATGCGAATCTTGCTTTTGAGAATTCCCGTTGAGTTTCGGATGGTGTTGGGTGCCTATTCCGGGCTCAGGACGATGGCTCTGTGCTTTATACGGGGGCCTACGTAAATAATTACCCATGCTATTGTAGGGATTTCTTATTATAATAATTATAGTATAATGCCCACAACGATATTCTAAGTATTAAGGCGCCTCTAGTAGAGTTGTAGCAAAGATGCCAGCCTTAAGACCGATAACCTCTTGACCCGTGCAGCGCCCAGCCTTAAGACCGATAACTTGTCGACCCCTCGAGGGACCCAGCCTAAGTCAACAACTTGTTGGCCTTGGCACATATCCGTAGCAAAGTTTGACGACAGTACCGAGCTCGTTGTGACGCGGCAAAATCGTCCTTCAGCGTCCTGGATCGAAAACATTTCGACTGGCTAGTCCTGCAAACCAGCCCGCCCATTCGGCACCGGGCTGCGTGGTCGCAGCAGCGACGTTGTGTATGCAATACCGCTTCGGCTTGTCGGTGTCAAGTTCGCTTCTTTTTTGCACCAGCTGGCGGCATTTCTGTCACAACAACGATCGGCTATGCCGAGGATGACTATGCTGAGGACCTCCTACGATGCCAGCTCCTAGGATAAAGTCGAGCAGAAAGACGGCGACAAGTCGCCTCGCCCAGGTTCTAGCAGCCAAGGCGGACCTCCGCTGGGAAACCGGTGCCCGGCTTCTCGATGCGGCGAAGACTACACGTCGCGTTAGCCACATCGAGGCATTTAAGTCAAGAGCTGTGAGCAAGGACAGGTTACACCTTGTACGGCGACGGCATGAACCGATCTTGTCGAGGCCAGAGAAGACATCATCCTTCATTCCACTGCAAGCCGTAGCCCAGGCCTCCGGCGTCGACTTGATCATCTCGGACAGCACCCTCTGCGCCGTGAGCCCGAAGGCACCTGTGCATAGCAACGTCCGCACCGCAGAAGCCCGAAAGAAGCCACCTCAATTGTCAGGAGCGGGATTATGCCGGCAAAGTCGCCGCGGACACACTCTTCCCAGTGCCGGTGGCTCCGGCGTGGGGAAGTAGCTTCGTCGGCGGCGGTTTCAAAAACCACCTGCTGCGTTGGCCACCACCTCGGCGTGGATGCGTCAAAGCAGTGACACTTAATTGGCGGTGGCCGAGGTGGGGCGCTTGGCGAAAGCTGCCGGAGAAACCGCAGCCCGTCACACTCCTGCTGTGCGCAGGCTCCTTCCCAAATAATTTTGATGCGAGTGGAACACGCATCTACTGCAGGGAACGACATCGGTGCCGACGTGCCTCTGCAGGACCTGGACGCGGCCATTGCCGACTTCCGAGAGGCAAGCGTCAGCTCGGAGCTTTCTTCCAAGCCTACTGCAGACGGTGCAGGCCTGCGCCAACTGGGAGTATCGGGTGGTCTTGGTAGACGTCGTTGAATTACGATGAGGAGCCTTGTGGAAGAAATCTTAACATCCGTGTCATGATTCCGTAGGGCTGCTCATCTAGGTAGGGCTTTTGGACAGTTTTTCCCCTTATCTGGCTTCAGAGGGTCTTGGTTACTAATATTTGTCAAAAGCTTTAAAAGCTTCACCTAGTCATGAAAAGACCTTCTTCTGATTGATATGGCCCCTAGGCGAGGGCTGCAGAGGATGATATGGGGTTAAGGGCCTGAGGGTTGCATAATGGTTTAGGGTTTAGGGTGAAGCATTTGTCATCATATCCCCGTGTAGTTCTGACATGTTTTCTTATACTTTACATCGAAGCCCACTCTAGCTGTTAAGGTCGTATGTTGGAATTCCATAGAGTTGGGGCTTTTTGGTTTTTGGGTCGAGGGTGTGCGGATATTGGGTCGTCGGATAAGTGTACTGTCGTTTCCTCATCATGCCCCAGGGACCGGGTATGATTTCTTAAGGCCGGGCATCATGTGGATAGTATTATGGCGGGGCCGTAAGGTTCAGAACAGTTTTTTTGGGATAAACTATAAGTGATTCTAGCAAGGAACACCGAACAAAGTATTACAAAACATTTGGGTTCTACATTACTACAGATGTCTCCGGTGTCTGAAGATCATCTGATGGTCCATATTTCACTCAACGCTTACACCCCATTCCTCGCCTATACCCTACACCCTATCCTTAGGGGAAGCCCTAGAAGGAGCTCCTGCTGCGATAACTACCGCAACCCTAAACCCTAGACCCTAAACCCCTAAACCCTAAACCCTAAACCAAATCAGTTCCGCGTCAAAACCCTGAGCCTCGCAAAAGCCGGTCTAGTGCAATATGGCTCGGTTAAGGTTAGGATAGGGTTCCTTTGAAGGGATCTTTAAAGGGTTCTAGAAGGGATCTATAAGGGGTCTATAATACAGGGCCGTAAGAATTAGAATAGGGCTTTAGGGGGTACAGCAAAG
Organism: Symbiodinium sp. CCMP2592; assembly: GCA_905221615.1. Lineage (NCBI taxonomy): Eukaryota > Dinophyceae > Suessiales > Symbiodiniaceae > Symbiodinium > Symbiodinium sp. CCMP2592. The sequence goes on from CAJNDT010005939.1 coordinate 64,660, forward strand.
CGAACATTACAGTCATTGCAGTCTCTACGTACTTCCGACGAACGTACAAGTCGTCCGTGTAGCTGACATTCAACCGAAGACTTTGCCAACAAAGCCTAAACCGGGGAGCAAATCCTTAACCTTACAAGTGAGGCTGCGGGAGGAGAACCAGTTCGAAATAGCCTGGCGCCAGGCACGATCTAGGGGCTCTAAGGGCGTTTTGAGGTTAATTATAGGGGCCTGGATGACTTCCAATACTTTTTTGGCGTTCTTTATTATTCCTTCCGAAGCGTTACATTACTATAGTATAATAATGGGCACCAAAAGCATATTCTACTATTGAGGCCCCTATAGTAAGGTGGCTTGGGGCTTTTAGGGCAGAGGGTGTAGGGGTTAGTAGGGTCAAGGGATGTACCAGTTCATGTTCTCGGATTTTGTTGAGCTAAAAGTGGGTAGCATGGGAGTGATGCATCCACATGGCTTTCAAGGACTCTGCTTCAAGGGGTCAGAGGTCGGAAGTTTGTACCTGGGGTAAGGTGTGCGATCAACGGTTCAGGTTGGCGAGGGGTGATGTGGGGGAGGGGCTTTTACAATTAGAAAAGGGCTTGGGGGAATTGCTATGTTTACTAATGATAATAGGAATGCTGCAGGATGGGTTTTGGCAATTATTCAGATCCTACATTAGCCCTAGGGCCCTATAGGGTCTGTGGCCAGAGCCGGGCGTTTCAGGGTGCTGGTTTCGGATCACGGATCGTTTTGCCAGTATTTCTTGTCAGTAAGATGCTCATCACCGCATGTTTGGTTTTGAAGCATACGCATACTGTAGGTGCCGTTTATACTCTCACTAACCGGGTTTGGGACAATTGATGTTATGCCAATCTTCAGGAACCCCACCAAAGACCATGCTACAAGTTATTCAGGCCACTATATGGATAGTTGTCAAAATTAGGGACCCTTTTTGGGTCCGTACTATAATACGGCAACTAATGTCTAGGGTACCCAAAAAGGGCCCATAATTTTGACAACCACCCATATGATCAGGGAGCAAGTGTTACTGATTCCTCAGGCCCGCACACATCAGATCCCTAATTTCCAAATCATCCCCAACCCCTATAGGGTTTAGGGTTTAGGTTTAGGGTTGGGCACCATAGAGGTCTGAACCACTAGAAACTGTGTCCTGCGTAGTCTGTACACAGTGTTACCAAGTTATACCATCAGAACACTCGAGGCCCAAAGCCCCATTAACTACTAAGGCCCCTACATGTGCCGTTTGTTTGTACATCGGTGCAATTACTCCACCCTGAACATAAGAGGTTGCCACACTGTGTGGGGAAACGATCTACGATAGGAGCCAAAATATGTTCCAATACTATCTTGGGGATTCCTTGATGATAACTATAGCATAAAGGGACCCAAAACCCTATTCTACTTATTCAAGTCCCCATATTGGACCCACAACTCCTACGGCCAGGAGTGGAGCTGCGCGAAAAAGCTGCTGGAGCGCGTCCGGGCCTCATCCACAGGGAGGTGTCATCGGACTGGGCTTTTCAAGGGCGGGCGGGCTTTCGACATATTGTTAAGGGACATGCAAGGGATTCAGGGATTCTTGGTTTCAGGATTATGGATTTGCGGCCTCTGTGGGGCATGGAGACCAGGAGTAAGTTGGCAGGGTTCCAGGGCGGGAATTTGCCAGGAAAGCTATGCATAGGGCCTAGGGGCTGCAGGAACAATGTGACACAGATCTAGGAGCCCAGTGAGTATAGCTCAGAAACATAGACTTGCAACTTAGAGAATCGCAGAGCGATAAGGTTATCTGTAATCTTGTTTCGTATCCAAGTTCGCGGAGACTTGATGTACCTATCGAGTATCGAGGTTCCGATATGACAGGGTTGAGGGTTCGTAGCGTTGGGCGTAGGGTGCAGGATTTCGGGCTTCAGTAGCGGGATTGCAGATGAGCTTCGAGATCCTGCGGAGAAAGAGCCTAGCGGAGTTCTATGATCCCGAGACCTTAGGACCGTAGGAAGCCGCCAGAAATTCAGTCTTCCATCGCGCCCCAAATCAGACAGTCAAACGCCTTAAGCTCTCGTTAACCCGAACGCCGCCCTGGCGCCCGGCCGTCCCAATCAGGGCTGGGAAAGTTTTACATGTCAAGAGTCCTGAAAGACAGAAGTACGTTTAAGTTTATAGGGTTTATTGTTTAATTTCTTAGTGGCTGAGTAGATTACCTTTAACCTCTTGGGGTTTCTTTTTCCTAGCCGACTTGAAAAGGTTAACCTTTGCTGGGCTAGATTACTCAGCCCCTAGCAATTTATGTCAGATAATATTTCAGCCACCTCCATTTAAGAGATACCTTCCGGCGCACGAGTGCCTTTCTTAAGGCTTGTTGTTTTTGGGGCCATGGTTTCTTTTAATAAAGGGTTTATCGGATTTAATTCCATTGTGTTGTTGGTGGGGGGTTCTTTTTCATTACAGGGTGCGTGCGCTCAACTTTCAGAAAGGTGGTGTTCTGCCCGCCAAGGTCCCGGAGTGTCCGGATCACGAGATGGCGAGGGACCCTGCATTTGAGGGGGCTTTCAGGGATTCTCGTAGGGACCTACAGGGCGCCTGTACGAATTGTGGTGCCGCAGTATAAGGCTTAAGTTGCAGAGGTAGGGTAGTGTGTCAGAGGCTCTATAAAGGTTGTATGATAATTAAGTGTTTGGAGTCTTCTTCAAACTGTGAGTTCTATGGGGGCATGCTTACCTATACTGGTTTGAGGGTTCCTTATCATCATTATAGTGTACTGGGCCCCAAAACCCTCTCCTAATTATTAAGGCACCCGACACTAACTTTGGAAAGGGTCTGCTTGGTTAGCTGTTAGGAGCCTGCCGTTTCATAGAAGGATCCCCAGAAACTTCAATATCACTTTTTTCAGGAATATACCTTCAATCTTATCCGGGATCCTACTATAATTTTAAGGTAAACTCCTTAATTATGGGATCTTGGAGTCTCTAGGTTCTGGGTTGTCGGCGGAGGGTTCAGCTATTGGGGCTTCAGTCCAGGGAACCTAGAATGGAGGTCGGAATATGATTAGTGGTGCGCCCCGCCCCTGAAGCTAAAGGCTATGTATGGATGTTCAAAACTACACCCTAAAACTGAAAAACCCTAAACCCTAAACAACCCCGATCCCTAAACCCTAAAACCCAAACCCCTGAACCTTAGAACCCTAAAGCCCTAAACGCCCGATTGGGAGTCTCAGAGCAACGCGGTCCTAAGGTGCGCGAGCTGGAGCGTGGCTGCCACTTGGATGCAGAAGAACCCGGAGAGCCCCCGGGTTTAGGGTCAAAAGGGTTTAGGGTTTAGGCTTTAAGCGGTTTAGGGTTTTAGGGTTTAGGGTTTAGTGAGGGTTTAGGTTTAGAGTTTAGGGGTTTAGGGGTTTAGGGTTTAGGGTTTAGGGCGTATACTAGCATCATGGAGTTGCGTTTCACAAGTATTATCTAGCTCCACACTAGTAGCATATGTTATATGTCCCATTTTGTGAAAGGGAGGAGAATTGATGTTAGTAGCATATATTATATGGACCTTTCGTGACAGGGAGGAGAATTCCGGCCTTCTTGCTAAGGCCAGACCTTAGGGTTTAGGGTTGCAGGATTTCGGGCTTAGGCTCGTTCAGGGCTTCAGGGCTGTAGGGGCTTGCGGGGTTTAGGGTGCAAAAGACCTTATAAACCCTCAACCGAAGACCTTTTAAAACCCGAAACCCTAAGCTGCCCCAAACCCTAATCACATCTTCACTGTGCCCACCCATGCCACTGAGCATGCTCATCACTTCGAACACTTGCGAGAGCCTGCGCCTTCCACATAGGGTTCGTGGGACTGGAAGTTCTGGAAAGGAGCTGAAAGACTACCCTGCTTAGAGGTTCATGGTACTTAGTAACTAGGGTTATAAATAAGATAACTATACTTAAAATTGGTTATATCCCCAGTTAATGTACTTATAACTGTACTTACTAAGTCCCATGAACCTCCAAGTGCTTTGTGCTCCAGGAAGCTTGCCAAGGGAATCCGGGGCCCTCAACCTCCAAACCCACTCCGTGAAGTGCTGTCCGGGTTTTGGAATTTGGGTTGCGGCTTGAGCTTAAGGAACCCAGAGAACCCAATACCCCTTAATGAAGGAATATACCTTAAATCATAGAGGCCTTAATATTATGATATGAGGTATATTCCTTAATTAAGGGGTATTGGCAAACCTTCCAGCAACCCTATACTGAGGCAGCAAGACGATCTCGGCGCGCGTGGGCGGCGGCTTCGTCTACCAGCGGAGACAGGTCAGGTTTAGGGTGTAGGGTTTAGGGTTTTAGGGTTTAAGGGTTTAGGGTTTGAGGGTTTAGGGTTTTAGGGTTTAGGGTTTTAGGGTTTATGGTTTAGGGTTTAGGACTCTCCAAAGTTTGTGGGGTTGGGTGTGGGCTTCGGGGCTTTGATTGGGGCCGGCACCCTGCTAGTCCTATACCACCGATACGCCATACAAGACCCTTGTACAATTTCTGACAGGTGGACATAGGCATGGAGAAGTTCTTCGCCCACCACTCCGCCGTTCCCTGGAGCGTCCAGGGCGCCAGCGTCGCGTCAGGGCCAAAGGCCCTCCGGCCCCAGTTCTCTGTTGGAGTCTATAGCTTAGGGATCCCGAATGCGCACAGTCGTAGCAGTTCTGAAAAGCCCAAGTCCTGATCCAAAGCAAGGAGTGCTGGCGTCATAGGAACATGAACTGATATTGTGAAGGTAGATTCCCCAAAGGACGGTGCTTCGTGAAGCTGTACACATGTAGATATCCCTAAACCCGAAGCCCTTAACATTCACCAAAAACTGTGTGTGTAATACAGGTGCGTTAATAATTAGAACAGATTTTGGGGCCCATTATACTACAAATGTTATATTAAGGAACCCTCAAAAAGTATTGGTACTATTAGGGTACAAGGGCCCCCTGTTTCTGGAAACTCCCATTATAGGGACTACATGTAAGGCCAAGGTATATACTATATGAGTACATGGCTCCGGAGCAGAAATCACTTAAGCCCAAACCCAGAATCGTGGTCCAGCTACTCAACAGAACCCGGAACGATTTTTTGAATCCCACTCACAGACCCGACGCCCAAAGCCAAACAGTGTACTTTTTTCGTTTTCCCTTAAGCCCTCAATGCTCGCAGCTCTCGAGGGTGAACTGCTGCTCCGTTTGGCTCAAGAACTGCAAGCTCAGCTGTTGAGTTGCTGGGGTCCGCAGTAGCCTGGAAAAGAGTTTAGGGTTTAGAACACAGCCCCTTGAGTGGCTATTGCGGAATCCCGAGTCAGCCGAGCCGAGCTTGTCACGCAATCAGCGTCTCTTGCCATGGGCTGTACGAGCAGTAGCTGCAGCTTGGCCTTAAGGTGCAGTTCTCTGAGGCCCTAGGCATGATACCAAATACAAAATTTACGAAATGTGTATTTATATATATATACTAGAATGTATGAAACAAGTTGTATTGTTTAAAAGGTGTGGCATGGTGTGTGTGTGTGTATTATATCTATATATATATATATATAACCATTCGTTTATATGTAATATGAAGTATGAACACCCAAGACTCATCCATGCCCCACCAAGTCAAGAGATCGTTCTCGAGCATTGGTTTTGACGATGATGTGGAGAGTGAGATCTTGAGGATTACGATGAGCACGAAGATGATGGTGTTGTGATGACGGTGATGACGAAGATGATGAGAGAAATGGCGACATTTCGGACGACGGTGGCCCCTGCTGTTCGTGATGCTGATGGCGATATTGGTTCTAGTGAAGGTGTTGCTGTTGATTGAGATGGTGCTACTCGGAGGATCATGGGACTTAGTACGTAAGGTTATAAGTACCTTAATGGGAATTATAAGTAATGATAAGGAAAGTTAGTTACATTAGTTATAACCCTGGTTACTAAGTCCCATGACCCTTTAAGTAGTGAAGATGGCAAAGGTGATGGAGCTGATGCAGGTGACAATGATGATAAAGCAAGTGAGCAACAGCACTGTGCCCTTACATGACGATCATGCAGCTGCGGCTGCTAATGTTGGCACGGTGGCGGGGGTTGTAGCGGCGATGGTGCTGGTGAGCATCATGATGATGATGCTGATGGTGGTTGTGAAGATGGTTATGATGATGGCGTCACTCTCGAGATGGTGCTTCGACGACTGTAAGACTGCACAACAACAAGAAGAACAACCTACTATCACCGACTGTTTCGAGTCCACGAGCCTACACGTTTTGGGGCCTTGAACGGCAGATCACGGTAAGCTCTCAGGTTTGCGGTTCTTCTCCATCGCCTTGAGGGTTCAACAACGATTCGAGTTTAAGGTTTGTTTAGAGTTCTGGGTTCTATGGAGTATTGTACTCGCGGCTTGAGGCCTGCTTTTGTGCGAAACCCGAGGTACCGCCAGCAAGGAAGTGGATCCTACCTCCAAACTGCACCATTCAGGCAAGGTGTTCTCGCCGGCAATGCGGGGTACTTGTACTGTCCGCCTTTCAAAGGTACTTAAAGGGTCATGGGACTTAGTAGCTAGGGTTATGATTAAAGTAACTATACTTATAACTACTTATAACCCCAATCAAGGTGCTTAATTTTTATTATAACCTTACTTAGTAAGTCCCATGATCCTCCAAGTACCACTGGGCTGGTCATCATTTGCAATCCAGTTTCGGGTTGGGGGTTGGGTTGAATGGGCGGGGGGGTTGTGGGCCCAGCAAGAAGGAAGTCGGAATGCTGCTTCTTTCAAGAAGTCATGGGTAGGCCTTTGAGAGGTTTAAACATTTTCCTTATTGGGTTTACAAGGACCCTATCCCTAAACCCTTAAACCCGTAAGCCCTAAACCCTATGCCCCTAAATCCTAACCCCTGAGCCCCTAAACCCCTAAACCCTAAACCCCTAAACCCTAAACACCTGAACCCTAAGCCGCTAAACCCCCAAACCCTAAACCCTAACCCTAAACCCCTAAAACCCAAAGCCCTAAACCCCTAAACCCTAAACCAAAGGGCTCCAAAGGCCAGCCCAGAGTGGGTTTTGCATATCCCCGATCCGAAACCGCAGTTATCCCATCAAAGATCCCCAAACAGCGAAACGGCCCAGGGTTTAGGGCAGAGGGGTTTAGGGTTTAGGGTTTAGGGGTTTAAGGTTTATTAAGGTTTATTAAGGTTTATTAAGGTTTATTGAGGTTTAATAATTAAGGTTTAGGGTTTGGGGGTTTGGGGTTTAAGGTTTGGGGGTTTGGGGTTTCAGGTTTAGAGCACCATGGCGACCCTGACCTCCAGGACCACCGAGACCACCAAGACCTTGTCCGATACACGCTAATGAAGGAATATGTGGAGGCCCCCAGACGACTTTAGAAGCCATTGACTCCTAGAAAACGGCACCTCAGAAGCAATTTTGAATAAGATAACTTGAAAAAGTAAGTTCTAACGAATGCTTACCAGTCTAATTATAGCCGCTATCATGAGACATCTAAGCAGTCTCATAGCCTATTAGCCAGATCCTTATCCTTCAACTATGCCTTATACTGTTGACCCAGATTCTTATAACCTAGTAGCTGAGTGGATACACTTTACACTTTTTGGCATGACATTACCCATAAAATTGAAAGTGTACACTTTTTGGGGGCTTATGAACTCAGCAACTAAAGTACCGATAGAACCCTTAAAGGAACCCTTATGGTACGCTTAAAGGATCCCTTGAAGGACCGGCAGGGTTACAACCCTATACTAAACTACTCGGCGTCTGGAAAACTCCTGCATTCGAAACCATGGGTGTCTCCGGGAAATCCGAGCAAACCCGGCCCGAGCTTCAAACTCTGAACGCGCATAAGCCCCAAGTTTAGGGGTTTAGGGTTTAGGGGTTTAGGAGTTTAGGGGTTTAGGGGTTTAGGGCTTTGGGGTTTAGGAGTTTAGGGGTTTAGGAGTTTAGGGGTTTAGGGGTTTAGGGCTTTGGGGTTTAGGAGTTTAGGGGTTTAGGGGTTTAGGGTTTAGGGTTTAGGAGTTTAGGGGTTTAGGGTTTAGGGCTTAGGGTTTAGGGGTTTAGGGTTTAGGGGTTTAGGGTTTAGGGTTTAGGGGTAGGGGTTTAGGGTTTCGGGGTTAGGGGTTTAGGGTTCAGGGCCACGCCCCCACAGCATTCCAGAATCCGAAAGTCGTTTTTTCGGATCTCGAGCTGCACGTGAACTTGCACAAAGCCGCGGTGTGTGTGGACGAAGCATTTGGGAGTTTCCGAAAATTTGGGGGTACCGTTTTGGGGTCCTTTTAATAAGGATCCCACTATTTAGGGTACTATATTAGGGTCCCGTATTATGGGAAACTCCCATTTTGATAGGGCTTATACACGTGGGTGAAATTCTACATGCGCCCATTTACCCCTGATCCTTCAAGCAGCGGGGCTGTTGTACGGAGATTCACCTGGAAATACCCATCGGCTCCATAGTGGATTACCATGGATTACCTAATAGGGTTCTAAACATGAACCCCAAAAAGGAACCACTGTGGAGCCTTTGGGTAATGGAGGCAGCCCTCACTCTGCTTGGAGGGTCGGGACACTTAGTAACTGGTTATTTTAGGGACTAAAAAGTACCATAACCCCAATTAGGGTCCCTTTTAGGGTACTTATAAGTCTACTTACTAACTACTTACTAAGTCCCCCGACCCCCCAAGTGTCCTCCCTCTGCACTAGATCTGCAGTCCCACAGCTGAAACCTGCGACTGGAGGAAATGCCAGGTGCTACCATAGGGGTCAAACAGCCCAAAAGCCTTATATAGTAACCCTAAACCCTAAGCCTTAAAGCCCTAAGTATATGAGTCCTTAGATCCTCAAAGTCGCCCTCTCTGCAAATCTGGGCTTTGACGCTGCTCACCACACAGAAAGCGACGGAGTTCGATCAGGTTTGGGAAGGGGCAGCAGGCAATGGCGAGCGGCGATACATCAGTTTAAAATCAACCCGCATGCAAATCCGGCTTTGTCCAAGTCACCCCCGTCCCCCGCCCCCCCCACCCTAAGTTCTTAACATTCCTTAACGACACGTGGCTCGCTCGCCAACTTGCGGGGCTCAACGCCCCAAAACAAGCACCCCGATGATGCTGGGCACGCAAATCCGGCCTTCCACCCCCACCCCCTCTCCCTCGAAAGCCGGCCGCCTTCCCCCCCCAAAGCCCCCCCTCAAGTTTGTAACATTCCTTAACGACACGCTCGCAGCATGGCTCGCTTTCCGTCATCGGGCTCAGAACTGTCTGAAACCATCGAACATCCGAAGCCAGTATTTATATCATAAGTACAGAAGCCAATGCCTAAACCCTAACCCCCTAAGACTCTAAACCCTGAAGCAGCCGCAAACTTGCGAAAGGCAAGGGCAGCCGTGCTGCTCTTCAGGTCCGCGGTGGGGGGCCGGGTGGGGCCTTCATAGAGGCCTGACCCAAAGGCTCCACAGTAGTTCCTTTTTCGGGTTCATATTTAAAACCCTATAAGGTAATCCCAAAAAGGAACTACTATGGATCTTATGGGTAAGTAGCTGGCATTGAGGCAGCAATTTAGGCCAGTTGTCTTTCGAGCCCTAGATTTAGGGTTTAGGGTTTAGGGGCCCTAGATACTATGATCTAGCCCTGAGCCCGTAGAATTAGTCAGGCCCCTGTGTTGCTGCGGGGCTCTCGGCGTAAGTAATGTGAGCTTCGATGGGAGCCCTGCGGCGTTTACCCATGCAGGGTTCCATTAAATGGCCTTTTACGGGTGTCTTTGAGTACAAAAGGGGTTATGTAAGATCATGGGGATCTATATATAAGCCGCAGACACTAAACTCCGTGAGCCTGAACCTCCATGAAGGGCTCCATGAGATCATGGGGACATATCTATGTATCTATCCATCTATCTATCTATCTATCTATCATTTCAGTCCATCGTCCACTATCTATCCGCCTGTCTAGAGTCTAGCTATCTATTTGTTTGTCTGTCCGTCTGCAATGTGTGTGTCTGCTGGTCTGTCTGTCTATCTATCTACCTATCTCTCTGTCTCTCCATTTCTCTACTGTTCGGTGTCCTCCATCTCTGATTCTCTATGTGTATCTGTCTACCTATCTATGTTATCTATCTACCTATCTAGCTATCTTTCTATCTATCTGTTTGTGCGTCTGTTTATCTACCTTATATCTATCTATCCATCCATCTATCTAACGACTCTGTCTACTTGTCTATCCAGCTAACTATCTAACTACTATATCCATCTATCCATCTACCCTAAACCCGAAACCTTACAAGCCTGAGCCAACATACAGAGCTCCATGATTTCATGGGGATCTAGATCTAGACTTGGGCTTGGGCTGTATGCTTTTGCACGAGCTGGTAGTCCTTCGGAGGGGTCTGGTGTTCGTACGGCTTCGCGATTGAGGGCTCAAAGCTTCAAAGAGCTGCAGGGTTTAGGACGCGTAGGGTTTGGCGTTGGAGTTGAGGGCATCGTACGATCTAGTATAAAGATATGCCTCAGCAGCCTCTTCGAATTAGTAAAGGGACCTGGACTGCTTCCACTTCTGATGGTTTCGGGATGTTTGCGCCTTAGGATTCAGTTTCTATAGGGTACTATACGGGCCTTATAAGATTTGCCTATACTATTTTGGGCGTTCCTTATTATATTTTTTGTATAATGGGCCCCAGAACCCTCTTCTAATCATTCAGGCCCCTCTGTTACTGGGGTTTCGGGGTTGAGGAACAAGATCTGGACTACGGCGGTTGTAGTATTGCATGGTGTATGAACGAGCAATGTTAAGAAAGAGTCTGCAAGAGTAGCAGAATCCCGAAGCCCTACAGATCCACCGTAAATAGTTACCAGCAACCGAGATGACTGCGGGCTTTCTGAATGCGCAGGCCGCGCGTGGACATTCGCTCGTGCAATCTTGTGCAGCTTGCCTGAACCCTATACGCCCTGTAAACCGTATACAGTAGAAGCCCAAAAGTTGGAAACCCAATAGCCTCAATCCTTAAGAGAAAATGTATAGGGAATCCCAGCACGATTTGGCCTTAACCCGGTTTCCAACTTTATGGGGTTTACTGTAAACCCTAAACTCTGCGCAGCTTGCCTTCATTGAGCGCGAAGGCCTCCAGTCAGAATCCCTATCTAAACCCCACCTATAGTTTCCATTGTAGTTCTTTTTTTTGGGTTACCTTATAGGATCCTTGATATATAACTGGTTAAACCAAAAAAAGGAACTACAATGCAGACTATACGCAGGTCTTGGTCAAGCATGCTGACTGTAGGGCTCAGGGAGCCTTGCAAACATCATGGGTTTCACTGGCTGTCTGTCATGATGGGAGACTAGGTCTTATCAACCCCTCAACCCTAAACCCTTATAGCCTGATAGGACCCTTATAGATCCCTTTACAGGACCTTAGAATGATCCCTTTTCGGGTTTAGGGTTTACTGCAAGCAGATCATGGGAGTCTTTGGAACATATGCTTTCAAGCTAGACCCCAAGTAGCAGGATCCTGGTGTTGATGATGGTGATGATCTATATCTGTATATACACACATATGTCTATATAACACACATATACATGTATATGTATTTGTATGTACAAGTATCTACGTATATGTGTAGATATAAATATGTACATACGTGTGTGCATATGTACATGTATATATAGTCATATTTGTGTGTGCAGGTTTGTTATGGTATGTATGTATGTATGTAGGTAGGTATGTATGTATGTATCTACGTGCGTACGCACACAGGTATGTATGTATGTATGTACGTACGTACCTATGTACGTATGTATGCATACGTACTCAACTGCGTACGTACGTACGTAATTATGCATGTAACTATATATACATATATATATATATATACACACACCCGTGTACATGTATATATATATATATATATACAGATGTATATGTATATATACATATATATATGTATGTATATATGTATAGTGTTATAGACCACCGAATGAGCCCCTAACTTTCAGCACCTGAAGCCCTCAACCGTTGCAGTCCGTCTTGAAGGATCAAAGGGGCCTTGAAAGAAGGCGATGGTTGGACTGTTGAGCAGGGTCATCCCGTTTTCGTCCAACTTGTAGTCGGAGTTGAGGGCGTAGGGTTGCTAATCTAGGGGCCCCAATAATTACCATTACTACTGTGGGGTTCCTGATTATGGTTATCGTATTATATCCCCCAAAGCCCCATCCGAATGATTAAGGCCCCTATATTACGCACCCATCTCAGGATGTGTTGGCAAAGCTGAAGCCCAGCGATGACGTCAGTACCGACATCAGTGCCGACCTCACTCCAATGACAGTGGAGGCAGTCGAGGCTTCGCCGCGGATGTCTGCGAACTTTGGGTATTTTGTGCAATACCCAGAGGCCCTATAGTAGTTCCTTCTTGGGATTACCTTATAGTAATCTATAGACAACCCGAAAAAGGCATCAAAGCCGCGAGAATAGCGTTTGTGCTTGGGCTTGAGCTCGGTTGCACTGCCCTAAAGCCTACGTGATGTCTAAACTCCAAACCCTAAACCTCCTTATCATAATTATGGCATAAAGCCCTATTCCAATTATTAAGGCCCCTGCATTACACCCCTAAACCATGATCCCAGACCAGGACTTGTTTTCTGCGTTCCGGATGCGTTCACTTTTCCCTGGTTCTGGGAATGGGGGAATGGGTTATAGGGACCACTATAAGGGACCCTCAAGGGACTATCCTAGGGATCCATTCCCCCAATCCCTACTAAGCACCATACAGACTCCCCACATCCCCAGACCCCCGGCAAAATCTAGAAAGTAGATCCCCCAATTTGGCGCCCTATGGTACTTTCTAGGAACCCCCTAAAGCCTAAACCCTAAACCCTAATCTACTTCTTGGATCCTCCCCAAGGGGGTCTGGATCTTCGGCGCAAATCTCTGCAGGAGGAGGATCAGTTGCCATGGTCCTCCTGGAACCCATCTACCTTCAGCAGGCTCCTGTTTGGGTTTAGGGTTATTCCAAGAGGGTTTACTTGGGGGGTCGGGGGACTTAGTAAGTAGTTAGCAAGTAGACTTATAAGTACCCTAACAGGGATCCTAATTGGGGTTATGGTACTTATAAGTCCCTAAAATAACCAGTTACTAAGTCCCCCGACCCTCCAAGTAGGGGTTTAAGGGTTAAAGTTTGGGGTTTAGGGCCGTTAAGCAGAGTTTAGGGTCTAGGGCTGTTCAAAGAGGGTTTAGGGTTTAGTGTTTTTCAAAGGGAGAAAACCCTAAACCCTACACCCCTAAACCCTAAGCCTCGAACCCCCTAAACCCAAAGCCCTACACCAGTTAGGGTCCCTAAGCTCTCTTCGAAGGCTCTGGCGGTTCCGCGTGTCCCTTGCAGACTCTCAGGGCTTTGAAACTTTGGAGGCGTAGGGTTTCGGTGTTCATACCCCCTGGCTTCAGGAGAGTTCAAGAGCCGTTCCTTTTTTTGGTTAATCAAAGTCTCTATTATAGGTTCCTAACCATAGAACTGGTTAACCAAAAAAGGAACTACAATGGAGACTATAGGTAAGGCCTGGCAGGCCGGACACCCCACTCTCCTTCGACTGCGCAGGGAATACTCGGAGGGTCGGGGGACTTAGTAACTGGTTATTTTAGGGACTTATAAGTACCACAACCCCAATTAGGGCCCCTTTTAAAGGGTACTTATAAGTCTACTTACTAACTACTTACTAAGTCCCCCGACCCCCCCAAGTATGGGCAAAATCTCGTACTGGAACCCCCAGACCCCAAAGCCTACGCCCTAAGCCAAAGAAGATCCTAAACCCTGAATCCCCGCCCTGAACTTCAAGGCTTAACCCCGAAACCCCCAAACCCTCAACCCTACACCCCCTCAACCCTAAACCCGAAACAGTCAGCCGCTTTTTCCTTCCGTGAGGCCCGCGAAGAATCCAAGCCCCACGAGGGAGCATCACGACTATCATCTTCAGAAGCTAAGCGAGATTCGCGACACTTGGCGAGCCTTTTGAGCTGAGAGCAAGATGAACATGGTTTACCCAGAGGCCCCAAAGTAGTTGCTTTTTGAGGTTGGTACATAGAATCCTATGAAGGTAATCCCCCAAAGGAACTACTATGGGGCCTCTGGGTAGGGTTTAGGGATGTTTAGGGTAGAGCGCTAAGGGCTGTCAAGGAGCTTCGGTGTTCGGAGAGCTACGGGCTTGCAAGCTTACTTGGGGGGTCGGGGCACTTGGTGGGTAGTTAGTAAGTAGTTCCTTTAAAGGGCTCTATAAGGGTAGTATAGGGTTTAAACTTACTAAGTCCCTAAACTTTAAACTTTAAAGTTTAGGGACTTAGTAAGTAGTTAGTAAGTAGACTTATAAGTACCCTAAAAGGGACCCTAATTGGGGTTATGGTACTTATAAGTCCCTAAAATAACCAGTTACTAAGTCCCCCGACCCTCCAAGTAAGGGTGCAAGCGAGATCGTTCCAGGCATGCAGCCCGGCGTTGAGTGTAGTCTTAACTAGGTAGGGCTTTGGGACATGTTGTATTTTCCCGTATTGGGCTTAAGAGGATCTTATTTACCAATATTGTTCCAAAGCTTTCAAAGCCCCACCTGGTTAAAGTTCCTCCCCATGACTTCGGGCTCTCTTTGTTTGTGATGGTGTTTCTGATGTGGGTGGTTGTCAAGATTAGGGCCCCTTTTTGGCTCCCTAATATAATATGGCACCTAATATTTAGGGCACCCACAAAGGGACCCAAATTTTGACAACCACCCATGTGTTGTTGGTTTTAAAGGCTTTGGTTTAGCGGTGTGGGGCCGGAGCAAAACGGTGGAGGTTATAAGAGTCCTAGACCTGAAACCCTCTTCGGTTTGATATAGGGACCTTAATACTCAGAATATTGGTCCTTTATGGGTTACTATAGGGGATCGAGAGTTTCGGCTATGGTGTTTGGTGTTTAGGGTTGGTCAAAAAAGAAGTGTCCCAGGCGAAGCCTCCTGCTCTCTCTTTTCCTCTGGGTTTAGGGTTTAGGGCTTAGGGATTTAGGGTGTAGGGTTTTGGGTTTAAGCGTTTAGGGGTTTAGAGTTTAGGGTTTTGGGGTTTAGGGGTTCAGTGTAGGGTTGTGGGTTTAGGGGTTTACATTTAGGGTGTATTTTGGGGGTTCCTTGGTTTTTGTTATAGTATAGTGGGTTCAAAAAGCCCTATTGTACTGATTAAGGCCCCCATATTAGGGGTTAAAGAACAGGCCAAGCAAAGCTAATATATCCTGAGGAACGTAAACAGGGTATGGGGCCGAAAGCTCACAGCTTTCAAAAGCACCCAAGCAAGCACTACTTCACGAAATCCTACAGTAGGAGCCCAAAAGTTGGAAACCCCATAGCCTCGATCCTTAAGGGTAAATGTATAGGGAATCCCAGCACTCTTTGGCCTTAATCCGATTTCCAACTTTATTTAATTTTCGGAAACTCTAAACCCTAAACCCTCTATAGAACCCTTATAGATCCCTTTCAGGAACCCCTAAAGGATCCCTGGTTTACTGTAATTCACAGAGCCTTTAAATCGAAGGCCCAGGCTCTCAAGCCCTCGACGCACGCCCTGCTACTTATTAAGGCTCCTAATCTTTGTCATAGTCGGGTAACATTTTACATGTTTATTGGTACTTGAACCCAATAAGGAATAAACATGTACATTTTTAATCCTCTCCCAACAATGAGCTAGTAATATAGAACCCTCCTATATTATATACCCTTATTGTGGTAACCCTTATGGAACATTGGAGCAGGATCTCTTAAGAGGAAGCCTATCTTCCAACTTTCAGCCTAAAAGAGCTCAACTTATTATAGTAACCCTTATAGAACTCTTTAAAGGAACCCTTAAAGGGAGCCCTATCTTCCAAGTTTCAGCCGAAAAGAGCTCAACATCACTTCTGCCAACGCCCCAAAACCTCAAACCTGCAAACCCAGAACCCAGAGACTCCAGAACCGCTTGGCTAAATTACAGATGTCAATGCATCGCAGGAACCTATGTATACATATATATATATATATATATAGACATAGATATGTAAGGATCTTACATTGAGCCATTAAGTCTTAGGAAGCTTGGAGCCCCTTGGAGCCCCTCGAGCCCAAAGCTGGCAAAGCGAACACCCCGGCCCTAGAAACTCTAAGCCTTAAAGTAAAAGCCAGAAAGTTGGAATATGATTATCCTAAACCCTTTATGGTAAATTATAAGGTATCCTACCCTGAAACCATATTCCAACTTTCTGGAGTTCCCTCTAAGCTCTGGTTGAAATGGGCATTCCCGAAATTTTTAGGGGCACCTTTAAAGGGATCCTTTAGGGGTTCCTGTAAAGGGATCTCTAAGGGTTCTATACAGGGTTTAGGGTTTAGGGTTTGGGAGTTTCAGAAAATTAGGGGTACCTTATTTGCCTTATTTTGGGGTCCTTTTATCAGGATCTTTTTTTTGGGATATTATATTTGGGGTCCCCTTTTTGAAACTCCCAAATATGTAAACCCGACGAGTTAGTAGTACTATTCCCTAGGGTTCCATAGGGTTTTACTTGCGAGTACCAAAAAACCGTCTTAGTAATACAGTTCCTTTTTTTTTTCCAACTGATTTGGCCCCTGACTGGCACTGAGCTGAGGACATGATCGAGAAGAAGCCGGAGAGCTTATTCGGGATTAGGGTTCCGTAGATATGTGCAAAAACTAGGACCCAGAGTAGGCCCTTATTACCTTTTTTGGGGTTTCGCTTCCCTTATAACCACCTTTAAACCGAAAAGGGCACCCTTTTTGTTCCTAGGTTACTCTTAGGTCTTGAAAATTGAGGCGGAGGGATGCCTTGGCTAGGTTGGATTTTGGGACAATGTTTATTTTCCTTGTTTGGGTTTATAATGGACCCTATATATAAATATTTTTCAGGGTGTGTAAAGGCCAACCCAGTTAGATGTCTGGAAAATTTGGCCTTGAACAGGTTCGTGGAAGGGTTCCTTAAATCTGTGAAGAAGATGACTTTACATAGGTTCCGACAAGGCCTCCTGGTAGGGTTTCACGGAGGGGAGTGAGTTGGGATCTTGTATTTAATACCTAAATTTGCGATCATGGAAACGGCGTGTTTCCTCGCGTATCGGAGAAGGGAGGTTAACTGCAAGTGGTCGACGGATAAGGTGCAGGTGCCTGAGGGGGGGGGGGGTGCTTTATGCTTGTACACAAATGCGGTCAATTCAAAGCTTCGTGGTCTGCGCAGACATCGCGAGAAATGCGAAGACGTTTGCGAGTCAAGGTCCAAAATTCCTGAGCGAAGGTTCTTGGGTTGAGGGTGGGGTGGGTCTGAGCAAAGGGGCTCAAGGGTGTTTCTCGGGGTATATATAGGGTTATATAGGGGATTACTGGCTTGAAGGAATGACGTTTTCCCCGTGGCTTCTGCAGCCCTAGATTTTCCATTCTCCTTCGTGGAACAAACAGGAAGGTATGGCCCAAACTACCGACCAAGCAGATTGCATGAAGCCTTTCTAAGCCATGAAGGCCCCATGAGCCCTATAAACCCTAAATCCTATAAAATTAAACCCGAGTCCATCTTGAAGTCCTAGAAACCCCGGCGGTTTAGGGTTTAGGGTTTAGAGTTTAGAGTTTAGGGTTTAGGGTTTAGGGGCTTTGGAGTACCATATGTTAATACTTTTTTCTTAAAGGAGCCAGGAGCCAGTATGAAAGAACGTTTATACTTTTTTCTCCCTTGTTAGTTAAACGCCCAGAACCAGGAGACCTTCGAGCGTCTCGTGGAGACCCGCCGGTTGAAGGGAGGAGGTGGAGCTAGGATGTGCGTCTTGGCGCCTTGAGCTAGCTAGTTTAGGGTACACGGTTGTGCTTTGTTTGTGCCGCAGAACTGCAGTTTCGCAGTTTCCAGCATATACATCAAGTGTATCATCATAATTAAAGGAAGCCAGAGGAAGATGTCCAAAACAACAAGAACACTGGCAAAGAAGTCCAGATTTATGAAGCCTTTGCATGGTGCCGTAGGCTTCACTAGGGTGCTATAGGCGTCAACGTAGTGTTCTGAGTGCTCTATGGGTGTTCATAGGGTTCTAGGTTCTTTCAAGCAAGGGCCCGTTCGAATATCAAGAGGGGGTTCCACCTTTTGAGGTTTAAAAAAACACAAAGCAACATAGGACCCCTGCTTGCTTGAACTCCCAAAGTTAAACCTTAAGCTGCAGAACCCCAACTCCAAGTCCGCAATCCTGAAGCCTGAGGAGTCAACGCAAATGCAGTGCATTCAATGCGATGATTGTGTGGCAGATGCTTCGCAGAGGCATTGAGTTTTGAGGTATTTGTCCAGCTTGCCGAATGTCTACGATTTGGGTGTTTTTGGCGGGTCTATGGCTCGGGTGACTTAATAGGTTCTATAATCAGAGGCAGTTTATGGGATGCGTTTAATACATCTATTTATAGCCCTGCTATATCATGGTGTTACCACTTCCAACTCAGTTCTCCAAGACCCCCTTTCAATCGTTGCAGTGTATGGACCCCTGGGCTACTCGGAGCAGTACTATCGACCATTGGCTTGAATGCATGTGGTCTCATCATTAAGGCACCTGTGGTAGCATCAGTCTGCACAAGCCACATGGTTTTCGATACTGAGCTAGTTACACTCCATCGTTTCGACTAAGTTCCCGAAGCCCGTGTTACGTAGTCTTTGAGACATACTTGGAGGGTCGGGGGACTTAGTAACTGGTTATTTTAGGGACTTATAAGTACCATAACCCCAATAAGGGTCCCTTTTAGGGTACTTATAAGTTTACTTACTAACTACTTACAAAGTCCCCTAAAGACCCCCCAAGTAGGGTCATTGTCTCTGCTGCGGGGAACAGGGTGCGGAGGAGATTCTCAACTGGGATTGGGGCCCTGGGGTGTAGATTTTCCCATAGTCTCCATTGCAGTTCCTTTGTTGGTTGACCAAAATCTATATTATAGGGTCCTAACCATAAAACTAAACCAAAAAAGGAACTACAGTGGAGACTATAGGTAGGTTTAGGGTCAGAGGGCCGGCAAGGTGGGCACTCCACGTCAGTCGACCCTCCAAGCAGTTGAACTTCGTACGTAGTTATGCTACATTCGTGCAGTCTTCAAGAAATAGCGTTGGGGGTGTTCTCTACCATCATTTGTAGGCATCTACTATGACAGAAACCCTGGCGACTCCGTGCCGGCAACGGGGCTTACAACAGAAACTGTAACGGAACGTAGTGAAGCTGTAACGGATTTGTCGCGGAGCTGTAACGGACCTGTAAAGGAGCTGTAACGGAGCTGTGACGGAAGCTGTAACGGAGCTGCAGAAGCTGCAACGGAGCTGTAACGGACCTGCTACGGAGCTGTAACGGAGCTGTAACGCAGCTGTAACGGAGCTGTAGCAGAAGCTGTAACGGAGCTGTAACGGACCTGCAACGGAGCTGTAACGGACCTGCAACGGAGCTGTACCGGAAGCTGTAACGGAGCTGTAACGGAGCTGTAGCAGAAGCTGTAGCGGGGCTGTAACGGACCTGCTACGGAGCTGTAACGGACCTGCAAAGGAGCTGTAACGGAAGCTGTAACGGAGCTGTAACGGAGCTGTAGCAGAAGCTGTAACGGAGCTGTAACGGACGTGCAGCGGAGCTGTAACGGAAGCTGTAACGGAGCTTTAGCAGAAGCTGTAGCGGGGCTGTAGCGGGGCTGTAACGGACCTGCTACGGAGCTGTAACGGACCTGCAAAGGAGCTGTAACGGAAGCTGTAACGGAGCTGTAACGGAGCTGTAGCAGAAGCTGTAACGGAGCTGTAACGGACCTGCAACGGAGCTGTAACGGACCTGCAACGGAGCTGTAACGGAAGCTGTAACAGAGCTGTAACGGAGCTGTAGCAGAATGCTGTAACGGAGCTGTAACGGACCTGCAACGGAGCTGTAACGGACCTGCAACGGATCTGCAGCGGAGCTGCAACGGAAGCTATGACGGAACTGTAGCAGAAGCTGTAACGGGGCTGTAACGGACCTGCAACGGAGCTTTAACGGAAACTGTAACGGAGCTGCAACGGAGCTGTAGCAGAAGCTGTAGCGGAGCTGTAACGGACCTGCAACGGAGCTGTAACGGACCTGCAGCGGAGCTGTAACGGAAGCTGTAACGGAGCTGTAGCAGAAGCTGTAGCGGGGCTGTAACGGACCTGCAACGGAGCTGCAACGGAAACTGTAACGGAGCTGCAGCGGAGCTGTAGCAGAAGCTGTAGCGGAGCTGTAACGGACCTGCAACGGAGCTGTAACGGACCTGCAGCGGAGCTGTAACGGAAGCTGTAACGGAGCTGTAACGGAGCGGTAACTGAGGGCCCAGGGTGGGTAGCGCAAATCCCATAGTAAATGATGGTAGAGAACACCCCCAAAAATAGCGTCAACCCAATTTCCTGCCCGACATGCAGTGGGACTCCCGGATTGCTGTCAAGCACGTGCAAAAGCATCGTACGGTTGATGATGTAAATCCTGCATCACCCATACTAAGGAATATACCATAATTCCCATAGTTTAGGGCCCTTAACGTAACGCAAGATTTTGCTCATCAGTCATAGTACCGTCCTGCGCAACCACAAGCCTCAACTCTCAGCGAAGCCCTGCCCTAAACTCCCTCAGCCTCAGGTTCGAAACCCAAACCCTAAACCCTGAAACCCTGAAGCCCCGAATCTCGGAAACCCTCAACCCCGAATCCCTCAACCCCTCCCTCTCTCTCTCTCTCTCTCTCTCTCTCTCTCTCTCTCTCTCTCTAAAAAAAAGCAGAAACCTTGAACCCTGAAACCCCCAGCTGTATGTGGAGCCTTAGGCTGCCACGTACGACGAAGCTGCCCAGTTGGCAGGGCCATGAGAGCCTTTCAACCAGCAACTCTCGGTTTGCGGTGGTCTTAGGGCCTCGGGGCTCAGGGCTTTGGGGTTTAAGGGTTTAGGGTTTAGGGTTTAGGGTTCAGGGTTTAGCGTTTAGGGTTTAGGGTTCAGGTTTAGTTTTGGTTTTAGGGGTTTAGGGTTGATAGGGTGGGTTCAGGGCTTATGGGTTTAGGGTTCAGGGTCGGTTTAGGGCTTACGCGTTCAAGGGTTTAGGGTTACCCTGAGGCCTAAAATCCTGAAAGCTACACCCTAACCCTTAAACCCCAAAGCGATAAACCTGTGTGGAAAGGAGCTGAGCTTTATTTTGGGGTCCTAATAACAGGGATCCTACTATGGGTCCCCTAGTCTCAGAAACTACCAGGAGTCCTAAAGCCACCACATTCGCGAGACCTGTCTTGGCTCTTCTGCGACTTTCGCACTCGAAATCCGTATTTTACAAATTTGAGTCCCTTACCACTCTCGGGTCTCCGATAAAGACCCCCGAAGGGACTCAAACTTGGAGAACCTGCCAAATGCACGGCTTAGCAGAGCTCTGCATGGTGTCAGCCTCTACTTGGGAGGCTTGGACACTCGACACCCTGAACCCGACAGCCTAAAACATGACTTGTAAACCGCAAACCTTGAGCCCTCAGCTCGAGACACCTGTACCGGAACCGAACCGTACCCCTTAGACCTTCCAGCTTAAGGCCTGAGTCGTAGTAGGGACCACCAAAGGACATTAAGCATAAGCATTTTATAGGGCTATCCTTACCTTATTGGGCTTCGTTATAAGAGGGTTCATAAGGGATGTCCCTATCCCCATTTTTGCTATGTGCCTTTTTGGGGCCCAGAGTGGATTTGTTCGTGAACAACCACTTCAGGGAGCGTATCATCAGGTATTCCTAGTCAAGCGGCTATTCCTTCGGGTTTCTTAAGTTATACTTGCAGTACATAGTACCATTCTATAGATGCCGGCATCACTAGCAATGTTGTTCCTTATCTTTAAGGGTTCGAAGGGTTCTACAAAGCATTGAGCCCTTGGGTGCGGGCTCTTTGCTTGTCCTTCCTTCCCTCCCTTAATTGCGGAATATACCTCAAATTATAGTAGGAACCCCAATATGATTTAAGGTATATTCCTCAATTACAGGATATTGGAGTCTTTGGGTTCCTGATTATTACAGGGCCCGGAAATCCAGGGAATATACAAGCCAAGATACAGGTTGTCCTTTAGACCCCCAAACCCTATCCTACTTATGAGGGCGGGTATATGATATATATATATATATATATATATATATCAAAGCCCGCGGCTGTTGGCCGATACTCTAGACCCTATACCCATTTCCCTCTTCTCTCAAAAAGGCATGAGCATCCCCAGCCGCGAAACCTCTGCCTAAGGCCTCTAGCCCGCCTCTTTAAAGGTTGTTTAGGCTTAGGTCTGTTAGGGTTTTGGGGTTCGGGGTTTAGGGTTTGGGGTTCAGGGTTTAAGGTTTAGGGTCTAGGGCTAGGGTTTAGGGGTGAGCTTTAGGAACAGGTATGAACAAATAAGTCCCAAGCACTTGAACCCCTAAGCCCTAAACCCCAAGTATCAAGCCCAACCCTCACCCTAAAATCCATGAAGCCTACTCCGTCATGAGGATTAACGGATCTTTCACTCTTTTTAAAGGTCCTAGAAGCATCGCAGGAAGTTGCGGCACATACTGTAGAAACGGAGCCTGCCTGCCGTTTTGGTGGACAAATTTGTCGCAGCTAGGAGCTGCGATCGTAATCCGTGTGGGGGTGGTTCTTGCATTTGTGGTTGCTCCCAATGTGCGCTTACAACGTGACCAGCCGGAAGACACGTCCTTTTTCAATCTTAGCCCCCCAACCCTAAACCCTAAGGAGATCCGAGCTGAAATGGTGTAACCTCATGGCTTTCACGTCCGCGCGATATATGGGCTGCTAGCATGACAAATGAGATGCTTATCATGGCCCAAAGTGCTGAAAGGTACCAGAAAATTGAAAAGGCTCTTCTTCAGGAAGTTGACGCACAAATCCAGCAGTGTAGATCGCGGAAAGGCTCTCCGTACGTTCGATGGGGTATTCCTTGTTTAGCAGGTATATGTTACAGGTAATGCTCAGGGGGTTCTAGATTGACTATCCCCACGCGTAGGTTTGTTCTGCTCTTCGACCATTCCACGGCTCTGCAAAGCAAGGATCACCGGGGTGGACGCCGGAATCCGTGAATGCAAGAACCTAAACTTAGTGGCTGAGTAGGTAACCTTTAACCTTTTGGGGTTTAGTTCCTGAACAAGAACCCAGCTCAACAAACCGAGAGCTGATAACCTTCAACTTTCACTAAAACAGCATTAGAGTTTAGGGTTTGGGGTTTATGGTTTAGGGCTTAAGGGTAATGACTAACCCCCTTGTTATCAAGGCTCTGCATCGTGGATTGCTAAGACTCAGCCCTATAGTACCTAAGCTAGAAATCGAGCCAAACTTAGGACACCCAATCAGGGTTCAGGTTTTTAGGCTTAAGGGTTCCAGGGCATGCATATCCCCACCCTAAACCTTGAACTCTAAATCCTGACTAATTTTCGTGAGCCCTCGAGTGAAGCTCTGTACTGTAGGCACCCTTTTCCCTGTTGAGCACCCTTGTAGTCTCATAGAGCCTCAGCAGGAGCCCTTAAAGGAACCCTCAACCCTAAACCCCAAAAGGAACCCTGCAACGAACCCTAAGTGTGCCGACCCCCGGCCCTCCCAGCACCTCTCCTTGAAGAGTTCGGGTTCGGCGTGCAGCATTTAGGGTTCAGGGCGGAGGTTGCGTGGCGTTTGAGGGTTCGACCCCAAGCCCCTAAACCCCTAAACCCCTAAACCCTAAACCCGAAGCCCCTAAATCCTGCACCCTAATCCCTTAAACCCCTAAAACCCGAAACCCCTGAATCCTAAACCCTACTTCGGCGAGCGCTGAGTCCTGAGGGTTCAAAGCGCCTCCCCGGGCTGGCTGAGCCTGTGTGTGTCTGCAGCATATCCGCTTTTTCAAGAAAACTGGGCAGACCTTGCCGGCTTGGGGCTTAGAGTTTAGAGTTTAGGGGTTTAGGGTACTAGGGATGTACCGGAATTCTGGGGTCGAGAGTTTAGAGTTTGGTGCACTTCCGCAAGAAGGTCATGCCCGGCGCGTTGCCTAGATTCTCAGGCGTCTGTGTGCTGCGCGCATATTCCCAGATCTCTATGCCAAGATCTCCTAAGCCCAAGGTTCTAGAAGCAGACCCTAAGCCCTGGACTGTGAATACCTGAGTCCCGAATCCGTAATTAAAGCATTTCCCCCACGCCGAAAGCTCTCCTTCATGGCTGAAGCCGAGAGAATCTCTGAAAGTTTGCTTCGCTTCAAGCCAGCAGGTTCAGAACTGCGTACCTGTAAGGGTTCCTGAGAAGGTTAAAGGTTGCCTGGTTACTACGAGAGTACTAGGAGGATTCTAGGGTTCTGGCTGAATTGCAAGACTGGTTGCAAACAGTAGAGTGACAATCTTACCTATGGTTAGTAGGGAATGGAAGAAAGGTAGTAATCGTAGATGTAATTGTACCCCATTCCTCCATTCCCTAAAGGGAACTCCAGAAAGTTGGAATATGGATTAATGGTAGGATCCCCTATAATTTACCTTAAAGGGCTTACGATAATGATATTCCAACTTTCTGGCTTCTACTGTAAACCCTAAACAAAGGTAAGCAATTTGAACTAAAGCTCTCCACTTTGCTCGTAGGGAACAGCGCGGGAGCACCGGCCCGCCCAATCTCGAGGACGTGGGGTTGAGATCTTGTTAGGGACCCAAAAAGCACATAAGCATAAGCTTTTTATGGGGATATCCATACCTTATTGGGCTTCATTATAAGGGGATTTATATGGGATATCCCTATCCTAATTTTTGCTTATATGCCTTTTTGGGGCCCTATCTTGATGAAGTGGATAGGATACCTAGACCTACTAAACCCTACTTTTTGTAGGTTCTTATTATGAACTCCAATATGGGATTTATAGGGAGTAGGTTTTATATGGACCCACCAAGAAGTAGGTTTTGGTAGGTTAAGGTAGGGCTTAGAGCCACGTGGTTCGGAACTTCCGCAACCCCACATCCTACGGTTGATGATATAAATCCTGCATTACCTTAAGGACCCTAGACTATGGGAATGATGGCATATTCCTTATTATGGGTCATGCAGGATTTTTATCCCTAAACCCTAACCCCTATAGATCCCTTAAAGGAGCCCTTTTTATGGTGCCCCCTTATAGATCCCTTTAAGGGAACCCCAGGATTTTTATCATCAACCGTATCACCTCTTGAACTTCTTCTCCAATGGTTTCTCCAAACGCTTGGTCTGGGGTGGGCACGGCAAAGTTGCCGCAGCGGGCTCTAGACATCATAGGGCTTAGGGTTTAGGGGTTTAGGGTTTAGGGGTTTAGGGGTTTAGGGGTTTAGGGTTTAGGGGTTTAGGGGTTTAGGGTTGAGGGTTTGGGGTTTAGGGGTTTAGGGTTTCGGGTTTAGGGGTTTAGGGTTTAGGGGTTTAGGGTTGAGGGTTTACTCAGTGACGCACACGTCGCTTCCACCCTTCAGAGACCTAGACGACAGCCACGCCAAATTATCACCGCGACAAGCAGCAACCGCCAGAGCATCACCAGCACCGGCGGCAGCTGCAACAGCATCAGCAATGATGACAACAGCATCATCCATCACCGCAGCCTTAAAAGCACATAAGATGATGCAGATACAGCACGGTGGCAACACAACGGGCCACAAGTACAGGAGCACCGCCACGGAAGCAACCGTCACAGCAATACCTACAGCAAGCATTTTCACAATTGCTGCTACAACTACTATCACCACCACCACCACCGCCACCACTACTACTACTATTCCATTTATTGTACTACTTGTATGGCTATCACTACTCCTCCTCCTCCTCCTCCTTCTCCTACTGCTATCTTGCTCCTACTACTCCTACTACTACTACAACTACTACTACTACTGCTACTACTACTACTACTTCTACTTCTACTTCTACTACTACTACTGCTGCTACTACTACTACTACTCCTGCTGCTACTACTCCTACTCCTACTACTACTACTACTACTACTACTACTACTACTACTACTACTACTACTACTACTACTACTACTACTACTACTGCTACTACTACTACTACTACTACTACTACTACTACTACTGCTACTACTACTACTACTACTACTACTACTACTACTACTACTACTACTACTACTACTACTACTACTACTACTACTACTACTACTACTACTACTACTACTACTACTACTACTACTACTACTACTACTACTACTACTACTACTACTACTACTACTACTACTACTAATGCTGCTACGACTACTACTACTACTACTACTACTACTACTACTACTACTACTACTAGTGCTGCGATGACAGCGACCATCACGACGGACATCAGCATTGTTCTACTGTTCGTATTTATGCATGTTCTAGCTTTGCCACTGCTGCAACTACAGATGCATCTGTTGCGGCAGCTGCTCGTGGTAATTACTTGCAGTAGAGTGTGCATCGGCGACTGCTAAAGGAAACTTAGGGTTTTGGGTTTGGGAAACATCTAAACCAAGTTCGGTGCAGAATTGAAGAGCGTCGCGTGCCCGGGAGTGGACACCCCACGAGATTTCCGTGACTGACCTGCAGAGGTGTTTGGCTGTGGGATCACAGCAGCTGCATAAAATATAGTTTGGGGGGGTATATCGTACTAATTTTTCAATAAGGAACCACCAGAACCCTATTCTAATTATTAAAGCATTATAATACACCCAGACTGTTTGTGTGGAACGCATTAGTAATTTGGATCCCTCGTTACTTATGGGTTCTCACTACGTATGTACTCACGTCAAGAGCTTTCGACGTTTTTTCTTCACATCTACTCAACACGGAATGGTTCGGAGATGGCAAAGCCCTTGGTTAACACCTCAAGCATGAGCCCTAAATGGACCCTAAATCCGAACCCCTAAACCCTGAACCTCTAAACCCCTGCTTGGAGGTTCATGGGATTTCGTAAGTACAGTTACAAGTACCTTAACTGGGGATATAACCAATTATAAGTATAGTTACCTTATTTATAGCCCTGGTTACTAAGTACCATGAACCTCTAAGTAGACCCTAAACCCTAAACCCTATAGATCCCTTTTAAGGAACCCTATAGATCCCTTTAAGGAACCCTACTTACTAAGTACCATGAAGCTCTAAATGAACCTGGCCCTGGCATGCGCAGCTGTGAGCCAACAAGCCTCCAACCTCTCGCAATGGCCAGGCACTTCCAACATCTTGACTAGCCGCAAATGACAAGGTCTTGTAGCAGTAGTAGTAGTAGTAGTAGTAGTAGTAGTAGTAGCAGTAGTAGTAGTAGTAGTAGTAGCGTGAAGCACCGAAATCCTTCGCTTAGCTTTCGCATCTGTGAGGTGATGAACCTTTAACCCATAGATTCATGCCTTCAGCCGTACACACTCCTCAACAGCGCAGTGCACAGATCGCAAGATCCTTCACTCTCAACCACCCGTCTAAACGACCGCAACACTGGAAAACCTTGTCCAAGCGGATCTGAGGTGCAGACTACTCATGTCAGAGTAGTTCTCAATAGCTATGCTGTCTCGTTTGACAGAGCTTTCCAACATCTCAGCCTGCCGTGACCAAGAAGTCTGACGCAACAGTACTGCCGCTGCAGGAGGTAGTATGACCAGAAAGCAAAAGTTTAGGACTATAGTCCCTAAACCTTAAATGCTTAAACCCCCATTATAATGATAGTGCAGTGCGAAGATATCAAGACTTCCAGTGGAGGCTCACAGAAGCAGGACCCGTGTGAGCGTTTTTCCTTCAGGATTTCCGTTATCCTTTTTAAAGTGTCACCCGCTGCCAGCCGGGGTCGCAACCTGCCTTTCTGTTTGACAGTCTTCCTCTTCGGATGCCTAGTAGTAGAGTAGGTAACCTTTAACCTTTTTGGGTAGTATAGTCCCTATATAATCCTATATAACCAAACCGGTTAACCTTTTGTTCCCCATGATACCCGACAAGTAGGAAGCCCTACCCAGAGATCCCAATACCCTTCAATTAAGGAATATACCTTACTTAAGTTATAGAGGCGTTGTGAGGGATACTGCTGTTGCTAGTCTACAAAAACAGCCTGGGCTTCAAAGCCTGGAAGAGGGCTTCGGGACTCGTGTTGGAGGTGTACGCCCTCAAATCCTGAAGTTCAGGGCGTCTTTAGGGTTTAGGGGTTTAGGGTATAGGGATAAGGGTTTGCCTGGGGTTCCGGGTTTATCAAGAAACTCTAAACCCTAAACCCTAAACCCCTAAACTCTACATCCTAAACGCTGAACTGTAGGGTTTCGTTTCAGGGTTACAGACTGTCAGACCTTCAAGCCCAGAAGACCTTTACTACATTTCCAAGCTCAGATTCGTAATGCATCTGTTACATTGCATTGCATTAATTGTTACATATTATGGTAGTACCAGGTATACTATATCAACATTTGTTTAGTAAGGTGCAAGTGGTGATAGGACATGTTTCGATATGACAAGATGTGATATGATGTTGTATTATACTATGTTAAATTTTAGTCAGCATAATTTTATCATCCAAAGTTGTACAACAGTTTAGACTGAACTCATGTATACTGTTCTTTGTGCTTTTTATACAGTATGGTACGTTTTTTGTAATACGTTTTTTTATGTTGCGCTATATTGTAGTAAGGTGTAGTATACTATATGCTAAGGCTTATCTTCATTCTACATGATCTCGTATCACCTTAGCTTTGTCATATCATACTGTCTTGGTTGTTTAGGTTGTCTTATGCCATATTTGGTGATTTTGTGTTGAATTCTGTTTTCCCATATTATCCTACACTGTATGCTGTTATTTGACGATGCATTGTATTTTATTGCGTTCTCTTGCCTTAGATTGTACCTTACTATATCATACTAGGTGATGTTATACTGTAACATGTTGCATCATTGCGCATTGCAACATATTCTCAACACACTACAATACGTGCTTGTGCTAGTTGTTGTTATGATGCTATGTCAGACAAGCCTTGACAAGATTGGGTTATCCTCATTACGAGTTACCCAAGGCTACCTTAATTATGACGTCTTACGTTAAATTATGTAGGCTTGTAGCAGACTATACCATGATATATTATGTCATATTATTTCAAATTTCATACTGCAATACTTTATATTGCACCAGGATATACCATAGTAGATTATGTCATGGTAAGTCGCAAAGCAACATTTTACGGTATGTCCGACTAAGTACTAAGGTAGTTTTTATACATGACAGTCTTGTGCTATACTATGCCATGTTCTACCATGCTGTTTTGTGGTATGTCAAACCTGATAGGTGAAGCTTAGCGACAAGATTTGCGATTTAGGTTGAGGCCCTGTTTGACGGAAATTTATCTTGCTGTCAAGATCTGGTAGTTCAATGGCCTTGGGTTGTGGTACTCCCTAACACTCAGATCGTGAACTTCAAACCGTAAATCCTAAACCCTGAACAGGACAGCAGAAGCGCAAAAGTTGGAAACCCAATAGCCTCAATCCTTAAGAGTAACGTATAGGGAGTCCCAGCACTATTTGGCCTTAATCCGGTTTCCGTAAACCCTAAACTATAGGCGTGTAACGGAGCAAAGATCCACACAGGAACCAAGCTCCCCGAAGTCCTCAACCTCACAAGCCATCACAAACCCTAAACCCTACACCCTAAACGCGAAACCCCCTAAATGTGAAAACCCCCTAATCGGAAGCCGAAATCGCATGCCGAGTCTGAAGCCGTAAGGCCCGAAGCTGTATCTTGGTGCTTCAAGAATGTAAGGAAGGTCTTGGGGTTTAGATTCCGGAGTTTCAAGGTTTAAGGTTTCCGTGGGTTGTTTAGGATTGTCGGGTTGATATGGTTTACACAGAGAGCTGCTAGGATTTTCAGGACAAACCCTAAACCCTATGCACCCTGAGCCCTAAGCTCTAAACACCCTAGCAGTCCTAAACCCTAAACTACCCAGAGGCCCCAAAGTAGTTCCTGTTTGGGATTACCCGATAGGAGTCTATATATGAACCCCAAAAAGGAACTACTTTGGGCCCTTTGGGTAAACCCTAAACCTCAAAACCTGTGGTTTTCGCCAACATCGGCTGCAGGCCCGACCCTGGCTAGCAGTGTTGGACGGTTGCCCAAGCAGAGGCTCCAGCGTTGCCGCTTCTCATATCCCCACCCATAGGCTGCATAGTAGTTCCATGTTGGGACTATCGTATAGGATTCTAGATCTGAACCCCAGAAACGGAACCTCAGATCCCTAAGCCCTAAACCTCGAACCCTATAAACCCCAAACGCGAAACCTAAACCCTAAACCCGACTCCTGAGCCCTCCCTCCGAACTCTAAACTCTAAACCCTAAACCCTAAACCCTAAACGTAGTCGCTGCTGCTTGAGGGCGCATGCCGTTTTCACCTCCCGCACCGGCCGAGGGACAGGGGAAGTCCTCTCGTCTGAGAAGGCCGGGCCTCATCAGTCACATGGGCGGTTGTCAAAATTAGCAGGGTTAGGGTTTCTTTAAAGGGATCTATAAGGGCTCTATAGGGTTCCTTTAAGGGATCTATATAGGGTTTAGTGCTTAGGAGTTCCTTAAAGGGATCTATAAGGGATCTATATAGGTGGTTGTCAAAATTACGGCCCCTTTTGGGGGTCCTTATTATAATACGGCACCTATTTTTAGGGTACCCAAAAAGGGACCATAACTTCAACAACCACCCATACAATGTCAGATACTAACTATGCTTTAACCTTGTACCCAATATAAAATAACAAACCGTAGTATATCTTTAGCATGGCACAGTATAGCCACGGATAGTCTAGTAAAGCTCAACATGATACTCAAATATGATACTGCAGTACAATCTTGTAATATAGCATAGTAATCTCATGTAAGATACTACAGCTTGATGGCTTTTGGAATATATACGAGAAGAGTATATGACACAAAATAATTACAGCCAGCATATCACATGGAATAGAAAAGAATAGAGCACGAGATAAAGTACAGTACAGTAGCAGGACCTTCTACATGTAACTTAGTATCGGTCTCAAGACTAGACAATGGCCCCTCGAAATTTTCAGACCACTATGCTAAATCTATCCTTTGAACCCTAAACCCTAAAGTCTTCATTCCGGAACCAACCAGACCTTAACCGCTACAATCCGAAATTCCAAACCACAGGCTCCATTAGGGCAAGCCCTAAAGCCCTTCTTACAGAAGCGGTTCATGCTTATGGTTTGGGTACTGCCCCCACTTTGTAACAGCTTGCATATTCTTGGTAATAAGTAAATAAAAATGTATTTATATATATATATACATACATATATATATATATGTATGTATAAGGCCCTTATATCATAACAGCCCTCTTTGTCTTATAGACTGTTACAGGTTGGGCGCAGCACCCAAGTTATGGGTCTACTTGGAGGTTCACGGGTAGTTACACATGTTGTTGTAAGTGCGCGGATCGGCAAAACTAGACCCAAGACGAACCTAGGAATAAAGGGTGCCCTTTTTGGTATAACGGGGCTTATTTAAAAAAGGCAATACGGGCCTACTCTAGGTCCTAGAAAACTATCCAGGCAAGTAGTTGTAAGAGCGTAGCTACCTTAACTGCTCCCCTACTTACTAAGTCCCCTGATGCTTATAAGTACCAGCAGCCCCCTAAACCCTAAACGCTGAACCCTAAACTCCAAACTCCCAAACCCCAAACGCCAAACCCTAAACCCTAAACTCCTAAACTCCTAAACCCTAAACTCCTGAACCCTAAACCCTAAACTCCTAAACGCTAAACCCTAAACTCCTAAACCCTAAACATATCAAACATGGCTCCAAGAGACTTCGAATGAGGAAGCCTCGTCCTCGCTTCTCGTACACAGCATAGAGTCTTTGTAAGGTATTCATGGGGTTTAGGGTTTAGGGTGTTCATGGGTGGAGGTTATTTTGGGGGGAAATTGGGTTTAGAGCTTGACACCAGCTGCAGTTCGGGTTCGCATTATGCCAGGTTTGCCATATCAGTGAAGGTTCTAGGACCTAGAGTAGGCCCTTATTCCCTTTTTAAGGGCTCAGGTTCCCCTATAAGCCCCTTTACATCAAAAAGGGCACCCTGTTTTTCCTAGGTTACTCTTGCGTCTAGGGTTTCAGGTTTGTTTATTCGAATCTGAACCCAAGAGAAGCCTTGTCAAACGAACTTAGTACAAGATGCTATCAGGGTTTGGGGTTTAGGGTTTCTTTAGGAGCCCGAAGCCCTATTCCAATTATTCAGGTCCTACATTACACCTGAGTTTATGCAGGGGTGTCGGCCTAGAGGCACGTGACGGGTTTTGGATGGCAGTATCTCCGAGTTCGCCAATCGTAGGCAATTGATGCCCTCAACCCGCCAATCGTATGCACTTGATGCCATCGCCTATGGAGGCCACCACGATGCCAGTGATTTTAAGATCCCTGTGTGCAGAAGTGAGTTTAGGAAAGTACAAAGGGAGTCCCATGCGGTCGTAATCAACCCAGTGGCGCAAGAGCCCAGCCGCTTGCGGATCGGAATTTCTCTTAGTTGTCGTCTCTCGTTCAGTTGTACTATTCTTAAACTCTCGGGGATCAGAATTCGATCGTTTTCCCGACCAGTGAATCCATTTGCTAGCTTGCATGAGGCTGGCGGAAAAGATCCTTCCTTTCTTTCCTGTTTTGAAGGGGTCTACTGCAGAGTAAGCAGGGCTAGTATTCAGGTAACTACATGTATTACTTATCACTGCTGATGACCCCAAGAAGGTGTAACGTGTAACCACACTAAGCCCTATAAACCCTTACTTCTAAGACTGCTTGCTCAGTTCTCCAGAAGCAGGATTGATACTACTTTTGCGATCCGTTTAGGGTAGAGGTTTGAGCAAATTACCCAGAGGCCCCACAGTACTTCCTGTTTGGGATTACCTTACAGGATTCTATATGCGAACCCCCAAAAGGAACTACTTTGGGACCTTTGGGTAGTTCAGAATGCCAGAACCGCGCACCCCAGACCAACATGTAGCTGCTACTCCCTAGAACACACTCGTAAAGAAGTGGACAAACACGGCATCTCCGACACTCCATAACCTATCAGTAAGGTTTCGGGTTTACGCATTCGGTTTAAGGGTTTAGGTTCCGTTTGGTTCCTTAAGCACTAACTCCTTAAGCCCTCGACCGCTAGGTGCCGCAGCTTTCAATCCCCCAGTCCCTAAGTATCCAACCCAACAGCCTGAAAACCTGATACTGTTGCCCGTTGCCAAGCAGCACCCCCTCCCGTTGACCACAGAACCTGGTCCAATTATCAATAGCACAAGCATTTGGATACACATGGGTGCACTAGCCACTGCTGGGCTCAAAGTAGCACGAAAGTGAAAGCTGTCCTTGTTTCCGTTGGGTGGGGCCTAAGAAACCTATGGTTAAGGTCATGTAACTTGTTTGGGCATAGCATGGTTCTGAGCATTTTCATTGCGGCACGAGAACTTGTGACTATCGTCACCCTGCAGGTAACACCATGTTCGACGCCCAAAGCCCACTAGAAGCATAGAGTCCCCTACGTTTGCTTGCCAAATGGGTTCCTTCAATTCTGATGGTTTTGGGGTTCCTTTAAAGGGTCCTTTAACTTAAGGGATACTATAAGGGGTACTATAGGGGTTTAGTATAGGGCCTTAAGAGTTTGAATAGGTCTTGCATGTCGCGAAGCTGGCAGCAACATCTAAACCCAAAGCCGAAGACCCTAAACCCCTTCAAGGCCCCAACATAGAAGCCAGCATCAACAAAAGCCCATTCTAAAATTGTTAAAGCGGCTTAACCCTTGGACGGAACCTTGAAAGCGGACCGTGTTCTAATTATTGATGCCCTTACGAAGCTCTGGTAGGTGCCTGTCACTCCAGTGGCACAGCGGCGTCCGAACTTACCACCGGCATCCGATCAGCTGCCACCTGGACCCAAACCACTTAGTGCTTAGGGTCTGGGCCTAGGGCTTAGGGGTTTGGGGCTCAGGAGTTTAGATAGTGTATAGGCTGCACCCTACACCTTGAGATCCCAATACCCCTTGCTTAAGGAGTATGCCTTATAAATCATATTATTAAGGCCCCTATGGTTCAAGGTATATTCCTTAATTCAGGGGCTTTTTGGGGATCTCTGGGCCCAAGCCCTACCTGCCCACCCCAAAAGCAGGGACAACAGGGAGACCGAATGGGCTTGAAGCTACTATCGGGGTCTAATTTGGGTTGAGGGTTTAGGATAGAGTTCCTTTAAAGGGGTCGAATTATAAGAGTTCCTTTAAAGGGGTCGAATTATAAGAGTTCCTTTAAAGGGGTCGAATTATAAGAGTTCCTTTAAAGGGGTCGAATTATAAGAGTTCCTTTAAAGGGGTCGAATTATAAGGGATCCATAAGGGTTCCTATCAGGGATAGGGGTTTGGGGGTTTAGGGGCTTCGGGGTTCAGGGTTTTAGGGCTTTAAGGGTTTGAGGGGCCGCAAGAATTACCTATACTATTTTGGGGGTTTAGGATTGATTTAGGGTTTAGGGATGAGTAGAGTAGAATGTGCCCCGAAGCCCCATTCTAATTATTCAGGCCCCTGTATTACACTCTGAAACCCTTCGCTCCAGGTTTCGAGGACTAGTTAGGGCTTCTTCCATGGTTCTTAGCGGGGGATGGGTCCCTAAACCCTAAACCCACCCCAAACCCAAAACCCTAAACCCTAAACCCACCCAAAACCCCAAACCCTAAATCCTAAACCCTAGGGGCTACTATAAGGGACCTCATAGGACCATTATAGAGATCTAAACCCTACGCACTAAGAACCAGAGGAAGAAACTTTAGGGTTTAGGGTTTAGTTTAGGGTTTAGAAGGTTTCCCAGGGTTCAGGTTTTTGCGTGGAGGATCGTTGACTTGTGAATAAAGAGCCTTGGCAGCTAGAAACTATTTCGGGGTATCTTACTGTTAAAGTACAAGGAAGCCTAAGTAAGGAACATTGCTCTGAAGACCGACCAAAAAAGCAGCCCACCTTTTTGCAGTTCTGCTACCGTTCTATGCATTTGGGTTCTTGAGTGACATCCTGCAAGATGCAAGTAACTCGTTTCCCGAGTCCTAACTCCCTGCAGCCCAGAATTGAGGTCATGAACCCTGGAACCTTCTTTGAAGGTTCCCTAAACCCTGAACCCCCGAACCCCTAAACCCTGAACGTCATGCATGGTTCCGAACACAGTCAGCAGCACTCTAATTCTAATGCGGGGGGATCAGGCGGCTATCCCTATGTATCTGGAAGCCCTTCTTGACAGTGAACAATGACACTGATGGCAGCGGCGACTTGATGTTCCGAGCTGGTTTAGTTTGCGGCAGGCACCTAAACCCTAACCAGCCCTATACCCCAAACTGATGTAAGGCCTCCTTCCCCAGACGACGAGTGACTCGGCTGGACAGACATCGGATTGCTATCGAAGGGGTTTGGAGTCTAGGGCTTAGGGTTTTCGGGGTCCTTGTACCCCCAGGCCACACTCGAAATCCAGTCCCAATACCTGGGCCCTCCAGTTTATGAGAGGTCAAAGGAAGCCTAGATCTTTTAGTGGAGTGATTTGACTTATGTGTTCCTTTCTTCTTGCCGTTTGTTGCTGATGCTGTTGTTGCCGTGTTCGTCGCGTCGTCGTCGTTACTGTGGCGGCGGCTGGTGTTGCTCCGGACAGATGCAGCAGTGGCGCGAAGACTGCTTGTGGAATAGCATGTAACCCCGATTAGTCCCCTTCTGAAAGCATGGTCGTCCACGCTGGTGCCCTTTCCTTTCATGCCTTACTGCTCTCGTAGATGACAAGTTCTGTCTGAGCCCCATCAACCATGCACAGGCCCTGAATATTGAACTCTACTAGCCTAGTAGTAGAGTTGGAAACCTTTAGCCTTGTTTGGGTAGTATAACCCCTATTTAATCCCTATATAACCAAAAAGGTTAACCTTTAGTTCCCCATGATACCCGACTTGTAGGCTGAGCAGGAACTTGACAAACTGAGGCTTCGCTATGGTCCCTTCAATCGCCAGGCCTCATGCTACGAGTGGGGGCTTTCGGGTTTAGGGCCAGTTCTCCAAGGCGATAACCCCGAGGGTTCCAAGGATCCAATAATTGGGTATTTGGCTTTAGGGCTATAAGGGGCTAGTATAATGGCTACTGTAAGGGTTCTATAATATAGGGGCCTAATAGTTAGGTACTTGGCTTTCGGATAATAGCTATGTAGGTTAGGATTTTGGAGAGCGTACCATTACCCTAAACCCTAAACCCTAGATTATTAGGTACTTGGACCCTTGGGGATAAGGGAGTTGTACACTTTTGATTGTCAACGGCACGAGTCGAAGAAGCGAGAAAGCACTTCACCGCCGGTAAACGCGGCAGCCAAAAGCAGAATACCCCAAAGCGCTCCTCTGGGTTTCGGTCTGCGAGGTTTGGAACGTATGGTGCCGGGCTTGGACCACTACTCCCACCATACCTCCACCAACTCCGGCATGCCTGCATGCTGGTTAGATCAGTTGCCACAATCGTCACCGAGCCAGCACAAAGCCTTGTCAAGTCCGTCCCCAGGCTTCAGAAGGCCTAAACCCCAAACCCTAATCCCTATATTATACACCCTAAACTCTAAACTCTAATCCCTAAACCCTAAATTCGTGTTTATGAGTTTTGCGTTTCTTGTTTGGGTGGGGCCCTAGCTTGTCTCTTGCCCTGGAGCCTCCCCAACAAATCTCTAAGGTTAGCCTTTGTACAGGGCTTTGAGAGCTTCATGACACCATGACACCTATAAAACCGTATACTGGGCCTTGGAGTACCATGCTTTAACTTACTCTTTTTCTTAAAGGAACCATTTTAAGATAAAAGCTTGTACTTTTTCCTCCCTGGTTACTTAAATGCCCAGAACAAGCAGGCTAAAACCTTATGGCAGGATAGAGCTTGAAATCCGTATCCGAATTCCGAAAGTCCGAAACCTAACCTCCCGGCCTTTAAGCCAAAAATTGCCCTAATAGGTCCCACGACCGCAATTGGATAATGTGTGGGATGTTCGGCAGTCTTAAACCCTAAACCCTAAAACCCTGAAGCCCTAAATCCTAGAAGCCAAAACTCTAAACCGACTCCCTATACCTACTCGTTTGCTGCAGGCCGCAGCCACGAATCCGTGGATCCCGCTGCCAGAACCAGCTCCCAGGTAGGACACGAAAGGTTTAAACACGTGGGGACGCGTTTCGTGTTTTAGGATTCAGGTTTTAGGGTTTGGGTTTAGGGTTGAGGATTATTGATTTTTCTCTGTCCGATTCGGGATGGGAAGGGTTGAAACCTCATGGGTTACTCACTTGTACCTGTAGATCGCCCTACGGGTCCGGGCGTTCATTTTGGGATTATGGTTCTACAAAGGGGTTACAGTTTAAGGGTCTATGTGCCCAGATAGTATATACTTCGGCCCTTGAAGTACCTGAATCGGGACTACACAGGGACATCGGTACTATCGCGTCCTTCGGGTTCAGGGGTGTAGGGTTCAGGGGTTTAGGGTTTAGGGTTAGACCCAAGGCATAACCAACATGGTTAGCTTTTTGATGGATTCGTTCTGAAACCACAGAAAGAACGATTCCGCAGAAGCATATAGTACATGGTTCGGGAAACCCTAAACCAGAACCTGAAAGCCGGAGCCTTGTCTCAAACCCCAACCCTAAAACCCTAAAGCCCTAAACGCCAAACCCTAAACCCTAAAACCCTTAAAACCCTGAACCCTAAACCGCAAAACCCTAAACCACTAAACCCCAAAACCGCAAGCCTAAACCTCTAAACTTAGAAACCCTAAACCCTAAACCCCTCAAGCCCTCTAGAACCTCGCGAGCTGGTTCAGGCAGAGCCGGAAAATTCCGCAGCGCCAGCCGCGCTCAAGGAGCTGTCGTAAAGCCCGGATGTCTGGGTCTCATAAGGGTTACTATAGTATCCTTATAGGAATTGTTTTCCATTTTTGTTCATACAAAACCCAAAAGAACATTAAACATACCATTTTTGTTGTGGTTCTAAGGGGGGTACAGGCTAGGGTTTAGGGTGATAATATCAGGGGCCTTAATACTTAGAATAGGATTTTGGGGTAAATGATACTAAAAGCATAATAAGGATCCCCCAACATTTTGCATAGGTAATTTTTCAGGCCCCCATATAAATATCAGGGCCTTATGTGCATTGTTGAAGATGTATAGGTATAGAGTGTAGGCTTATCAGGTTGGGGGATAGGGGGTTTGCTCGTCTTTACGGCTCGCATCCAGGACGTAGCTGTAAACTCCGCGCTTAGATGCAAAATAGTATGGGGCAAAGCAAGATCCCCTCCCCCCTTTTGACTATATCGATCTATCTATCGATCGGCCTATCTATCCATGTCTGTCCATGTCTTTCCGCATCTGTCCACATCTATACAGATGGATAGGCAGATGGATAGATCGATCAGATGAAAAGAGAGATACGGTTGATGATATAAATCCTGCATTACCCATAGTAATGCATATACCATAATTCCCATAGTTTAGGGTCCTTAAGGTAATGCAGGATTTATACCATCAACCGGACAGACCCTCAGCCACAAGTGCAGTGCAGCTCGAACCTTAAACCCTAAACCCTAAACTCGTATGGAGCTCTCCCAGATTGCTTGTAGGATCACTTCTAGTGACACCCTCTAAACCCTAAACCTTAAGCCCCTAAACCCTCAATCCCTAAAACCCTAAACCCCTAAACCCTAAACCCTTAAAGGAAGCCCATAAGGAAAAAAGCCCTTGAGCGCTAAACCCTTCAAGGAAACGCATAAGGAACCCCTACTTAGAGGTTCAAGGTAATTACTTAGTAACTAGGGTAAAAAAATAAGGTAACTATACTTATTATTGGTTATATCCCCAGTTAAGGTACTTATAACTGTACATACTAAGTCCCATGAACCTCCAAGTAGACCCTAAACCCTAAACCCCAAAGATCCCTTTTAAGGAACCCTATGTAAATCCCTTTAAGGAGCCCTGTAGTCCCATGAACCTCCAAGTAACCCCAAAAGCCAGGAAATCCTCGCGCACGGCCTCAGCGGACCGGGCCGCTGGCGCTTCGCCGGCGCCAAGGCTTGCCTTTTAGGGTTGCTTTGCTAGGGTTTTAGGGTTTGTAGGGTTTAGGGGTTTAGGGTTTGTGGGGTTTAGGGGTTTAGGGGTTTAGGGCTTAGGGGGTTTGGGTTTTAGGGTTTAGGTATTAGGGTTTTAGGGTTTTAGGGTATAGGTTTTAGGGTTTAGGTTTTAGGGTTTTTGGGGTTTAATTAATTATTCTTCCTGGGGTTTAGGGTCTTAGGGTTTTTTTTGGGGTTCCTCTAAGGGTTACTGTCAGGGCTTGCTTTAAGGGTGAGGTTCGGTCAAGAGTTGCTTTTGAGGCATCCATTGAGGCTTCTATAAGGGTCATCGGGTGTAGTACTAGTAGTCGCAGGATAAGTAGTAGTAGTAGTAGTAGTAGTAGTAGTAGTAGTAGTAGTAGTAGTAGTAGTAGTAGTAGTAGTAGTAGTAGTAGTAGTAGTAGTAGTAGTAGTTCGCAGTAGTTAGTAGTAGTTCGTAGTAGTTAGTAGTAGTTAGTAGTAGTAAGTAGTAGTAAGTAGTAGTAAGTAGTAGTAAGTAGTAGTTAGTAGTAGTTAGTAGTAGTTAGTAGTAGTTAGTAGTAGTTAGTAGTAGTTAGTAGTAGTTAGTAGTAGTTAGTAGTAGTAGTAGTAGTAGTAGTAGTAGTAGTAGTAGTAGTAGTAGTAGTAGTAGTAGTAGTAGTAGTAGTAGTAGTAGTAGTAGTAGTAGTAGTAGTAGTAGTAGTAGTAGTAGTAGTAGTAGTAGTAGTCGTAGTAGTAGTAGTAGTAGTAGTAGTAGTGTAGTAGTAGTCGTAGTAGTAGTAGTAGTAGTAGTAGTAGTAGTAGTAGTAGTAGTCGTAGCAGTAGTAGTAGTAGTAGTAGTAGTAGTAGTAGCAGTAATAGTAGTGGTAGTAGTAGTGGTAGTAGTAGTGGTAGTAGTAGTAGTAGTAGTAGTAGTAGTAGTAGTAGGAGTAGTAGTAGTAGTCGTAGTAGTCGTAGTAGTAGTAGTAGCAGTAGTAGTAGTAGTTGTACTAGTAGTAGTAGTAGTAGTAGTAGTAGTAGTAGTAGTAGTAGTAACAGTAGCAGTAACAGTAGTAGTAACAGTAGTAGTAGTAGTAGTAGTAGTAGTAGTAGTAGTAGTAGTAGTAGTAGTAGTAGTAGTAGTAGTCGTAGTCGTAGTAGTAGTAGTAGCAGCAGCAGTAGCAGTAGCAGTAGCAGTAGCAGTAGCAGTAGCAGTAGCAGTAGCAGTAGCAGTAGCAGTAGCAGTAGCAGTAGTGTTATAGGGCACTTTGAAAATTCAGTCCCTAAACTTACCCTGAACCCTAAACCCTAAACCGTAAACAATAAGACCCAAAAGTAATGGAAGAAGTTGTCAGGCCATTGCCCTGCAAGGTTGCAAAAGAAACAAGGATGCCCAGTAATACCCTTATTCCCTTTTTCTAGTCCCAGCTTCCTTATAAAGGTAGCCAGTACCCAAAAGGGAGCCCTTCTTGTTCCTCTGGTACTGGGCATCCTAGGAAGTTATCGTAGCTTTCAGATGTAGGGTTTCAGGCTAGGAAGGCAGCTTTCTTGACAAGCCCTGCCGTAGCCATCGGCCCATGTCTCTCAAGTTGTCCTGCAGGGCCGCATCGCTCATCCCCACATCCTTCTATGGCTAAACCCTTGAAGTTGCCCCCACCCTGTAATAGTGGTATAATAGGTATATAATAGGGCCCTATTATAATCCTTATAGTCACTATTACAGGGTGGGGGCAGGTTCTAAGCTAAACCCTTGAAGCCCCAGTCTAAACCTTCAATTCCCATAGACACCCAACCCCTGCTGAAAAGCCCATAAG
The DNA here is from genome assembly GCA_905221615.1 of Symbiodinium sp. CCMP2592. Lineage (NCBI taxonomy): Eukaryota > Dinophyceae > Suessiales > Symbiodiniaceae > Symbiodinium > Symbiodinium sp. CCMP2592. The sequence goes on from CAJNDT010005939.1 coordinate 105,464, forward strand.
ATTGCAAAACACACAGGGAATTTCGTAAACCTACGCGAAAGCCGTGTGATACAAGCTCATACAGTCCCAGGAATCCCTTCCACAGCACCCACCCCAAACCCACAAGAAAGCCTTGCAAAATCTATGCAACTCCATAAATCTCCTTGGGCCGCAGCCCCGAGACATCCACCCTAAACTCCCTATCAACCCTGCCCAGAGACTCCAATACCCCTTAATTACAGAATATACCTTAAATCATATTAGGGATCTTATTATAATTTAAGGTCTATTCCTTAATTAAGAGGTTTTGGAGTCTCTGGGTAAACCCTAAACCGAAAGCCGGGTTTTGACTTCTCGAGGAAAAGCGCAAGCCGCTCCGGCTCGACGTCGTCGATGCGCCGGTGGGAAGCTCGTGTTGGGGTTTCTTACCCTACTAGGATGCCCAGTAGTACCCGTATTCCCTGTTTGCAGTCCTAGGTTCCTTATAAAGTTACCCAATACCAAAAAGAGAGGCCTTTTTATTCTTAGGTTACTGGGTATCCTAGCCTAAGGCTCTAAGGATTCATATTTTTAAGGCTTTTGGGCCCAAAGACCATACCACATAAGGCTTTTGGGCCCTTTTGAGTATCTGGCCCAGAGATCGCAATACCCCTTGATTAAGGAATATACCTCAAAATCATAATATTCAGGCCCCTATCATTTAAGGTCTATTCCTTAAGTACGGGGTATGAGAACCCCCTTAAACCCTAAACCCTATATGGATCCCTTTCAAGGAACCCTATAGAGCCCTTAAAGGATCCCTTTAAAGGAACCCTATAAGGTCTATTCCTTAATTAAGGGGTCTTAGAATCCCTTTTGTAAACCCTAAACCCTATAGATTTCTTTCAAGGAGCCCTGCAGATCCCTTTAAGGAAGCCTAGGTATTCCTTAATTAAGGGGTATTGGGATCTCTGGCTCTTGGGGGGGGGGGGTTCTTAAGCTTCTTTCTCAAGGAATATGGAAGTTTCCGAAAATGGGGGACCCCAATAAAGAGGGTGATATTAAGGGTTCCTAAAAAAGGATCTGTAAGGGTTCCGTTAGAGGGATCTATAAGGGTTCTATGAAGGGTTTAGGGTTTAGGGTTCAGAGGTTGCAGGTCTTACAGGGTTTCGAAGAGCGCTAATAGCGGTTCTTCCCGTGCTGCGTACAATTTGAAGGTGATTATTGAAGCTGAGGTGTTTAGGGTTTAGCTCTGGGGGGTAAATCTAGGGTTGATGGTTCAGGACATCGCGTAGGATTGGGCGGTCTGTGGTTTAGGGTTGGGGAGGATCTTAGGGTTTAAACTAGGGGTTTTGGTGAATGCATATGGCTCTCTTCAGGAATGTTGCTGAGAGCATTTAATGTAAGGTATACACAGAATATACTGCCCAATTTGAGCTCGAAGGTCCCTCTTGTTGCCGACGGCAGGGTTCCTGGAAGCACACGCCAGCGTCCATCATGTACTCTAGACTTCTGGTTTGATTTATGAGTGAACTCTTGTTGAGGACCGGCATCTCCGTTACCGAAATATGGGAGTTTCCGAAAATGGGGACCCTAATATAGTATCCTAAATAGTAGGATCATTATTATTAGGACCCCAACATCAGGTACCCCTAATTTTCGGAAACTCTAAACCCTAAACCCATTAAAGGAACCCTTATAGATCCCTTTAAAGGAACCCTTATGGATCCCTGTAAAGGCACCCCTAATTCTCAAACTCCCATATTCAATTCATGGTCCAGGTCCGCAAGCAGCCGGCGCGGCAGCCCATCGCCGAAGACAGTAACGGCCGGGACGGCAGCAGCTCAAGTGGGTTTAGGGTTTAGGGTTTAGGAGGGCGTAATATATCAGGGTTTGGGGGTTTAAAGGGCTTTTCAGGGTCGCAAAGAAACCAACATGCAATCTACCCCACAATTCACTGTTCGTATGTTCATCAGTTGCAGCCAAAAACCCTCAGAGAACCCTTAGCAAGATTCCTTGCCCATGCGCACAAGTTAGAACCTTTCCACAGTTGTCCTCGTTCAAAGCACCTACCGTGCAGCATACCCTAAAGTCCCCAAAGTACCTCAACAGGCGCTGCATTAAGGCCGATGTATATATGAGCACATAGACCCTTTGGTGGCTCAACATAAGGATTACCGCGGGCCTTACACTAAGACGGGCCACTAAGTGGCAACCCTGTATTTTCAGGGAATTGGGGTTTTCTGAGGAAGCCTTACCAAGGGTCCCTTTGTGCACTGGACGGTTTTCTAGGATTTCCTAATAAGGGTCCATGTATTCATAGACTCATGGAGTATATCGCTTGCAACCCTATATAGGTACTTTAGGGCCAAAGTATATACCATTTGGGTCTATGGACCCTTACAGTAAACCCTAAGCCCGAAAGATCTCCTTTAGAACCCTTATGGTACCCTTAAAGGAACGCCTGAAGGAACCTGTTTGGGTAACCTGGCAGCAAAAGAAACCGTTATCCCGAATGGGAGTTTCCGAAAAGTAGGGGTACCTTATTTGGGGTTCTTCTAAGAAGAATCCTGCTATATAGGGTACTAGATTAGGGTCCCCTATTTTCGGAAACTCCCAAATCGTGAGCCCTAAGCAGGTGTCGGCACGAGTTGGCGGAGGTTTCATCTACCAGACGGAGGCTTGACCTGAGTTGTCCTCTTTAAAAGGGTTCTTGCAGGTGTCCTGGGTTTGGAGTACCATACTTGAATACTTGTTTTGGGTACCTGCTCCGTAAAGGAACCTTTATGAAATGAAAGTCTACACGTTTTTCCCCCTAGTTACTTCAAAGTCCAGGTTTGTTGTTTGGTTTGATAAGGGCTCCGTAGATTTCTTAGAGGGGATGTTCCGGCTTTAGCCTTCGATTCTGTAGGCTTGGGGGCTACAGGCGGGGTTTAGGGCTTCGACTGACAGGTTTTGAGCTTTAGTGCTTGGGGGTTTAGGGGTTTAGGGTTGAGGGGGCTTAGGGTTTAGGGGTTTAGGGTGTAGTGGTTTGACGTTCTTGCTTTGGTTAAGGGTTTATCTAGGCCCCCCAGCTACCCTTTATTGTAGTACCTAATTACCTCTCAATGAGAAATATTAGAGCCCTTTAAAGGGTACTTGGGGGGGTGCTGGTAGTGCTTGGGGGTTTAGGGTTTAGGGCTTTAGGGCTTAGGAGGCTCAGGGTTTAATGAACCTGATTAAGAAACCCTGTCCCTATAACCCCCTATATATTTGGATTCATATAAGGAACCCGAATAAGGACGCAGGGTTTCTTAATCAGGTCCCTACAGTAGGGGTTTAGGGTTTAGAGGTTTGAGGTTCTTGTCTTGGTTTTGGGTCTAGGGGTTCAGGGTTTAGGGTTCAAGGCTGCTTTGTTCCCCGATACCCAAAGGTTCGCAGAAATTGCCACTCTTGGGAAAGTTTGACATAGTGCTTCTCGGGGCTATTTCTGAAGCAAGGGTCTAGATCGAGTTCTGCCTCCAGTCTCCATGGTAGTTCCTTTTGCTGGTTTTAGCGAATATTGTGTTCAAGATCCTGCCAAGAAATCCCAGGAAAGGAATTACGACAGCGACTGTAGATGTCACTTGGGGTTGACTCGAAGAGAAGCACATGGAGAGTCCCCTTGCCCTAAAGGGTTTAGGGTTAGAGCCAAACCTTAGGCCCGCATCGGTTCGGACTTCTATGGGTTCCGAATCAGGGGAGAGGCTTGGCATACTTAGGGCCAGTGTCTGTGGATGTTGCAGGTTGTAGGAAGAATGGTTATCCAGAATCATGTGTCTGGGGTTTGTACTCTGCTGGAGGTTCCGAGTTCAAGGCTTTTGGTTCTTACGGCATGGTAGGGGACTAGGGTGTGTTTAGGATTTGGTAGTGCTTTCGGCAGCACGGCTTCAGGGTTCAAGCTCGGAACCTCGAGGCGCCTAACGGTAGGCACGATGCAGTAGTATCTTGGTTGAACCAATCCAACCAGACGTGCTTGCAGAATTCTGGCCCTTATAGTACCCTCATAGGGATTAGGGTCGGCTGGTCGCGGTTTGGTTTCGGCCTCTTTACAATTAGGGTTTAATGAGAATTAGAGAGAGTGGGTTTCGGGCTTATTCTAAACTCAGCTGACAAAGTAACCAAATCTCAACCTCCTGGGGGTCGCTTGCTTTTCGAGGGAGCTTGAGGCCTCTTGCTCTAAACCACTAAGCCCTGAATTCTATGAATTTACTTATTAGAGGCTAGCTTCCTTGCAACATGGGGGGGGGGGGGGGCGCAATGCGGCGAAGTCGATGTCAATGAGGACGGCCTGGCGGTCGCAGAGGCACGTTCCCACTTTTCATATATGACGATGTCATCTGCACCATTCAGATGGAAGTGAATGGACTTCAACTGCAAACGCCAGTGGTGAGCATGGGAACAAATTCCCAGATAATGCATGGCACGATGCGCCAGCCATCTCGCACATGTTCCAAGGGGTGGTCGATGGTCAAGTCCACACTGCGTCTTAAGCAGAAGTCTGAATCCCTAAAACCCTCAACCCGAAAGCTTCCACCGGAGAGCCCTCTAAGCCCTCCTGAACCAACATGGGAGCATATGGCAGCCTGAATAACTACCAATGTTGTCCCCTCATAGTCCCTATGCTCTAGTTAATAAGGCCCCTATATTGCGCCCTCAACCCATGTCGTTCCCTTACCATCCCTCAACTCTACATGCTTAGCTCTTAATACCCTAATTCCTAAACCCTGAGAACCCAATACCCTTTAATTAAGGAATATACCTCAAATTATTGGGGCCTTAATATTATGATTTACGGTTTAGGCTTGTTTAGACAGACCTGCAAAAAGCCTTTGGGAGGATTCACTAAGGCCCCGACCGTGCACATTTATAGAACCCTTGTTACCACCAAAAACTCTAAACCTAGAATCCATGTTTGCCCACAGGAGAAACCCTTATAGACCCTGAAAGGAACCCTTGTCAGGACCTGAATCGTAGAACCCTTCTAGTATATAACCCTTCAAGGGAACTTTTAAAGTTTAGTAGCTTGCATCACGGCCCTTCTTAGTAGTAGAGTAGGTAACCTTAGTTGAACCTTTTTGGTTAGGGTGCCAAAATTCTTAGTTAACCTTCATCTCCCCATGATACTTGTCAAGTAGGCCCTTATTGCATAAACTGCCTAAAACGGAAGCCCTTATTCTCCCTAGCTCAATCGAACTCTCACGGCCCCTATCGTGCAGGGACAGCCACCGCCGCCTCGAATGCCGCCATCGCCTCGGCGTGGTCGAGTGGCTCCTCCTCCTCCCTCGCCTCCTTCCTGCATCGAAGGTCAGGGTTCTTTTGGAGTATAGGGTTTAGGCGTTAGGGTTTTGGGGTGTAGCGTGTGACTTTAGTGGAACCCTTAAAGGAGCTCTTAAAGGCTTCAAGGAATCCTCAAATGTACTTCATGGCAGACACGAGAAACCCAAAAGGTCTTCCGTGTTAGTTGGGGCTTTTTGATTCACCCTGGACAGTACAGGGGTTTAAATTTTTAGAGTTATTACTCCATAGGGTTCCATATTCTAATCACCATGTAGGATACCCCAAACCTTGCTCTAACCGGAAATTGAGCCCCTTCTACTACCTTACGGGCTCATGGGTAGTTATAAGTGGGGTGATAAGTATGTTAACCATAATTATAACCCATAGTAGGGGACTTATAACTCCACTTATAACTACCCGCCCTAAACCCTGAACCCTAAACCCAAAATCTTTATATCCTTTTAAAGGGGCCCTTAAAGAAACCGTGAAAACTGCCCATGAACCTCCAAGTACGCCCTAAACCAAAAAACCCAAATCCTGAACCCTAAACCCTCAATATCCTTAATCCCAAAAGCCCTAAACCCAAAACCCCAAAAGCCTTAAAAAGTGCCCCAAAAGAGCCTCCATGACTCAGGTCCGGAATCACCGTGCGCATTGGTAGCACCAAGGCCAGCTGGTGGGATTTGGGCAACTCGAAGTGGGAGTATTCAAGAAGCTTGGGATGATGGGGTTTAGGGTTAGCTTCAAGAACCTCGGTAAGTAACCTTAGTAGCAGTAGTAGTAGTTGTAGTAGTAGTAGGAGTAGAAGAAGTACGAGTAGTACGAGTAGTACTAGTAGTAGTAGTCCTGGTAGTACTGGTACTGGTACTAGTACTAGTAGGAGGAGGAGTACATGCAATTTCTAGTTTTTCTCAAGGATACGGCAGTGTTCAACTGTGTCGTGTGGGGGGAGCACTTGGACTGTAGTGCGACCATCAAAGGATTATGTTCCCATGAGCCTCTTACGGAGAAAGCCCTAAACCCCTTAGTTTCCCAAACAGTTGTATATATATATATATATATATATATTCTGTTTTAAGGATAGGGGTGCTTCCCAAAGAGGGCCTTCTGGCACTTGCGGGGAGCATTGGGAAACATACGAAACCATTCCAAATCATTCAATAGCCAGCCAGCAGCAATAAACATGCAGGAAATACGAAAAATACATAATCATTCGGAAACATTCAGAAACATTCATGATAATACAGAAAAATCATAAACAATACACAAAAATACGTAAAACATACATAAAAAATACATAAAAATACAAATATCAGCCCCCCGTCATTCAAAAAAATCACAAATCTGGTTTGAATTAAAACCAACTTTATCGTATGATTTCGAGGGTTTGTATATGTTTCTGAATGTTTTTGTATTTTATCGTATGGGTATCCAACTACCAGAAGTACCCTTTTGAGAAGCCCCTTAACCCTACAATATATTACATATATATATATATATATATGTGTATGTATGTACGTTTGTCATACATGGATCCAGTTTGCATGTACCGCTACATGGGGCACCTCAAACGACGAAACAACCATACCAAGCCTTAGTACACCTCGGAAGACTCCTCGGCACTCCTTAGCATAGAAAATTGAAAAACCCTAAACTCCAAACCGCGAGCCCCTGAGCCCGTCTACTGATTCTTGTAGATACCCTTCTTATAGTAGCCGTTTTTTTGGTACCTTCATGAAACCCTCAAAGTCCAAACCTCAAAAACCCAACACCGTGAACCCTAAATTCTAAAGCCCTAAACCTAGACCCTCGTAGACCCAAACCCCTAAACGTCTAAACCCCTAAACCTGGACCATCCTAGACCCCGAAACTCCTAAACCCTCAAACCCCGAAAGCTAGACCATCCTAGGCCCAAACCCTAAATCCCACAGGAAATATACCTTAAATTATAGAGGCCTTAATGTTATGATTTACGGTATATTCCTGAATTAACCCTAAACCCTAAACCCTAAACCCTAAACCCCTAAACCCCTAAACCCTAAACCCTAAACCCTAAACCCTAAACCCCTAAACCCTAACCCCCCTAAACCCCTAAACCCTAAATCCCACAGGGACGGCCCTGCCCGCCGCCTTCTCGGGTGGCAGACCCTTCGCCTCCCTCGCCCCCTTCGGCGCCGCCGGAAGTGAAACCCGGTCAACAACAGCGAAGTTCTCTTTGTTGAGGATTTCAGGGTTTAGGATTTCAGGGTTTAGGGTTTAGGGTTTAGGGTGAGGGTTTGGGGTTTAGGGTTTTAGGTTTAGGGTTGCAGGGTTTAGGGTTTAGGGCGTAGGCTGGGGTAAGTATAGGGTTTCGGGTCAAGGGTTGTTAGGGTTTCGGGTATCAGCGGCCTCACGAGGTGGGATGTGGCTAGGTGGGACGAAGGGTCCCTTATATATGGACATTTTAGTGGGGGATCATCCGACCTGTCTTCATTCTGGAGCGCGCTTCGAGTCGATGGGGTTTCGGCGTTATCAGAGGGCTTCAAAAGCATGGTTTGCTTTGCAACGTGTTTTTTTCGGTGGCTTAGGCTGCTCAAGGTCCATGTGCTCATATGGTACATGCGTTGGCCAGAATGTAGTCCCTATATACATATACATATATATATATATATATAGCCACTGTGCGGCCAAAGCATATCAGCACTGGGACCTTTGGGGAGCTCTAGAGTTTTGTCTGCCAAGGTTTTCGCAAGGGCTTAGCGTGTCTACAGATGTCAATGCGCCTGAAGTGAAGGTTCCTCCTTAAGCTTCCGGCTAATATAGGGGCCTAAACAATTGCCTACGCTAGTTTGGGGGCTCCGTATCGTTTTTGCAGTTTAATTAATATACCCCAAAACCCTAATCTTTTTATTAAGGCCCTGAAATTAGACGTCCAGGAATGTATCCCTCCATACTTGCCCACGGCAGCAGCCATCCACCCATCGGAAGACAGGTGCTATGTCTAGTTTGATATCTTTGCCGCAGGAAGGCACCGAGTTCAGGGGTTTGGGGTTTGGGGAAAGTTTAGGGTCTTGGGTTTGGAGGTACTCCCCCCCGCCACCCCCCGGTCCCCCTGCCAAATCCCTTGTGAAGGAGTGAACCTAACTCGGGGGCCTGCTTGGGATACGTTCATTTGGGGGCATGAAGAATTTCCAAATTTATGCCTTAGGGTTCCTTACTATCAGAATGCTATGATCTACCCCAAAGCCGTATTCCAATAATTAGAAGGCCCTTTCTCTATCGCTCGTAGGATTTTGGAAAAGGTGACCAAAACAAAGGAACCAACTACAATGGAGACTGTAGGTATACGAATCAACAATCGAATCCACCAACGCTTCAAGGTCTGCGGCTTTACAGCTTGGAGCCATTCTAATTCTAATTTAAACCCTAAGCCCTGCACTCCAAAGCCTTAATTAACGCGTAAATAAACCCCTAAACCCTAAATCCTAAACCTCTAACCTCTAACCCCTAAAACCTTAAACCCTAAAGCCAAGAAGATCTGATATGCTTGATCTTGCCCAGGCGCATAGAACGAATAGAGGCGCTTTTGCAGCGAGCTCCGCAGGTGCGCAAGGGCTTGCCCAGATTATCTGGAAGTTTCCGAAAATGGGGGTACCTTATTTTGGGGTCCTTATAATGAGGATCCTACTATTTGGGGGTACTATATTAGGGTCCCCTATTTTCGGAAACTCTGATGTGACGTACCCTAAGAAAGGGATGTGACCCCTCTTACCCTTAACAAGTTGGTAGCTGTATGTTTTTGAGGTACCCTAAGCCCTAAACCCTGAACCCTAAGCCCTAAACACTAAACCCTTGGTTACTGTGGGTACAGCTTGGGGTTTGGGGATGTAGTTTGGTGGCTCCTATGAAGGTGTTGTTTGGCTGGGAGTTCTGCCATTCGATCGACGCGCCATATTGCCTACGCCTTCCGCACAAAGCAACTTGCAGTCACAGACAGGTTAAACGAACAGGAAGGGCTTATCTCGAGATGCAAGAATTCCAGCAAGCTGCGAGCATTCCAGCGTTGATTGTTTCCGGGCTTGCGTCTTCATAATACCAGCCACTGGAAGCGTTCGAAAGTTAAGACTTAGAGCTTCAGGTCGCGCCCACAGGTTTCAGCTTCATGTTCTCTCCAGACCTGCCATCCAATGAATCCTCGCATCGTACACGTCAAGGATTCTGTGACTTAGCAAGGAGGATTTGGTTCGAGTCAGTAAGGGGATGTCCCTCAGGTAGGGCAGCCTAGAGTGACCAGTTTACCTTGTAAAACACAGCTTCAACCCTGAACTCTGAACCCCAAACCCTGAAGCCTAATCCACAAAGTATACCCTAAACCCTAAACACCTAAACCCTGAACCCCAGACCCAACCAAAGAAATAAATACAGTGGCCTGAATAATTCGAACAGGGTTTTTGGGCCCATTCTGCTATAACTATAATAACGAACCCCCGAAATAGTATAGTATAGGTTATCATTTACCCAGACCCCCCGGAGGATCTGGAAAATAGATCCCTTAATTTGGGCCCTATACTACTAAGGGTACTTGATAGGAATCCTCATTAAGGGATCTACTTTTTGGATCCTCCCGGGGGTCTGGGTATCCGGACCCCCAAAGTAAGGTACCCCTAATTTTCGGAAACTCCCAAACCCTAAACCCTAAACGCTTTATAGAACCCTAATAGTACCCTTGTAGGTAACCCTTTGGAACCCGAAAATACCACGAATTTAGGCCCCTTATTACTTAAAGGCTCATGGGACTTAGTAAGTAAGGTTATAAGCAGGTTATAATCAGAATAACCCCACTTAGGGGACTTATAACCCCAATTATAACCTACTTTCTAAGTCCCATGATCCTTCAAGTAGAGGGTTCAGAACCCTTATAGATCCTTAAAGGAACGCTTAAAATAGTAGTGGTAATACTTTAGGCCCCTTACTAGGAAGTGTGCTGCAGGGCCGGATGTCCGAGAGAACCATCTCGGCGCGGGTCGGCGGAGGCTTCGTCTACGACACCTTCCAGGCCGAATTCGTACCGTTTCCGAAAATAGGGGTACCTTATTCTGGGGATCCTTATCAGAATTCGTACCTAGACCCCTTAAAGTAGGTAAAATCATGGTCCAAAATCTACAAAAGGCTGTTCTTCTACATAGTTTTGGGATCCAGGCCGAATTCGTTACCTTTGGTTAGTAGGGAATGGAAGAATGGTCGTAGTAGTAGTTATAATTGTACCCCATTCCCTACTAACCCAAGGTAAGATTCGTATGGTTTCGGAGTTTAGGGTTCAGCCAAACCGTACTTGTTGTAGGTTCGTATTATGAACCCTAATACGGAGTTTATAGGGACCCTACATAAAAAGGTGGGTTTGGGGATTGCAGGGTTTGGGGTTTATGGGTTAGGGATTAGTGTTCCGAGTTTGGAGTTTAAGGGTTTGGGCTTCCGTACTGTAACTATAGTGTATTGCGATCCCAAACCCCGGTGGCTGAGGCCATTATTCACGAGGTTTGATTCGGGTTTAGGGTTCAGGGTTTCTTGGGTTTCACAGACTCCATAAACACTCGAAAAATTTTAAATGTAGTGTACGCTGCTTTCGTTGTTGTGTAAACTCGTTGATTAAACCCAAGAGAATGTTCAAGCTTTGTTTTTGGTAGTGGGTATAGGATAGGGCACTAGTGTAGGGCTATACGAAAAATGTATTCGATCCTACACTCATTTCTATGTCCCGAGTACACTTTTTGAGCGCACATCGCCGCAAGCACTTAACCTGCAGAGACAACTATGTCACATACACCCCCATAGCTAAGATGCCTCAGGCTCCATAAAGAAACGCCAGCTCAATCAAAAAGCCTCTCGAAACCTATACACTGTAAACCCAAAACCCCAAACCCTAAGCTTCTAGATGGGAGTTTCCGAAAGTTAGGCGTCGTAGCTTAATTTTGGGTGTCCTTATAAACAGGATCCTACTATTTGGGATACTAGGGTCCCCCTATTTTCGGAGACTCCCAACACCTAAACCCTAAACCGCTAAACCCTGCACCCCTAAGCCCCCCCTAAACCCCCGAAAACTCCCATGGCCCATAAGCGTTTGAAGCGAGCCTCTGCGAAGGAGCGCAGGCCTTCGCCTGCCTTCGAGGAGGCGACGGCTGTGAGGTCTCCAATCATAAAATATGAAACTCAGGACATCTAATGGTTTCATATAATAATTGTTTCAGAAACGGGGTGTTTCGGGTTTATACAAAGTGTTTAGGGTTCAGGTCCGGAGTTTTGCGCGGAGTTTTGACCGGGTTTGGTGTTCTGCTTTGCCTAAACAATTTGTATTTATCCTGGGCTTGAGGATTTAGGGTTTGGGGTTTCGGGTTTGGAGTCTAGGTTTTAGTTTTTGTTTTGTACTTGCCCTGTCTGTGCTTGTATATGGGCTTCGTGGTGTCTCGGGGAGCTTTTGCTTGAGGCGGAGGGGCTTAGCAGGTGTTGCAGAGGTTCCTGGGATGGGGGGATTGGGATTGAGAGCTTGTGTGGGGAATCGTCTCTCACTTAAGGAGCTCCGTTGATTAGGGTTTATAGCGTATAGAAGCCTGAATAGCCAGGCAATACGCCGCAAGGTACTGTTGCGTTTAGTCGGGCCCCGAAATCGGGCTTGGATGAATTCAGCTGTTATATCACAGACGCACGAAGTCTTAACTACAAACCCTGGCAGAAACTTCGAGTTTGTCTTAACGCACCCCCTACAAGACTTTGAACCCGAACACTCCTCGAGCCTTCATCCCCCCGAAAAGGAGCCCGACACGCCTGTTGACCTCGAAAGGCCCATCGGGAAGATTGAACTTGGGTTTTGAAGGACTTCTTTGTTGGAGTTTAGGGTTAGGGTTTTAGGGACCATAGGTTTGGCAGGGATTTTTGTCGCTTAGGGTCTAGAGAACTTAGGGTCTTGCAAGGGTTCTTCGTTGAGTTTCGGGTCTAGCCTCCTGTGTACCTGCGGCTATTGCATTCTTGTCTGCAGGCTTCTTCCATAAGTACTGGGTGGCAACCCACTACTCTGTTCGCCCTGGGCTTACCCTAAACCCTAGATCCTAAACGCTGGGTGGGTGTCTAAGCGGGTTCGTCGGTTTCGGGTTTCAGAGGCTGCTTCGCTGCTTTTGCAGAAGTAGTCACTATATCGCTGCAAAGGCTTCCCAACCCTATACCGGAAGCCCGAAACCCTGCATCTTAGATGAACATTCGTAGAGTCTGTAGGGGTGTATGTATGGGCTTTCGGATTTCAGGGCCGGCGATATCACCAAGAAGCGTTACCATAAGAGTTCGTTACGAGAAGCTAGCCGCACTCCGTTCATCACAGTATTGATGATTTAGGGTTTGCGGTTGAGTTAGTCAGGGGGTTCAGTGGTCGCGGTCTTTGCTTTCTAGTCAATTTCGGAGAATGCAGTTTTGAATACAACTTGTTCTAAATAATGTGTTCTTTTCCAACAGACTGCTCCCTGAACACACTGTCTGTCACCTTGCTCGGCACTTTCAAGTTGAGTATGCTTGCTGCCGCTGCCCCAGGCCCTACAAACATACACTCGTAATTGAAGTAATTCAGGGGCCTTAATAATTAGAATAGGGTTTGGGGATATTATACCATAATAACTATACATTAAGGAACTCCCCAAAACCCTATTCTGATTATTAAGGCGCCTACATTATGGTTGCAGCCAAAGAACCTGCAACATAGCAGCTTACGACCTCTGAACGACAGGATGCGGTCATGAGAGCACTAGGTTAGTCGTGGAGCGAGCCGCGCGTAATTCCGTACATGCTCTATACAGAAACAGTGAACTGCGACTTCAGTGCAATGAATCATGCGTTCAGCAAGGCTATCCTAACACGGGTCGCCAATCTCGAATACATGATTTTCTGCAAGGAGCACTGGCGACTCCTCACGGCTGACCTGGGACACGCCTCGGTTGCCGGCCAATCTCGCAGGTTTGGGCCAATTTACCTCCTGCGGGACAGGCACTCCCCACAGCTCAAGCAATCTCGCGAGCTTCAGCATGACGGACATTCTTCGAGCCCACACAGATGCTAAGGGTAGAATTGTCGGCTTCTTCTTTTTGAGGTTTAGAGTCTTCTCCCGTGGTTCAGGCAATCAAATAGTGGTTTCTGGGTACCAAGTACGGCGTAGACTGTAGTTTGGACCTCGAGCGCTATTGTTTGCGTACTTGGACCAGACTAGACTTGACCCAAAGCGTCCCTAAGCCCCAAACCCCAAACCATACACCCTAAACCCCAAGCCCTGAACCCCAAACCCTACCCCCAAACCCTAAACCCTAAACCCAAATCCTAAATCCCAAACCCTAAATAAATATCAAACCCTAAACCCGAAACCCTAAACACCAAGCCCTGCACCTTAAACCCCAAGCTCGACACCCTGACCCCTAAACCCAAAAGAAGCCGAAGAAGACAGGCGATGGTCCTTCTGAGACTCCGCACTCCCAAGAGGGAGGCAGACGGAAGGGAGTATTAGATGAGGTCTTAGGGTTTCGGGTTCCTTAAAGGGATTTATGAGGGGTTCGAGAAGGGATTTATAAGGTTCTATAAAGGATTGGTTCTAGGGATTTATAGAGGTGGTTGTCAAGAATGAGGCCCTTTTGGGGGTCCCTAAGAAAATACGGCACTTAATATTCAAGGTACCCAAAAAGGGACCCTAATTTTGGCAAGCACCCATATAGGGTTTAGCTTTTCTTGGGTTTTAGCGCTTAGGGTTTAGAGGATGAGGGTTTAGATTTGTTCTTTATCGCTGTGGGTACACTTCACCCTTTTTTGGGCACTTTGCCCGTTTTTGGATCGTACTTCCTCTATGGAACTGTTCGTTTGGGCCTGTAAACTCAGCAACTTGGCTTTTCGGGTTGGAGTCTTGGGTCCTAATACTAAGGTTTACCCAAAGGCCCCAAAGTAGTTCCTTTTTGGGGCTCGTATATAAGCATCCTATAAGGTAATCCCAAAAAGGAGCTACTTTGGGGCCTATGGGTAGGCTTCCAAGGGTTCGTTCTTGATAATTATTTCAATTCTATCCTCTAGGCTGGGGATTGAAGGCTTCCTCTGCAGCTTTTAGGGTTTAGGCTTTAGGGTTACGCTCTTGGTTTAGGTCATGGACTACCCTAAACTTTAGAGTGGTATGTATATATATATATATATATATATATACATATACACAAGGGTTTAGGGTTAAGGGTTTAGGGCTTACGGCTTCGGGCTTTCCCCATCGATGGCAGGCTCCATTGTAGTTGCTTGTCACTGAAAGGGAGCCCAAACTTGGCTAGTGAACGGGGGAACTTTAAACTTTTTAGCCCAATATACGAGCTCCATCTTAGAATGTTTGAATTGTTTGGGGCCCGTCTGCTGAAGAAGAGAGCAAATTGAACTGCAATGGAGATTACATGTAAGCTCTAATCCCGAAACCCCACACCATCGTGGCATCGGCGGGTGCCAGAAACTGCGGGACCCAGGAGTATAGAAATATTTTCGAAACTAGATTCGCAGACCCTCTACCTTCAAATGTAACTGCCGAGCTGCCAGGAAGCTGCGTTTCGCCGCGGGATGGTGGGTGACAGAGTTTCCTGCCATCCGTGCATGGGATAATGTTAGGTACTTGCATGCCCCTGGCCGGTGACGAGGGCCAGTTTCGTAAGGTTCCTGAATACTTATTTGTCCTATACCCCTATGTCCTAAAGCCCCTACGCAAATACAGCATGACTCGCCAAAAAAAAACCATACTCCAGTTATTACTCTCTTGAACTCCGGTGGTAGGTTGTGAGGAAATACCTTATACAAGCAGATTTTGTGGCTTCAACGGCGTCTTTTTTGCAAAGGCCGCAGCTTTGAGCTGAAGCTTGAAGCCTTGAGCCTGCAAGCCCGCAGCAAGTTTTATCAAGCAGAACTGAAACAGTAAGTGTGGGTTTAGGGGTATGAGGGTTTTTGGCACGCTGCTGTTATGATAATCAGGAACTAGAAATAAGTTAGGGTCCTACCGAGAGAGGAACTATAATGAAGACCGCAGGTACGGTCCAAAGCTTAAGAGTTGAAGGGTTGAAAGAAGTCGGGCTCAGGGGTTTAGCCCTAAACCTAAGCAATGAGTTGCTAGAACCTTCCGAAAACCCTTCCTGTTGCTACATGTACCACCACAATGGTAAGTGGTCTAGGGGTTCAGAAAATCTGACGGAGGCTACGGCCCTTCGGAGAATTAACTTTGAATAGCGGACAAGCAACCCTGAATACCCGGCGAGTCGAAGGAGGATTCACTGCCAGGGGCACTTAGCAAGTGTAGCGCATGTTGTATTCATCCATTCTTCCAAACGTGTCTGTTCGTCAAAGAAACACCCTTTGCGAGCTTCATTTTAGTCCCTAAACAACCCTAAACTTTAGTGTGCATTTTCCGGATTGTGGGTTCAGTATGTTCATCGACAAGTGCTTCAAAGATGCATGAGCTTTTGCTTTTGCTATCCGCTCGTTTGACCAGGGCCTCATCATCTTAGTGTGCGTTATGCAGAGCACACTTGAGCGACGCATATATCACGGCCCTTATGGCATGAACATGCGTTCTGGAGATTGGCTTGCTCGTGCTGCCCTGTGTTTCCAGTTACCGATACTGTCCCATAGTAGCAATTGTCAGCTGAACATGCAACCACAGTGTTTCACCGTATAACCCTTGTGGTAATCTTCCACCCCTTGTGGTAGCCTTCATAGTAGTGCTAACCGGGATGCAGGGTTTTGGGCATGGGCTTGAGGCTTTGGGAGTTTGAGTTTTCAGTGGCTACGCGCTGACTGTATGTGGTTCACCATCTGCTACATAAATCCAAAACCCGACACCCTGACCCTCCTCCCCCTCCACGAAAACAGGCTGAATCATACCCCCCCACAACAACTGTAGCGTAAACTGCTAGGCCCTAGCAGCTTCCCGTAGGCCCCAAAGTAGTTCCTTTTGGGGTTACCTTACAGGATTCCATATACGAACCCCCAAAAGGAACTACTTTGTGGCCTTTGGGTAGGGTTTATGTCGTGCGGGAGGACGATGGAGAGTCTCACCAGTTTGGAGCTCGTGGGAGGGAGCCGCAAATCGAACATCAAAGAATCACAACCAAGATCTTTCAGGGCTCCTCTTTGAAGGTATGAACTCCTTTGACTTCTTCCATAAAGGGGTCTTGTAAGGGTTCTAGACAGGCTCCATGAAGTCTTGAGTTTAGGGTGCAGGGTCTAGGTTTTAGTCTCCATTGTAGCTCCCTTTGGCACTGGCCAGTTTCGTGGTTGCGATCCTAGGGTTTAAGGTTTAGGGTTTAGGGTTTAGGGTTTAGGGTTTAGGGTTTAAGGTTTAGGGTTTAGGGTTTAGGGTTTAAGGTTTAGGGTTTAGGGTTTAGGGTTTAGGGTTTAGGGTTTAGGGTTTAGGGTTTAGGGTTTATGGTTGAGGGTCTAGGGTCTAGGGTTTAGGGTTTAGGGTTTAGGGTTTAAGGTTTAGGGTTTAGGGCTCCCTTCTTGTAGTTCCTATTGCTGGCTCAACCACTTCGACATTTCAGATCCAAAGAGGAAGCCCACCCAGCAAAGGAACTACAATGGAGACTATAGGTGATATGGAACCTGCTTAAGAAACCCTGGATTAGTAAGGGTCTTTAACTTTATATGGATCCTAATATTTCGGTGGCTTTACCGTAACCCTTTTTCAGGACTTATAGAAGCAAGTCTTTTTACCCACATAGGTTCCTTTCAGGGTTTCTTTAAGGTACAGAACCCAAAGGGTCCGATGCAATGTTATGGGGGTTACTTCCCTAAGTCGTAATAGTAATTCCAAATACGGAAACCAATGGAAACCCTACATTCCACTATATCGGTACACAGGACCCTTTGGGGTTCTAGCGGATCTACGGTTTAAGGGTCCATGTGCCCCACCGGTATATGCTTTGGCCTCAATACATATTGGGTGGTTGTCAAAATTATGGTCCCCTTTTTGGGGTACCCGAAGTATTAAGTAGGTGCCGTACTAGAATAAGGACCCAAAGAGGGACCGTAATTTTGACTAGGTGCCGTACTATAATAAGGACCCAAAAAGGGACCGTAATTTTGACAACCACCCATATGTAGGGACTACTTTAAGGCAAATATGTACGATATCAATAGGGACATCCTTGACAACCGTCCAGTGGGCAAAGGGACCCTTTGTAAACCTTGCTTAGAGAACCACCAACCACAAACCCTAAACCCTAAACCCTAAACCCTAAACCCTAAACCCTAAACCCTAAACCCTAAACCCTAAACCCTAAACCCTAAACCCTAAACCCTAAACCCTAAACCCTAAACCCTAAACCCTAAACCCTAAACCCTAAACCCTAAACTCAAAAGCTTAAGCCTGAATGCTCAGCTTAAGCCTTATTACGCACAGGAGCGTACTACACCTTGTTCGGGAAGGAAACGAAAGACACTCTAGTCTATACGAGGTAAATGGTAATTATAGACATAATTACTTCCATTTACTAGTAAGCTCATAACTGATTACAAGTCTTCCGTAAAGATATAGTTATATCAATCCCTAAACCGGTGTTTCTAACCATCGGATCCCTCGAGTGCTCGTGTGTGCCCAAACAGGTCGGGGCCACATTCTGCAGCAAAACAGGGCCGATCTTTTCGTGCGCCTGCTCTAAACCATCTTTTCCTGCGGCCGCTCTTAGCCACCTACCTCAGCCCTAAACCGGTTTTCTAAATTTAAGTCGCGCTTGTCCTTTTCGGTAAAGGACAACCAGCTCTAAAATCAAGATTTTCTTCATTTAGTCGCGCTTGTCCTCTTCGGAAAAGGACAACCAGCTCTTAATTTTAGATTTTCCACATTTAGTCGCGCTTGTCCTTTTCGGAAAAGGACAGCCAGCTCTTAAATTCAGATTTTCTACATTTTTGCCTCCGGAAATTTGGAAAATTGCTGGTGATTTTCAAGTGATAAATTCTGTTCATAAAATGTGCATTTTAGACTACGCCGGTTGCGAATCTCGAGGTCCCCTCCTTTCTTTTCGTGTGGCTGCTCTTAAGCTTCCGGATTTCAATATTTAGTCGCGCTTGTCCTTTTCGGAAAAGGACAACCAGCTCTAAATTTTAGATTTTCAACATTTAGTCGCGCTTGTCCTTTTCGGAAAAGGACAACTAGCTCTTAAATGCTAGATTTTCTACATTTAGTCGCGCTTGTCCTTTTCGGAAAAGGACAACCAGCTCTAAATCCTAGATTTTCAACATTTAGTCGCGCTTGTCCTTTTCGGAAAAGGACAACTAGCTCTTAAATGCTAGATTTTCTACATTTAGTCGCGCTTGTCCTTTTCGGAAAAGGACAACCAGCTCTAAAATCTAGATTTTCAACATTTAGTCGCGCTTGTCCTTTTCGAAAAAGGACAACCAGCTCTAAATCCTAGATTTTCAACATTTAGTCGCGCTTGTCCTTTTCGGAAAAGGACAACCAGCTCTAAATCTTAGATTTTCTACATTTAGTCGCGCATTCATTTAGTCGCGCTTGTCCTCTTCGGAAAAGGACAACCAGCTCTTAATTTTAGATTTTCCACATTTAGTCGCGCTTGTCCTTTTCGGAAAAGGACAGCCAGCTCTTAAATTCAGATTTTCTACATTTTTGCCTCCGGAAATTTGGAAAATTGCTGGTGATTTTCAAGTGATAAATTCTGTTCATAAAATGTGCATTTTAGACTACGCCGGTTGCGAATCTCGAGGTCCCCTCCTTTCTTTTCGTGTGGCTGCTCTTAAGCTTCCGGATTTCAATATTTAGTCGCGCTTGTCCTTTTCGGAAAAGGACAACCAGCTCTAAATTTTAGATTTTCAACATTTAGTCGCGCTTGTCCTTTTCGGAAAAGGACAACTAGCTCTTAAATGCTAGATTTTCTACATTTAGTCGCGCTTGTCCTTTTCGGAAAAGGACAACCAGCTCTAAATCCTAGATTTTCAACATTTAGTCGCGCTTGTCCTTTTCGGAAAAGGACAACTAGCTCTTAAATGCTAGATTTTCTACATTTAGTCGCGCTTGTCTTTTTCGGAAAAGGACAACCAGCTCTAAAATCTAGATTTTCAACATTTAGTCGCGCTTGTCCTTTTCGGAAAAGGACAACCAGCTTTAAAATCCAGATTTTCTACATTTAGTCGCGCTTGTCTTCTTCGGAAAAGGAGAACCAGCTCTAAATCCTAGATTTTCTGCATTTAGTCGTGCTTGTCCTTTTCGGAAAAGGACAGCCAGTTCTTGAATTACTACATTTAGTCGCGCTTGTCCTTTTCGGAAAAGGACAACCAGCTCTTAAATTTAGATTTTCTACATTTTTGCCTCCGGAAATTTGGAAAATTGCTGGTGATTTTCAAGTGATAAATTCTGTTCATAAAATGTGCCTTTTAGACTACGCCGGCTGCGAATCTCGAGGTGCCCCCCTTTCTTTTCGTGTGGCTGCTCTTAGCCGCCTTCCCAATCCCTAAACTCCGTCCCTCGGATCTCGGATCAAAAAATGGACCCTCGAGTGCTCGTGTGTGCCCAAGCAGGTCGGGGCCACATTCTGCAGCAAAACAGGGCCGTTCTTTTCGTGTGCCGGCTCTAAAATCTAGATTTTCTACATTTAGTCGCGCTTGTCCTTTTCGGAAAAGGACAACCAGCTCTAAAATCTAGATTTTCTACATTTAGTCGCGCTTGTCCTTTTCGGAAAAGGACAACCAGCTCTAAAATCTAGATTTTCTACATTTAGTCGCGCTTGTCCTCTTCGGAAAAGGAGAACCAGCTCTAAATCCTAGATTTTCTACATTTAGTCGTGCTTGTCCTTTTCGGAAAAGGACAACCAGCTCTTAAATTCAGATTTTCTACATTTTTGCTTCCGGAAATTTGGAAAATTGCTGGTGATTTTCAAGTGACAAATTCTGTTCATAAAATGTGCCTTTTAGACTAGGCCGGCTGCGAATCTCGAGGTGCTCCCCTTTCTTTTCGTGTGGCTGCTCTTAGCCGCCTTCCCAATCCCTAAACTCCGTCCCTCGGAGCTCGGATCAAAAAATGGACCCTCGAGTGCTCGTGTGTGCCCAAGCCGGTCGGGGCCACATTCTGCAGCAAAACAGGGCCGTTCTTTTCGTGTGCCTGCTCTAAACCATCCGGTGCCTCTGGGTGCCCAAAGCGGCCAAAGCCAGATTCTGCAGCAAAACAGGGCCGTTTTTTTTCGTGTGCCTGCTCTAAACTGGGTTCCCAGGCTTAGGATCGAAAAATGGACCCTCGAGTGCTCGTGTGTGCCCAAGCAGGTCGCGGCCACATTCTGCAGCAAAACAGGGCCGTTCTTTTCGTGTGCCTGCTCTAAACCATCCGGTGCCTATGGGTGCCTAAAGCGGCCGAAGCCACATTCTGCAGCAAAACAAGGCCGTTCTTTTCGTGTGGCTGCTTTAAACTCTGCCTTGACCTTCGGCGATTGGAGAACTGGTGCTGATTTTGGTGTACCAATTTCTGTTCATAAAATGTGCCTTTTAATGCAGGGCAAGTGCGAATCCGAGGTCTCCTCCTTTCTTTTCGTTTGGCTGCTCTTAGAGTTGTCATCGCCGCCGTAACGGTGCAAAGACTGTCCGCGTGCCTGTAGCTGCATGGGTCTCTCCTTCGTGATGGACGCTTAAGGACTTAAGCTAAGGACAAATGCTCCGGGTGGGTTGTGGTGGGATGTATATCGAAGTCCACGGACGTGACGAACTCTCTTACGCAAAAAAACGCCGACGTCCGTTCTACATTCTTTTTACCGCAACAGTTTGGTCGACACACCCTAAACCCTAAACCCTAAACCCTAAACCCTAAACCCTAAACCCTAAACCCTAAACCCTAAACCCTAAACCCTAAACCCAGAATCTTGTTAAGGAGCCCCCAACAGGGCAGGTTTCTTGAGGCGCAGCTAGGGCTTACTTGGGGGGTCGGGGGACTTAGTAAGGGCTCCTTTAAAGGGGATTCTAAGGGTTCCTTTAAAGGGCTCTATAAGGGAAGTATAGGGTTTAGGGTTTAGGGGGACTTAGTAAGTAGTTAGTAAGTAGACTTATAAGTACCCTAAAAGGGACCCTAATTGGGGTTGTGGTACTTATAAGTCCCCCAAAATAACCAGTTACTAAGTCCCCCGACCCTCCAAGTAGAGCGGATGAAGAGTTTATAGACAACCTTGGAGGATTATGGACCCCTTGAAGCATGTACTTTGCTCGACCCTGCCATGGCTCTGCACTTAGGGACCTCACAAGACGCCAGGCTCCCTGGAATACAGAATCCGTGTCTATTTTGGGTGCTTAGGAAGTGCAGGCTTCATAGGGTTTAGGATATAGGTCAGGGTTGAGGGCTTCAGAGGTTTAGAGTAGGGCTTTTGTTGGCCTTACCTCGGTGATTTCGTTCCCAGAGAGTCTTTTTCGGGGTTTCAGGTGGATTCGATCCCTATCGTTGGCTGCTTTTTTGTGAGGCTTGTGCTTCAGCGCAGGCAGGGAACCCTAAACCCTAATCCCTGAAACCTTGTTGCTTTGGGGCTTCCGTGTGTTGGGCCTTTTTGGAGCTTACGGCTTTGGGATTTGATTGTTTAGGGTTTAGGGTAATTTGGGGGCAGCCTCAGTTTAGAATCGTGGCAATACCGTTACCATCCTAGAACCCACTTGCTATTGTACATCTTCATATGCAAGACAGCTAATGCAGAATCCATAGGGGCTCTACAAAAGGCGACAGCTTGGTACGTGGGGGAGCTGGAGTCTCCTGGCGAAGGGCGTGAAAAGTCTGCCACCTGCTTGCAGACGCCCGCGAATTCGACAGAAGAGCTTACTTTAATTTAGGACTTTCGTATGGGGGTATAGAAGTCTTTACAGTTCGCAACACATGAGATTCGGTTTCAAGTTCGTGCACGTTCGTACATAGTAACCCCAAGGGTCCAAGTACCTGATAATCATATACTCACCAAAATCCTAACCTACATAACCGAGTACTTACTTAAATTATTGGGTCACCCTAAACCCTAAACCCCTTAAAAGAGCCCTTAAAGAAACCCTAAACCCTAAGCCTAATTATTGGGTCCTTTGGACCCTTCGGGTAATACTATGATTTCGGCTCCTACTGTACACAGGAACCCTATGGACCCCTTTAAACAAGGACCCCTTAAAGGGAACCCTGTTATAGAACCTACAGTACCCCTTAAAGGAAACACTATTATGGAACCAATAGTACCCCTTATAAGGGAAACCGTATTGAGGGAACCCTAGTGTAGAACCCATAGTACCCCTTGAAGGGAATCCTATTGTAGAACCTCGAGTAGTCCTTACAGTATGGGGAGATTTTCTGTCTTCTAAATGCCAGGTTTTTGGGTTCTATAGGGTTCCTTTAAATGAGAGGGAACCCTAAACCCTAAGGCTTAATAACGCATTGTGGTAACATCTCTTCCGTGCCGTAGGGCTCGAGGGCCTGATAACATCTACTTTAGGGCTTAGGGGGTTTAGGGTTTAGGGTGGTGCTTTGGTGCCTCCGTTCCGTCGGCGCGGGGCGGGGGGGTGTAGCGTCATAGGCTCAAAATCCCTGGAACTCGAAACCCTGGGTTAGGACCTTGTGGATTAAAGCTTACCTTCATGCATGGCTTTTCTCCCTGTGCAAGGGCCAAAAGCACTTAGCTTTGGGCGCTGGGCTCCCACCGAGAGAGGATCCCACTTTGATTACAGGAGAGAAGGTGTGACCTCCGTTCTGGGTAGCACAGCAGTCTACTCAACATCACGCTTCGGCAAACATACGGCGATGCGTACAATCTTTAGGCATGCGTAGGGTGTTTCTAGAACCCAATACACCCTAACCCAGAACCCGCGTTCCGATGTTGGCTCTGAACCCTAAGCTCTGTGAGTAGGGTTAGGGGCTTACGTCTGAGCAGAGCCACGAGTCAAACTTGCTGGCCCCCCGAATCACCTCAATCAACCCGAAAGCCTCACCCCTAAGCACAAACCTTTACCCGTTGAGGGTCAAGGAGAGTGCAAGATTAGGGATGTCGTTATGACGCTAAGTTCATGTGAGTGGGTCCGTCTTAGGTCCCAAACATAGTACGGCACCCTTGAAAACCCTAAACCCTAACCCTAAACCATGTGGATAAAAGTATTGGTCTCCGTGGGAGCCTTCAGCCCATCTGTGTCAAGAGCTGCTTTTAAGGGCAACTGGGAGAGGCCGTCCAAGGTTTAGGGTTTTGTGGGTTTAGGGTTTAGGGTCTAGGGGTCAGATAGATCCTCAGAGATCCCAATACCCCTTAATTAAGGAGTATTACTTCAGCCATCATATGAATGCTTCTATAATTTAAGGTATATCCTTAATTAAGGGGTATTGGGTTCTCTGGATCCCTCCCCACCGAATCGTCCGAATACAGCATTGCGCGAGGACTGGGGCACAGAGTTGGGTTGACTGGTTTGGAGCTTTGGGTGGACACTGTCAGTTTGGCTTTCATGACGAATGCTACGTAACCAGTGCGTATTAGGCTGTTTACGAAAAACTATATGCTGTATCATCGTTTATACAGGACGTTTACCGACACTCACATCTAGGCTAGTTCTTGCAACAGTGGCATACAGCATTTTCCAGAGCTCTTAAACGGACCCTAAGCCCCACACCACGCCTGTCTTCACCTAACCCACGCCTTGAGCATGAACCTAACACTTTATGTGAAGAATTGCAGAGCATTCCTTCATACTACATCGAAGAGGGCTTCGGGGTCTGCTGCAGTATACAGTATAATCACCTGTGAACTATATGGGAAGCGGGGGTAGCATGATCAATTATTCAGACCTCGTTCGTACAGCCTCTCCTGAAAGCTCCTAAAAGCCCTTCGTGCTTGCAAAGGCAGGCAGACATGAGCGGGTGTAGGGTTCGGTTTATGGTGCATTTGCAATTTTCGCTCTTGGCAAAAGATTCAAGGCACCCCGGTTTGACATACTCAAAGTTTTTGTAGTTATTGCCGAGGTTTCCCGAGGCAGAATTCGACCGTATAGGTGCTTCTACCAAAAGGCCCCAAAGTAGTTCCTTTTTGGGGTTATTATTTAGACTTCTATAAGGTAATCTCCAAAAGGAACTACTATGGGGCCTATGGGTAGAAAGTAGAAGCCCTAATTTTCAATTTGGGAACCAAATACTACTAAAGGGTACTTTATAGGAGCCCCCTTGCTTACGGGATTTACTTTCTAAATCCTCCCAGGGTTCTGGGGACGCAGATGTTCCATCCCCCCCAACGATCGCAAAGGCACCGGGAATCCAACTGCCAGGCACAAGGTCCTGCAACCCTAACCCTAAACCCCTGACAGGTTCAGTGTTTAGGGTTACAGGGTTCCTCGTTCCTTAAACCCCAACCCCTAAACCCTAAACTATCCTAATCCCAAATCCAGTAGTGAAACCCTGAACCCTGAACCTAACCGCCCCAGGTACCCAAAGCGTGATTGTCGTCTGAAGATCTCTACAAATCCCAAGCAGACCCCTTGTAGATCCTTTGCTTACAACCAAGTACAAGATCCCGGCAAAACCGTAGACCTGTTAAACCTGCAAGACTCTTAGATGACCGGCAATTTTTAACGACCTCGATAAAGCCCCTGATAGCGAAAAGCATGATGAACCCCGTATAGAAGCCCCCTAAACCCTAAACCCACCAAAAAATTCTAAACCCTAAATCCTAACAGGCGCTTCTCCCCAGGTCGTATGGCCCGTGCGTTCCAGCTCGCCGGCCCGATTAGGCAAGTGATTTCCGGATCGCCAGTCTGCAGCACCTTTGAGTTTTTCTATCGTCTCCTTAGGACTTTTTTTGTTCATACAAAACCCAAGAGGATATTGAAAATCATATGTTTAATATGGTTCTAGGGGGGTATAGTTTTAGGGTGTTTAGGCGCTTGAACCATGGCATTAAACCAGTTGAGGAGTTGGGAGTTGACAGGGAATGGACAAGGTTTAGAGTTTGTCAGCTTATTTGGTGTACATGCAGATCTAGCTTTCAGGGTTGGCGGCTTTACAGGAGTTAGAGTCTTTGAGGTGGCACATTAGGAACTTTTTGGTATCCTACATGGTCTTATAGAGGGCTGAGCGCTAACCCTCAAAGCCTTGTGCCACTGATGGTAGACCTATCCGTTGGTTACCAAGCAGAGATGAGAACATGAAAAGTATGTCAAGTACCCGTAGCCCCAAACCTTGCGAACTACATCGCAGCTTATGATCCCATGAGTATAGCTTATCCCCGCCCTTAAAATGGAAGGGGTTCATGGTGCGGCTCTCTGAGACCGCGACTCGTAGGAATCGCGTAGTGTCCGAAATCTTGAACATCATCCCGGGTGTTGTTAGTAGGCTCATGACTGTTGTTGGTAATTACTATGATCATTGGCAGCATTGTTACTGGGTGTTGATGAAAATGTGTCTTGTATTTTGGGGCCGCAAGGCTCATTGGTTAGGCCCGTAAACATCAAACCCAACACGCAGTGGGATATGCAGCTTAGGATATTCTTATGGTAGTATACTGCACCCCAAGCCGTGCTCCAATGATTTAGGCCCCTACCTTCTGTGTTTTAGGGTCCGCATAAACTACAGATGAGGATTACTACCAATAACATACGCAAAAGTAGATTAAGACCCTAAACCCTAAACCCGGAAAAGGCAGTGTGCAGACTCTAACTCCTCCGTAAACCCGAGTTAAGTCCCGAACCCTGAGGACAGCGAGGCACAAAGTTTTCGCGATGGCCGTGGCTCAAAGACACCGCACAATGCGCCCAATGCACAGGGCTTTATCGTAACGCCCCATGGTCCATAGCAGTTCCTTTCTGTGGTTCATATCTAGAATCCTATAACCTGGACCACAAAAGTATGTAGAGTAATAGCCTTTTTCAGAGTTTGGACTATTATTTTACCTACCTTCGGTGGGTCTAGGAAGGTATATTATTATGTATAATCCCCAAAAAGGGAACTACTTTGGGGCCTATAGGTAGTTTAGCTTAGTCTTGTGGAGTTTTCCGCGCCAGGGTGTAGCTCCCAGGGTGTCGCAAGGCTAAGCTGTAAACCTTAGCACCCCCAAACCGGGTTTAGGGCTCAGGGTCTAGGGTTTAGGGAACCCTAAACCCTAAAAGCCCCTAAACCAAACCCTGTTCTTATGCGGAGGCCAAGTGCTATATTGAAAGGAACGTCAAGTTTCAAGAACTACGGGTCCCAGAAGCAAGTTTGGTGTGGATTCGGTTCGGTTAGGGTTAGAGGAGCCCAAGTACCAGCTAGGGAACCCCCGCGGTGAATCCTTCAAAACCGCAACCGTGCACCCATAACACTGCTACAAACTGCACTCACCACCCTGAGGGGCAGCTACTGAAGAGAAGCTCTTGCAATGCCTAACGGTATGCTATCATGCAGCTACATAGTGCCTGCCGTGTAGAGCCCGATAAGACCCCTACAAGTGCCTAAAACTCTATAGGACCTTCAAACCAACCCTAAACCCCTAAACCCCTAAGCCCTTAAACCCCTAAACCCCTAAACCCTAAACCCCTAAACCCGTAAACCGGAAACCCTCAAACCCCTAAACCCAAAGCCCTCAACCCTAAACCCCTAAACCCCTAACCCTGAGTACATCCCTCAGTCCTAGAAGCCATGGAAGCCTTGGCGTCCTTTGCCTTGGCCCAAGAACTCCAAGCGGCTGCCTCAGCATTTCTCGAATGGAGTCTTCCGGTTTAGGGTTTATAGGGCTTAGGGTTTAAAGGTTTTAGGGTTTAGAGGGTTTACAGGGCTTATAGGGTTTATAGGGGTTGTAGGGTTTATAGGGTTCATAATAGGGTTTACAGGGCTTAGGGTTTAGGGTTTGGATTCAGGTGCAGGGTTCAGGCTGTCAGGGTTCAGGACGTAGGCTTAGGCCTTTCAGGTGTACAGGGTTCAGGGTTAAGGGCTTGGTTTGGGTGTTTAAGAAGCCTGAATAATACAGGTCTCGAGGTTTCAGTGCAGGCGGGACCTAACACCAACCTGCGAGGTTTTGCGGTGTTAGGTTTAGGTTTCGAGGGCACATTCAACAACACTCAAGCTTCAGCGCTCAGCCTTCAAGCTTTCAACTCTCCAAATAACTGCCTGTAAAACCTGAGTCCAACTTAGAAGCAGTAAGTCTTTCTGTTTTCTCTCACAGGGGAAAAGGAAGGACCCTTAATGGAGACCTCTACCCTATAATGGGCTATATAAAGGGTACTAATAGCTATATTAACGGTATATGACCCACGACTTCCCGAACTACCCGGCGAATAAACCCTCAACCCTAAGCTGACTTCCGTTTCGCATCACGGCGGCATCAGGTCGGTAACGATGTGTACGTCTTCAGGCCATGTGGGGGGTGTGTGGAGATGTAGAAATCACTTTAAAGGGAACTCCAGAAAGTTGGAATATGGAATCGTGGCAGGATCCCCTATAATATTTACCTTAAAGGGATTACGGTATATCCTTGCAAGGGAATACAATATGGGGATCCGGATATTACGGCCCTCATATTTGGATTCACTAATCCGAGGTCTACCTGAATATTTTGGTGAGCATTCCTCAACAAAGCAGATCCGAAATCTTGAGCATAGAATCTGAATCTTCACCTCATGCTCCACATTTCGAAAAGCATTCTAGAATTATATGTCTGTGGGTTCAGTAGCCTGCACATCATGGCATCTCAGAGCCGGAGGATGGATGTCTGAATAGTTCGCAATACGAGTCCCCGGGGCTCCGTCAAATAATTATGACAGAAGTATGGAAAAGAAACCCGGGAACCTAGATAGTGAAACTAGTCCGCCCTTGTTCATACTACTGGAAAGAGCTTACAAAGAGCTCCATAAAATGGGCTTTCGAACCCTGGTGGAAACAATCATTAAACCCTAGCGTCTCAGCCTTAGACTCTCAAGTTTAAAAACCCAAAACCCTAAAGCCCGCAGCCCTAAAGTCTTAAACCCTAAAGTCTAAATCCCCAGGCCCCCCAAACCCCTAATTCAAAGTTGCACTCCGAAACCTAGCTAAACCCTAATATGACGCCTTAAACACTGCCGCAAGCTACCGAAACCTGGTTTTCTCTCGGTTCTTCCCATAGACCTTCATATGGAATTTCTAGGGACCCTGCAAAAAGAGTCGGCTCTGGTAAGGTAAACCTCAGCCCTGTTCTGTGGAGGTTGGGGTGCAGCTCGGACTGCTCCGCGCTGGCAGCCGGGATCCTTAGCTCCGGCAACCCCTAACGGACTGCTTGGCGGGGCGGGTCGTGGGACGGAGTAGGTAGTAGGTAGACTTATCAGAATCCTAAGAGGGATGCTAATTGGAGTTATGCTACTTATGAACCTCTGAAATATCTACTTACTAAGTCCCCGGCACTCCAAGTGGGATCCCTCTTAATTACTACAAGGGCTGCTGTAAGGGCCCTTTTTTAAGTGTTCCCTTTGAAGGGCTCCTTTTTGAGGGTCTTTTCTTAGGGTTCCCTTTTAAGGGTTCCGTCTGAAGGGTTCCTGAGTAGTACCCTTTTGCCCTTTTAGTCTGGGGTCTCGTTATGAAAACTGAATATTAGGAGTACCCTTATTGCTAATGAGACAACCCAAAAGAGAATTACAATGGAGACCTTAGGTATATAATACCGTATAGTACAGCAATATAACACTGCATGGGCAATTCTCTAAATTTTGTTTACACCAAACCTTCCAATAGTCCTGAGTTAAGGGTTCCCTTAAGGATTCCGTTGAGTAGTTCTTACAAAGGTATTGTGGGGCTAAAGTATATACTATTTGAGTACACGGACCCTTCGGGACTGTAGTAATGGCAACACCACCTAAACCCTAAACCCTAAACCCTAAACCCTAACCCCCCCCCCCCCCAGGTTG
Source organism: Symbiodinium sp. CCMP2592 (assembly GCA_905221615.1). Lineage (NCBI taxonomy): Eukaryota > Dinophyceae > Suessiales > Symbiodiniaceae > Symbiodinium > Symbiodinium sp. CCMP2592. The sequence continues at coordinate 134,570 of CAJNDT010005939.1, forward strand.
CCACATCGGAGAACGACTTATGTGTCCTCGATGCCGCAACCCTGCAGCCGTCACGTGGCACCAAGATACGTCGCACGATTCAGGATTCCTGTTCCTTTACTGTAAAGTCTCCTAGAAGGGTTACTACAAGGGCTAGGTACCGTCGAAGCTCCTGTAAGATTTAGCGTTTAAATATGGTTCTGCTTCTAGGATTCCGGTTCAAGGTTCAGGGGTTTGTGTCTTTGCTTTGCCTCCAACTACCATGACCTATTTTTTGTAGGTTCGTATTGCAAGCCCTTATATGGAATGTATAGGGACCCCCAAAAAGTAGGGTTTGGGTCTTTGCTTTAGGGTTAAGAGTTGTTGCCGCTGCGTGAGATCCTTGGGTTCGGCGCGAAAGCCATTCCTCAAGCAGCTAGGGTTTAGGGTTTCGGGTTTAGGGTGTAGAATTTCGGGTTTAGGGTTTAGGGTTTCGGGTTTAGGGTGTAGAATTTCGGGTTTAGGGGTTAGGATTTCGGGTTTGGGGTTTAGGATTTCGGGTTTAGGGTTTAGGATTTCCGGTTTAGGGTTTGATGGTTCAGGGTTTATTGAATGCGTAGCAATTGAGGGTTCTTGGCGTTTTTTTGGGATGGTGAACGTGCCGCCTGGATGCTGTAACGTGCCACCTCATCACACCAGGCCCGCCTACGTGCCACCTCGTGTTCTAACGTGCCGCCCCAATCCCAACGTGCCGCATCAGCAGATTTCCGCCCGCAACGTCGTACTACGTGCCGAAAACAAAACGTCGAGGCGGAAGGCATTTATCTTAGAAGCCCGCAAATCTGCTTAGAACAGAATCCCTCGAAGCATCCCTCAAATACGTGCGTGCTCCCTCGAAACCCCAAGCCAACCGTAAAGCTACAGCCGAGTTCCGAAGCCTGAACCCGAAATCCTAAACCCTTTACTTGGAGGATCATGGGACTTAGTAAGTAAGGTTATAAGTAGCTTAATGGCGGTTATAATTAATTATAAGTATAGTTACCTTAAGAATAACCCTAGTTACTAAGTCCCGTGACCCTTCAAGTACCCATTCTGGTTCCTAAGAGGTTCCCTAATATACCTATATTTTTTGGGGGGGTTCCTTATCATAAATATAATATAATATACCCAGATCTTTCGAAACCCGATTCTATTTACTGTTCCATAGGGTTCCTTTAAAGCAAAAACCCAATAGTATTCGAGTAGGTAACCTTTAGCCTTTTTGGGGGTATAGTATATTCCTATATAATCCCTATATAACCAAAAAGGTTAGCCTGCAGTTCCCAATGATACCCGACGAGTAGGGGTTCAAATCATCCTGATGTATCGTTTCTGTTACTAAAGAGGAGCCGAAGTTCCAAAATCAGGAGGGCTTCCTTGGCTCAATGTGGGGATCCGAATGCTTACCAAGAGTATTCCTGAGGTTTCCTTATAATGACCTTACGATTAGTACATCCCCCAAGTCTCCTTTCCTTCGTAGCTCAGTGGATACACTTTACATTTTTTGGGATAATATTATTACCCACTATAAAACTGAAAGTGTACACTTTTTGGGGTCTTATGAACTCAGCAACTAAGTTTCTAATTCTGAAGGCACCTACATTCGGGACGAGAGCCCGAAGTTAGAGTGGTCCGTCGGCCTGTGCCTTGTGCCCAGAGAGCCCACAGCCCCACACTAAATCATCTTTGACCAGCCCAAAAAAGGCCCAGTAGCTGAGTGAGAACACTTTACACTTTTTGGGATAATGTGATCTCTTGTAGAACTGAATGTATACACGTTTTGGGGCTTACCAACTCGGCAACTAGGTGTAGGTTAGGCAAACTGTACACTGGGCTCTCTTGGAGACTCGTGTCAGATCAAACAAAAGCGCGTGCCTGCTGAGGATACGCAAGCTGGCGGGTCCAAAGCTCAGCTGGCCTTCTTTAAGGGTTTGGGGTGGCTGTTAGAGTGGAGAGCGGCCGGTGCGGAAAGCATCCGCGTGGACGCTGTTCCTTTGATTGCATTCTTGCTCGGGGCGGGGGCTCTCCCTGATACTTGACTCGTATCTTATGTCGAACTCTCTGAACAAAAACCTAGCAGTCCGGAGTAATTATCAGTATAGACCCAACCACCGCAAGCCTCGCTTGGAGCAAGCTAGGAGAGGTACCTTCAAAAAGGGATCATGCTTTTTTCTTGATAGGCATGCTACCCTAAACGCAACCACCAAACCCCTAAACCCTAAACCTTAAAGCCCTAGACTCCTAAGCCCTAAACTCCTAAACCCTAAACCCTAAGCCCAAAACCCTAAAACCCTAAACCACCAAACCCCTAAACCCTAAACCGCGCCGACACCTCAGAGCGAATTCTGGCTGCTGGCTCGGAGGCCTCAGGGGCTGAGCGAAAAGGCTCCCTAGCTCCTCGACTCCACTGACGCTTTAAGGGTTCTACAGCAAACCCCATAAAGTTGGAACTGGGTTCCTTTAAGGGGTCTATCATAAGGGATCTATAGTAGAGTTCTATAATGTAGGGGCCTTAGTAAACCCCATGAAGTTGGAACCCCGATTAAGGCCAAATGGAGCTGGGATTCCCTGTACATTGCTCTTAAGGATTGAGGCTATTGGGTTTCCAACTTCTGGGCTTCTACTGTAGAAGGGTTTTAATAATAAGGGGACCATAATATGGGGGCCTTAGTAATTAGAATAGGGTTTTGGGGGCACATTATACCTACTAGGAGAGCAGGTAACCTTTTAACCTTTTTTGGGCAGTATAGTCCCTACATAATCCCCACAAAACCAAAAAAGGTTAACCTTTAGTTCCCCATGATACCCGACAAGTAGGTACTTAATGGCTTTAAATTCAACTTTTCAACTTTTGAGGTTCTTATGAGGTAGTCGATTCTGGAAGTTTCAACTTTTATTTCCTTGGGTTTTGGGCCAGTGAGTATAGGGGCCTTAATTAATAGAATGGCGTGCCGTTAAAAGGGTTTCTGAAAACGGATCTATACGGGTTCTAGAAGGACTTAATATAGGGGCCTTAAAAATGATTTAAACCTACATCATTTTGTGGGCTTCCTTATTAAAATAACGGCATAATATGCCGCCAAAGCCCTATTCCAAACATAAAGGCCTCTACATTAGTAGCGAGTGCTTTGTGGGGCAGTTTGCCAGGTAGTGGTTCCGAAACTAGCAAAGGTGTCATATAGTCATCGTCACTGTGTAGCAGTCCCTGAAATCTAGCGTTTCGATCTTTCAACATAGGTGTCTGCGCCATGTCGATTATCGTGGAAGTGGTACTGCTCAGCGGCGAAAAAGCCAGTGTGGAAGCACGCCTAGATGAAAGCATCGAGACATTAATGAATCGGGCGCAAACGGCACTTGGAGTCGGAAGAGGGAGGCTGCTGGACTCATCCGGAAGAGCACTGGTTTCGAGTTCGAAGATTGTTGATTCCGGTGTGCGGAGTGGTGATTGTCTAAGCTTGCATCTATCCAGAGTCCAAATTCAAGGCGCTCACCGCGCATTTGCTGCCATTCTTGGCGATGGATCCGTGCAGACTTGGGGCCATCCTCTGTATGGTGGCGACAGTAGCACTGTGCAGGATCAGCTGAAGAATGTTCGGCAGATTCAAGCCTCTTGCAATGCTTTTGCAGCCGTTCTTGGTGATGGATCGGTGGTGACCTGGGGCGAAGCTGGTACTGGTGGCGACAGTAGCGCTGTGCAGGATCAGCTGAAGAATGTTCAGCAGATGCAAGCCTCGCAAGGTGCATTTGCAGCCGTTCTTGGTGATGGATCCGTGGTGACCTGGGGCAATCCTCCTTATGGTGGCGACAGTACCGCTGTGCAGGATCAGCTGAAGAATGTTCAGCAGATTCAAGCCAATGATGATGCTTTTGCAGCCGTTCTTGGTGATGGATCCGTGGTGACCTGGGGCGATGCTGAGTATGGTGGCGACAGTAGCGTTGTGCAGGATCAGCTGAAGAATGTTCAGCAGGTTCAAGCCTCTTGCAATGCTTTTGCAGCCGTTCTTGGTGATGGATCCGTGGTGACCTGGGGCGAAGCTGGTAATGGTGGCGACAGCAGCACTGTGCAGGATCAGCTGAAGAATGTTCAGCAGATTCAAGCCTCGCAATGTGCATTTGCAGCTGTTCTTGGTGATGGTTCCGTGGTGACCTGGGGCAATTCTCCTTATGGTGGCGACAGTAGCGCTGTGCAGGATCAGCTGAAGAATGTTCAGCAGATTCAAGCCTTCCAATTTGCTTTTGCAGCCGTTCTTGGTGATGGATCCGTGGTTACCTGGGGCATTGCCGACAGTAGCGCTGTGCAGGATCAGCTGAAGAATGTTCAGCAGATTCAAGCCTCGAAATTTGCTTTTGCTGCCATTGTTGGTGATGGATCCGTGGTAGCGTGGGGCAATTCTAAGTATGGTGGCGACAGTAGTGCTGTGCAGGATCAGCTGAAGAATGTTCAGCAGATTCAAGCCTCGGAAGATGCTTTTGCAGCCGTTCTTGGTGATGGATCCGTGGTGACCTGGGGCGATGCTGAGTATGGTGGCGACAGTAGCGCTGTGCAGGATCAGCTGCAGAATGTTCAGCAAATTCAAGCCTCGGGCCATGCTTTTGCTGCCATTGTTGGTGATGGATCCGTGGTGATCTGGGGCAATACCGAGATTCCCTAGCTTTCCGTTTGCCTCGACTTCTTCCAATTCGCCGAGCTTGCGTGGGAGGAGCCTTATTGCAGCTCTGCAAACAGCAACACTTCGGCAGGTCGGTGCTCAGATTCTTCTATATAATTCTTAAGGCCCATACAGTAGAAGCCCAAAAGTTGGAAACCCAATAGCCTCAATCCACAAGAGGCATGTATAGGGAATCCCAGCACCATTTGGCCTTAATCCGGTTCGCATTTTTTTGTTGGTGTGAGAGCCTGTTCTGTGATGCTTGTATTGACCAAGCACAGGAAGCTACAGATAGCGCGTCCCCGAACCCTGAACCTGATTGTTGGCAGGTCTGCCACGTCAATCTTTTTTGAGCTCCAGATACAGCCACAGGAGTAAAGATCAGTGCTTCAATTTATGCCAACAGCTGAGGCAGCAGGAGCCTCAACCTCTCTCGTAAGGCCTGATACCTTAAAATCCGCCATAGGAACCCTGAGGGGAACCCCTGTTCCAATTCCTAGTTTCCGCTGTAGCGCCCTTTTGTCCTTTTATTTTGAGAATCTCCATATCACAGCCGAATGGTAGGAACAAAGAGTATCTTAAGGCCCCTATCTTATAGTATGTAGTCAGTTTATTAGAAATGCTCTAACCGAGCCTTTCATGGGCTTCCCTATTGTAATTTTCATACAGGCCCCTTATACGATATACAGAAAGAGAAACCCTGAAAGAGAAACCCTTTCAAGAAGCCCGACACAGGAGCTCCTGTTCAACTGCTAAAGTAAAAGACCCCGGAGTGGCCTAAACCCTAAACCCGAAACCGTAGCCTGCGGCATTTCTCCCGAGGTCACCAAGATGCAGTGGAAGACCTCGGATTTTTCCAGGCCAGGAATTGTAAAACTTGGCTTGGGGTTCGGTTTAGGGTTTAGGGTTGAGGGTTCATTTAGGGGGCTGTTGGGGTTTAGTATTTAGGGTTTCTGGGTGTAGGGTTGATAGTCTAGGGGAGGCTGATTTCGGGCTTTCAAGAGGGTTTGACCTGCTGTGATTCATGGAGTGCCAACCCCGGGCACCCTAAAAAATGGCTTGAACAAATCAGTTCCGGACACAGTCCTTATGCTAAGTAATTATTATTATCACATCTCCATGAAGCTTTCATAGTTTTCTGGTATACGTTGAACATCCACTTCCCGGAGAGCCCAATACCCCTCAAATAAGGAATATACCCTAGATTATAGAGGCCTTGAACTTATCAGATTTAAGGTCTATTCCTTAGTTAAGGGTTATTGGGATCTCTGGGTTTTTCCAGACCCTAAACCCTATACCCTAAACCCTAAACCTTCACCATCGAGCAATGGAAATCCAACCGTCTAGCATCTTCGGCTGTCGGGGACTACGACCACAACCCTAAACCCTACCAAAGGGGCTTAAGTACTTACCCTAAGGTCCCAAAGTAGTTCCTTTCTGGGGTTCGTATATAGAATCCTACAAGGTAATCCCAAAAAGGAACTACTATGGGGCTTCTAGGTACCTATACTGTTTAAGAGGTGCCTTAAAATGGATACTATAAGGGTTCTAGAAGGGATTCAGGGATATAGGGGCGTAGACCTAATTCTGGTATATAAGCCCCAATATTACACCCGAAACCCTCACCATTATCCCTTACCCGGCCTTATACAATCCTCAACCCTTTAACCCCAACTCTAAGTCCTAATCCCAAAAGCTATATGGGTGGTTGTCAAAAATATGGTCCCTTTCTGGGTACCCTAAATATTAGGTGCCGTATTGTAATAAGGACCCTAAAAGGGACCCCAATTCTGACAACCACCCATACAAGCCCCAAGTTGCCGGGAGGCTTTTACGAAGCAGGTCTTTACATGTGTGAGCGGGCTCATTGTCGCCTCTTGCGCTCTTCCGACCAGCCTTTCCCAGTAGTCGAGTAGGTACTTTAACCATTTTTGGGTAGTATAGTCGTTTTTGAATCCATACATAACTTAACCTTTAGTTCCCCATGATCCCCGACAAGTAGGCTTTCCAACCGTGTTGACGTAGTTTACCCAAAGGCCCCAAAGTAGTTTCTTTTAAGGGTTCACATTCAGAATCCTATAAGGTAATCCCATAAAGGAACTACTTTGGGGCCTTTGGGCAGCTAAAGTGGCTCTCAGGGTTTGGGTTTCGGGTGAAGTGTTCAGCATGCTTGGAGTGAATACGCATTGCTTGGAGGTGCATGGGTGGGGTTATAAGTAGGGTAACTATACCCATATTAGGGGACTTATAACCCTACCTATAACTACCCGTGAACCTCCAAGTAGACTGGCCGGGTCCATAGTCATGACCTGGGCAGAGCTTCCTGCGATGCTTGGCAGCTGCAACGTCTACATCGGGTTCTGGCTGATGTTCTAGGGTTGAGAGTTGTAGGGTTGCGTTTCTTTCAAGTTGCGAAGTCATCGTCTCTAAATGCCCTAAAGCCCTCAGAACACTCCCGGCCGTTAAAGAACTTACATCGGCTTCCCGTCCTCCGGTCTACTTAGCACCACAAAGACGGCCATCCATATCCGGATCCATGTCCTTACTCTACCTAGAGGCCCCATGGTAGTTCCTTTTTGGGATTACCTTATAGGATTCTACACATGCCAAAAAGGAACTACTTTGGGGCCTTAGGGTATTGCGCACTTTGCCGAGTCCATGATATACGAGGTCTCGGATCCCTTGGGTGTTTTTGCCCCACTCCTCCAACAAAACACAAATCATGCGCCAATTTCATGCCAGGATGAAGTCTCAGTTTCCGAAAGTTAGGGGGTACTCGATATTGGGGTCCTTATAATAAGAATCCTACTATTCAGGGAACTATAACTCCCATTTTACGGTCCCTCATTTTTGGAAACCCCCATATTATAGTACCTCTTTAGATCCCTGATGGTACAGCCCCTTTAAACGAGACCTGATCCAACCCTATTTTCGGAAACTCCCCTAAGACGTATTCCTAGTGGTAGAGTAGGTAACCTTTACCCTTTTTTGGGTAGTATAGTCCCTATATAATCCCAATCCAACCCTGTTTTCGGAACTCCTAAATGATGAACTCTGGCAGGCCGAGCCGCGCTGCTTGGCCAGTTGCTCTCACGATGGCTCCGCCATGGCGGGACGGGAGATCGTCGACGGGTTTAAGGGTTTAGGGTTTTAGGGGTTGGGTCTTGGGTTTAGGGGTTTAGGGTTTAGGCTTTTCCTCTGTGCTGTGGCGTTCAGGCTTATATAGTTTGGTGTTGGGGTTTTGCTCTTCTAGCACCCAGAGTAGGCCCTTATCCCTTGTAGCCCCCTTTACACCAAAACGGGCACCCCTTTTATTCCTAGGTTTCTCTTAGGTCAAGAAAGAGCCCGGTGGCCGGTAGGGCACCGCGTCGAGTTGCCAACCTTCAGCGGCTCGTGCCTCGGAGACACTGTGTCCTGGAAACCTGAAGCGGCCACGCGTGTGGTTGCCCTCCAAACGGCAGGCACGGGATCCGATCGATATGTGTGGGGCCGATTTTGGGCTTCGAGCCTAGAATCCCTTGGTGCCGACGTTGGGATCCTTTCCGAGACGCGGCTTCTCACCCCGGCGTCGCACGCTGCTGCGTGTCGCGGTCTCTTGGATGGCGGATATGTTGCGCTCAGCCACAACAGCGTGCGTGCTGCTCCAGCCGTTGCAGACGCAGACCTCGGACCCTCCGCCAGTGGGGTTGTTCTAGCTTTGAAGTCCAAACATCCAACAGGATGGTATGACGCGGCCTACGGTCCGCACGGACGCGGATTGGCGGCGTCCGTGGATTTATCTGCGTCCTTAGAACTGCGCGTGATCGCCCTCTATGGAGTGAGTGGATCCTGTTTACCGGGGTTTACTCGCCGGGACGCTGCCGTGCAACAGGAAACCGATCTCAACACCTTTGTGCGTCAGCAGTGCCACATGGCCTTGCAACGTGATGCCCTGCTGGTTGTTGCGGGAGACCTGAACTCCATTCACGACCCTGCCCTCGATGTGTGGCAAGGCGTGGCCGCCCAGAGAGATAACAGCCTTGTCTCCACGCTACTGGACTGCGGACTCATGGACACCTTCCGGGTCAGACACCCTACAACAAAAGCTTTTACCTATTTTTCCCCGGCCGGAGGTGCCAGCAGATTGGATGCTGTGTTGTGGCGGCCTCCGATGAGCTGCGAGGTGCCGCTCCTGAATGCTGCCGTCATCTGGGCCTGGTCCCGCAGGATTGACCACGATCCGGTGGTGGCCGATCTCGCCCACCCCGTGCCGCAAGTCTCTGACCCGGATGCCGAGGAGCCGAACCACCTATGGAAGCGTCTCATAGAACGCCTCTATGACCCGGTGCTCCGTGCCCGCGTCCAGAACCGTGTGGAGCAACACCAACCTGAGCTGCACCGCATCCGTTGTAGCCTGGAAGCAATCAGCGAGGCATGCGGGCGCAATGCCGACGGATCCTGTGGCCACTCCGGTCCGCAAGCGGTAGAGCTCTTGGAAGGTCTGCTGCCGTGGAACCCACCCTGTGATCCCCGCACCCCTGCCCTCCTCGACTCTCTGTCGGCAGCGCATCTGCGCCTGATGCAAATTCTGATGTCCTGCCTGCCCCAAGACGAAGCCGCGCCGGCATCTCACTCCCACGGCCGGGCCAGCAACTGCTGGGATCACGTACTCCACCTCTTGCGCGAGCTGCGACAATCACTCACATTCGCGTTGCAGCTGGAGGTCTGGCGGGCCCCATTCCCCTCCTTGTTACTAGCGCTAGGCCACGCCTGGCAACGTGCGAGCGAACAAACCCAGAAACTCCAACCCCAGCGTCAGCCAGACTCGCCCTCTGGTTCTTTTGACCCCAATGACTGGGACGGCTTTAGATCTGACTCCGCTGCGTGGGCAGCCGCTCGCGGCTTCCCAGATGCAGATTGGCAAGGCCCAGCATTACAACATAGGACGCATCATGCTGCCACACCTTGGCTGACCTCGCTGGCGGACGTGCCGGTGCTCCCCGCCCTTACTACTCCTACTTCTCCCGAAGAAGGTCGTGCCCTCCTCCAGGCTGCCGCGGAGTGGAAGGAGACGGCCCGCCACTTACGGGCTGCTGTCTGGCGACACCGGGGCCAAGCTCAGCGGACCACACGAAGCCAGGCCCTCCGCAACTACAACCTCCGGCTGTGGTGTCGCCTCATGCGGCCCCCTCGCCGACCTCAAGCGGTGTACGCACCAGCTCGTCTGCGCCTTGAAGATGGATCCTCGAAGGTGCCCATTTCCCCGGCCGAAGTTCGGCAAGCTGCGGTGCAGGAGTGGACCCCCTTGCATCAAGGCCCCAGCCCTGGCTGGTCCCATCCGGTGTTGCGCTGTTGGACGGATGGCCTGGGCAATGCCCGGGCTTCCCCGAATATCCTGCACATTGGAGCTGCGCCACTGGGCAGCAGAGACCTGGATCTTGGTGAAGCTTACCTACAGCCAGGCTCCCTCCAAGCGGTGCGCTGGGTGGGTCACGAAATCTCTCAAGTGTCTCGTGCTGAAGTGTTAATCCAAGGGTGGCAGCTTCGGCAGGATCAGACTGGACAGTGGATCGCGCAGCGCTTGGGACCATGCCCAGGACCCTGTAGACTCCTGATTGCCGTGGGGAATACACCTCCCGGGTTGTGGACGCCGGAACGATGGATCCACAGTCAGAGACACAATCTGACCTCCTTCTTTGTTGTGATGAGCACGCAGCCGCTCACTTGTTCCGACATAGTGGGCCCTCTCAGCTCTTCAGAGAGGGAGAAGCTATTAAGCAAAGGACGCTCCTCTAGGCCCGGACCATCAGGTTGGAAAGTGTGCTACCTGCGCTTGTTTCCCGACTGGGCCCGGGAATATTATTGGCACTCCCTGGACGTCCAGCGGGGATGCGGGTTGGTGGCCGCACATTCCCGTCAGGCCCTGCAGGTCAACATGGCAAAACCTAAAGGAGGTTGGCGACCTCTCACCATGTTAGAGGAAAGCTTCAAGGCTGTAGAGGGCCCAGTAACCAAACGACTCGCCTCCATGCGTCGCCGGCTGCCGCCTGGATGCATGTACTGCCCCAGCAATCAGGCTTACGAGCCGGGTGTAAATGCTGCTCCCCTCGTGCTTTACCTGGATGCCATGACGCTTGAAGACGCCAGACATCATCAACGCAACATCTGCCGCATTCCGGCAGACTACGAGAAATTCTTCAACGCGGTGTCACTGCAAGGGGCCGATGCTGTCCTACACTCCCGAGCCGTTCCGCCCTGCGCCAGGAGGTTACTTACTGCAGCCTTCTCGGACATACAGGTCAGCATCCAAACGCGCTGGGGTAACTCTCCTCCGCTCACCATTACCCGAGGATTACCGCAGGGATCAGTCTCTGCGCCAGAACTATCCCGGGCCGCACAAGATCCCATGCTCCGTCTTCGCGAGAACAGCCCAGCAGCGTATCATACGCACGGGGGCAGGCGAGTGGCTGCAGCTGGCTTCGTTGATGACACGGAGCACTATGGGGCAGGTGCGGCGGATCTGCCGTCTATTCTTGCAGATCTCTCCCTTGGTAGCCTGGGAACTGGGATTGGATTCGCTTGGACCAAATGTTCGGCTTTTGCCACGGACTGGGACCAGTTTGTCCAACACCCAGGCTGCCCCGGCATGGACGCACGCAGCATCCAGGGCTCTGGTTGGGACATCTGGCACGGTGGCCTCGCCCAGGGAGTTATTGCCAGGTCTCTGGAGCATAGCGAGGAGACCCTCCTGGGTAAAACTGGCACGGTGTGGGATCGCCATACCGCGGCAGCGCAGCATCTTTTGGACCGCATTCTCTCGGTTCGCCAGATGTTGGCTTCGGGGCGCTACACCTGGGATGAAGCAGCGACCATGTACCAGCTTCGTGTACGCGGATTCCTCTCCTATGCGACACTGCTGGGTATTCCTCCTTCACCAGCTTTGCACGAGGAGGATTGCGCTTTCCAGCGTCTCATCTTGGGGAAACTGGGCACAAGATGCACGGCAGAGCGTGTTAGCCTCCTTGCCTGCAGTCGGTCTGGGGGCCTGCAACTCACCTCCGTACTGGAAGCCGTCATATCTTCTGCAGCCCAAGACGTAATCCTCCTCCTCTCCGGCGATGGTCTGGCCGGACAGGTAGCGCGAGACCAGCTCCGGGAAGCTATGTGGCAACCCCCCCTGGATGCAGCGGACGATGGCCGCCTCATCCCTCGGGCACTGCATTTCCTAGCGCAATACGGCTTCTATGTCACTGTGAACGTTGATCGCACCATTGCTCGCGTGTTAGACTGCTTAGCTCGCCAGCGGGGCGTGTCTCCGCACCAATTGCTTGGTGCATTTCATCCGGGCCTTGCTGCTCGGGCTGCAGCCTTCAGCCGGGTAGGATACATTGCCAACACGCTCCGCATGGCCCGGCACACCTTGCAGAGGAATCAGGTACCGCCCCAGGAGTGGAGCAGGCCAGCCACCTGGGCACAGGTTCTGGAACACTCCTCGCTGAGCCCTGAAGAGGTCGCGTCGGCCTGGCGGGATGGAAGTCAGCACTCCAAAATGGATTGGCTCACGGAAGCTCGCATCTTCGGCAGCCCACCGAGGCCTTGCCCTCCGGAGGACTGTCCCGAATCTGCTTGGGAGAAGCCTTGGACACTTGGACCCCGAGGGAATGCTCTCGTCACCATCCTCCCCTCAAACATTGCAGGCGATCAGGCTTTGTACAGTGATGGCAGTCAGGCCGGTGCATGCTGCAGCTTCAGTGCCCAAGCCCTCTCCTTCGGTCCGGAGGGTCAGTACTGGGATCACAGCTCCCATGCGTCATCTCAAGTACGCGCCCGCCTCCCCAGCCATTTTGGCTTTGAGGCACCGGGCATTCACCTTGCAGAGTTGATCGGTATGATTGCCGCGCTTCGCTTTCGTCGGGCCGGGCACTGGAATCTGCTGGTTTGTGATCGCAGTGCCCTATTCTCTGCGCTCCAGCATGCCTTCCCGCCTCGCCCTTCTCGATGGAACTGCCATCCACTGGAGTCGCGGCTGCATGCGGTACTTCAACATCTCCACCTTTCATGGCACGACCCAGGACCAGTCATGCCCTCGTGGCGCCGCCACGTTGAGGCCCACCCCCACGAGTGGAATCAACGGCGCCAGCTGGGGACAAGACTGGTTTGGATGTGCCGCCTTGCCCATGACGCCGATGGACTCGTTGGCGTAGACCTCAAAAGCCACCAGACCCAAGACCCCTGTCCGCACCCAGTCATCGTCGCTGGGAATGCCTCGCAAGATGCCGGTTGCCGCCTCGCCGCTGCTGGCGCGGCACCTCCAGACGTGCTCCTGCCCGCTGGCGGCACTTTTGCGTTTCTTGTGAGGGAGGGGCGTATGATTACCAGCCCTGCCCGCGCTGCCATCCGTAAAGTGTTGCGGCAGGAGGCTGCTTCCCAATGGGTGGCAAAGCCTGTCCAAGGCAAGGCTGGGCGCATGGGAGATTTGATCTTTCGTCCATGCCTGCATCCCCTCCTCTACTCGCAGTTGGGTATCCCCTCCAGGTGGCATACCCTGCGGCTCCCGCAGGATAGCGGACAAGTGGACCTCTCCGGATTCCAGTTCCGATGCCTGCGTGCTATAGGCGGCAGCTGGACCGAACTCCTCCACTCTGACGCATCGCTCCGGAGGCAGGCCGCTGCAGACGCACAAAGGCATGATCGCAGTCCGCGCACCTGCCCCCTTTGTCTGCATAGTGCGGGCACGCCCAGACACGTCATCATGCGATGCTCTCACATGCGCCCCCTGGTGGACCATGTGCGTGATCTCTTGGAAGCGGAACTGAGGCTTTTGGTCTCCCCGAGCCAACTCTTTGCCTGTGCTGCGGAGTGGAGGTCGGGACTCCAACTCCCCGCCCTTCCTCCTGCATCTGCAATGCGGTGGCCTTTACTTTGTGCATGGCACCTGCTTGTGTCCAACCCAGCACGTGAAGCACTCCTCAACGCAGACCACCAAGGTCGGTCTTCCGCTGGCGTGGAAATGGAGGGCGCGTTTGAATTGGGACACCGAGGCATCCTCTCCCGCGAGCTCGGCCGGTGTCTGCTGCGAGAATGGGATGCCGGTATGGAGGAGGGTTTGCCAGAGGAGTACGCCTTCTATCGCCAAGTTGGACTAGCCGAGGCTGAGCAACGCGTGCGCAGTACCCGAGCCGTGAAGCTTCAGCACCCAGTGCAACTCACAAGCCTCCTCCTCCTGGGACTGCGGTGTATCCGTGCGCAGTACCTGCAAAGAGTACGAGCCATTGCACAACTCAGCTCCTTGGCTAACCCTGTTCCGGCTGACCCCGATTTGGAGGAGCAGCCGCAGCCCCCAGGCAATGACCGCTTATTGGGATGGCTTCAAGGCGCAGGTGCCTGCACGGTCAAGGAACTGCGCTGGCAGCTGCTGCCTGCTGCCTCCGTGGTGGAGCGCGTCCGCCAAGAATGTGGTCGCAGCATCAGCCTCCGTGGCGTCTCCGCTGCAGCTATCTGGAACCGGCTCCGTTTGTGTGGTGTGCCATCCCTCTCGGCCACCGGTCCGGACTGGGGTCCTAGCTTCCCCACCTGGACGAAACTGCAGGCAACACTGCAACAAGGACTCTGTGAATGCGCTCAGCCTCCTGTCCTGGGTCTTTGCTGGGACTGCGGACGGGTTCGACTGCCACAGCACGGTCCCTAGGCACTGACACTCCCGTGCCCGTGGTGTTGCCGCGAAGACACGCAGGCCGAGGCGTGTGCAGCTTGCCGTATTGCTCTGCATGTCCGGGGGGCTTGCCCCACCTGGAACCGGGGCATAAGCTCCCGGTACAGACCCACAGACCTGGCGATCGCTTTCCTATGTCCGGATTGTTTGTGGATCCTGGTGGGTGCAATAGCTGCCAGTCCAAGGGCGCCAGCCAGACCACGAGAAGCGGCAGACTTGCAGACGCATCTCAGATCTCTTGCTCGGCTGTGTCAGCCTGGGGCCGGTTCTTCCGCGCCAACTGATTCAGAGCCCCTCTCCTTACGGCGGGTGAGCCGATGGACCCTCCGGCACATCAGGCGTTCTCCCGGTATCTCACTGCAGCAACTCACAGAAGACTTTGTTCAACATCTCCAGCAGCTGCGGCAGGAGGTCGACAGAGACCTCTGCGACCGCCTGGTCGAGTCCGCAGTGCAATCCATGCTGCGAGCGGAACGCATCCAAGCACTGAACACTGGATACTCGCTGCGAGGGTAAAAAATAAAACGCTGGCGCGGAAGCACTGGCACCGCTGTGCTTGTAGTCATTCGTCGTCACTCTGCTTCTGTCCTCCTTGTCTTCCTTCCGTCGTACTCTTTCCCTTTCCCTTGCCGGGCTATGACGTTTTCGGAGCCCGGGGCGCTCTGCCAGTCTGATCTCCAAGTGGAGGGGGCTATGACGGTTTCGGAGCCCCCTGGGAAGCCGGGAGGGATGGCGCCTTAGGCATGGCCCTGTCCCCTCAGGTGCCGCTCACTCACTCACTCACTCACTCACTCACTCTTAGGTCTAGTCTTTGAGTTTGAATCAAGAGAGTGCTCCGGGTTTTAATCGGTGTTCGGCTTCCAAAGGGTTCAGGGGGGCCACGGCTGTGCAGGGTTTAGGGTTCAGGGTTCTCTCCCTATGGGCCTCACAGTACCCGACGAGAAGGCACTTGGGTTGAAGTTTTAGGTTTGTACCTATAGTCTCCACTGTAGTTCCTTCTGTTGGTTAACCAGCCTTATGGCTAGAATTCCATAATATAAACTGGTTTACCAAGAAATAGGAACTACAATAAGTTTTGAGGAGATGGTGTTGATGGTGCACTTGTACCATGAACGCTTCCAGGGCTTTCAGGCTTTTTGAGCAGGGTTCGATTAGGGCTTTGGTCTTTTACTTGTTTACTTGGGTTTAGGGACGGATATGTTAGAAGCTGCCCCCACCCTGTAATAGTGGTATAATAGGAATATAATAGGGCCCTAATATAAACCTATATAATCCTTATGGTCACTATTACAGGGTGGAGGCAGCTTCTAACGGATATGGTTTTGCGCTCAATTCGGCTCGAGTTCAGACGGATTTGGGCTTCAGGGGCGATCCCAGAGTTGCGGCGTTTGGCCAAGAGGAGCTAAGACCTAGAGTAGGCCCTTATTCCCTTTTTTAAGGGTTCAGGTTCCCTTATAAGCCCCTTTAACCCAAAAAGGGCACCCCTTTTATTCCTAGGCCACTCTTGGGTCTAGGGAGCGTAGGTGGTAAAGAAACTTTGAGGCCAAGCTGCCCTAAACTTCCTACTCTGCCACACCCGCCCTAAATTTGGGCTTGAGTTACCCTGCCGTACTCCGTCCTAGCCTGCCCTCTCATCCCCTATCCCAATCCCGACATTGACCTTACCGACCTAGCTTGCCGTATCCCACCGAACGCGACCCAAGCCTCTACTCTAGCTTATCCGACCAACGTGCAACTTCCTCCATTCAGCGAGACCTTTACCTAGACCCCCCATCTTAAAAAAGGCTATTATTCTACATATTGTTTGGGACCCAGGTATCAACCCTAATTATCCGTAAATCCTGACCTAACCTACCCTGCCTCACGCTGCCCGACCCTGATCCGGAGCCTGACCTGACCTACCTGGAACTCCTGGATTGCCAACCCTAAAGTAGCCTAGCCTGCATAGTTGATACTTTGAGAGGCACCAGAAAAGGACATGAGCATAGGCATTTTTACAAGGATATCCCTACCTTATTAATTGGGCTTCATTACACGTGTGCTCTTGCAAACAGGAGGCGGAGCCAGTTGTCGAGCTTCCGATTTGCCTCATGTGCCAAGATAGCATGGATGCACACGAGTCGGTGCTGTTGCAGTTGCATTGTTCACACTGGTTTCATGATGACTGTGTCCGGAGATGGGCTGAGTCAACGGGAACGAGGGCTGGAACAAGATGTCCTTTGAGGTGTACTATTCCCGAGTCCCGAGTCAGCTGCTCCTGAAGCACCTCCCACAGTGGAAGAACACATCGACATGGATCTCATGGAACTCGAGAACATTGAACCCACCTTCACGTGTCGGGAGCCTGACCTGATCTACCTGGAACTCCTGGATTGCCAACCCTAAAGTAGCCTAGCCTGCATAGTTGATACTTTGAGACGCACCAAAAAGGACATGAGCATAGGCAGTTTTACAAGGATATCCCTACCTTATTGGGCTTCATTACACGTGTAGTCCGAATTTCGTGAGCGACTACCTAGACCCCCCAAACTAGGCAATATAATTGTGCAAAATCTGTAAAAGGCTAGTATTCTACATACTTTTGGGGCCCAGGATATAGGATTCTAGATATGAACCACAAAAAGGAACTACTATGGGGCCTGAGGTACTTTTGGGGCCCAGGTGCGACTCCGACATTTGATTGTTCAACGGAGGCCGCGGGAGGTGTCAGGCTTGAGGTTGCTCTTGGGCACCCCTAGCTTGATGTCTTTCTAACCCCTTTCAGCCCTAAACGCGCAAACCCTAAAACCCTATATAACCCCAATAGACCTATAGACCCTAAACCCTAAGACACCTAAGCACTAAACCCCTAAGCCTTAAAACCCTTAACTTTGAAGTCCTTCTAACCCCTAAGCCCTAAACCCTAAGACACCGAAGCCCTAAACCCCCAAGCCTTAAAACCCTAATGAACTTTGAAGTCCTTCTAAAGCAGGTGTGGGATCTCCGAATCCAAGATCCCGCCCGGCGGTTCGCCGTGTCAAGCCGAGAGGTTTCCACGGCCTGGTTGGAACGACTTCCTTTTTAGGGTGTAGGGTTTAGGGATTAGGGATTCAGGGTTTAGGGGCTTAAGGTTTCGGAAATAGGTGTAGGGAAATTGGGTTTCGGGGTTTCGGGCTTAGCGGTTTAAGGGTTTGGAGGCTTGGGATTCAGGATTTCCTTGAACCATGGTGTTCCAGAGTTCAGTTTTAACCTAATGGCCCGACCAGGTCAAAGGTGGCATGACGTATAAAGGCTTCGGGCACCAACGCAACTTCTTTTTGTGTAATGGCTGCGTTCTCAGGTTTGTAAGGAGATTGAGGGTTTTAAGGATCGTTTGCAGTCTAGGGGTAGGGTTTAGGTTTTAAGGGTCCTTTAAGGGTCTAGGGTTTAGGGTTTAAGGTCGTTTAGGGTTTAGGGCATAGGGCTTTGGGGTTAGGGTATAAGGTAGTTGAGAGTTCAGGGTTTGGTTCAACGGTTCTGAACACAGGGTTTCGGAGTTTCGGATGGTTTTGGTCTTATAGGGGTTGGGTGCCTGGTTTTGGGATTCAGCAGTTTGTATGGGTTTTCTGCGCGAGAGGCGTAGGCGAAAAGCGACAAAGTGTGATCGAGTTCATCGCACTGTAGTGAAGCTCTTGTTCGAAAGCCTTGTTGTTCTAATGCACTACCTTGACCCCCAATAACCCACTGTTTTAAGGGCGTATATAAGGAAGTCATAGTAGGGAACCCTAAAAAGGTAGGTTTTTTTTAGGGCCCAGGTACTTCTTAAGATCACCCTAAACCGGCAGACCCGCAGCCCTCCTGACATCATTGCATGGCAGCGCAGCTCTTGTAGTGGCTTTGCCATAGCTTCCCAGGGCCCAGACTCAAAGCCGTTGCACACTGATATCCGAGGGTTGATGTTGGGCTGTGCGCGGTTCTACCACAGTGATAGGGTTTAGTAAACGGATAACAGGCTTTTTTTGGGGGTGGTCTTATTCGATGCACGTGTTTTCATGCTGCTTCTATGAGGTTCTATGAAGTATAGGTATAGGGCTTCCATTCCTGGTGTAAGGATACTTTATGGAAATGTTAGAGACTCAGTAGCTGAGTGAGCACCCTTTACACTTTTGGGGACAATGTGATCTCTTATAGAACTGAAAGCACACACTTTTTGGGGCTTATCAATTCAGCAGCTAGGGAGAGAGGGTCTCTGCATCACATCGATCGTTGCTTACAGCCGATCCCGGCTGCAGCAATCGGCTTGGGTGACGAAGCAACGCGACGCCGCTGGGTGAAAGTGTCTAAGCTTACGCATCACATGGAGCATGCTGATGATCACATGCTAGAAAGCCTTAGTAGCTATGTGGATACACTTTACACTTTTTGGGATAATATTACCCACCATAAAGCTGAAAGTGTACACTTTTGGGGGCTTCTGAACCCAGCAACTAAGATCCAGAACATTCAGGTTATCCTTCAGCAGAAGATGAAAGACTCATTGGCAACAAGCCAACCTACGCAGGCACCGACACAAAGAGAACACCAAAGTCTCATCATCAGCAGCAACATCATCGCCACCCAGCAAGTAACCCCAGCCACCCCACCCTTCCGGTGCCGAAGCTCGAATAGCATTGCTCTGCTTCGTGAGCTTGCTCAAAGTAGCGGCTTTGTCACGCAGAAATCAGCTTCCGTTTAGCCGCAACCCTCAACCCGAAAGGGCTAAGCCCTAAACCCTACCCTAAACCCTAAACCCTAAACCCCTAAACCCTAAACCCCGAAACCCTAAGCCCCTAAACCCTAATACCCCAAAACCCTGACAGGCTCCTACTAAACTCCTCCTCCTGACAGCGACGCACGAGCCCTGAACCCCAGGCCATCAAACCTATGACATACGGTTGATGATATAAATCCTGCATTACCTTTAGGACCCTAAACTAAGGGAATTGTGGTATATTCCTTATTATGGGTATGACATATGATTGCAAAGGAACCTTAAACCCCTGCACCCTAAACTCTTCCTTGACCCCAAATAACCTACTGTTTTCAGGATTAATATAAGACAATCATAATTAGGAACCCTTAAAAGGGATCCTTAACAGGTAGGTTCTTTAGGGTCCAGGTACCCGAAACCCCCAAAGCCTCAAACCTATAAGTGTAAACGAGCATCGGCAGCAGCTGGCTCAATGGCGTCTTGCTGCCGGCTTCCAAGAGCCGTGCTGCAGAGGAGCCCGCTACACGTCTCAGGGTTGAGAGTTTAGGTTAGGATGTAGCAGTTCAAGGTTTCGGCTTGAGGGTCCAAGGTTTCGAGTTTAGGGCTTCAGCCCTAAACCCAAAGCCCCTAAACCCCCAACCCCCAACCGTCGGGGTTTAGGGGTTCAGGGTTTTGGGGTTTTCAACGGTGGCTTGCCCCTCACAGTGGCAGAGCTCCACAGCCAGAAACCTCAATCCTGAAGGCCTGTGCCCGATGCCCGAAACACACGGGTGGTTGTCAACATTAGGGTCCCTTTTTGGGTAACCTAAATAATAGGTGCCATATTATAATAGGGACCCAAAAAGAGACCATAATCTTGACAACCTCCCACACAGATCCTAAACCTTAGCCCTACTTGGAGGTTCTTGGGACTTAGTAAGTACAGTTATAAGTAACCTCATGTATAACCCGGGGTCATTAATACCAACTACCATGAACCTCTAAGTAAACCGCTGGAAGCCTACAGTTTTAAGGACTTATGTAAGTATATCTCACCAAAAGTAAGTAAAATATTGGCCCAAGGCCTATAAACGGCCATTATTCTACATACTTGTTTCCTAAACCTTGGCCCTACCTGGACCCCATGAGTCTGTTGTAGAGTAACAGCCTTTTAGAGGTTTTGGGCCATTATTTTAAAACAGCTCTACATTATAGTCCCCTTTTAAAAGTCCCCTTAGTCCTATTCTGATTATAAAGGCCCTTCTAAAAAGCACCAAACCACCAGAGAGCCCAGTACCCCTCAATTAAGGAATATGGCTTAAATTATATAGGGCGTTATATCATGATTTAAGCTATATTCCTTAATTAAGGGGTATTGGGCTCTGCGGGCCACTGCGGTGCAGAAAGCTCCTGGGTCTCGGGCGCCGCGGCAGCGCTGCCGCCAAAGATGGCGCCCAGGAGCTGGGAACGAGATTTAGTCAGTAACTAGTAAACGGAAGTGTATCAAAACTGAAGGAGTGCTAATAATCACGGTTTAGGGTGTAGGGTTTAAGAGTAAGAGCAATAGGAGTAGCAAAAGTAATCGTAGCAGTGAAGGACAATGACTATCTGCGGCGATTTCATGGAGTTTGGGGCGTCGGGTTCATATTAATTAAGGGGTCCTACAAGGACCTGGGGTGCATGAGTCCTATCACGCCTTTGAACGATGATGAAGTTTGGGGCTTTGTATTAATCTTGGGGTTTGGGGTCATTTTTGGTTGTATGGATTCAAGGGTTTAGTGTTTTTTTTAATAGGGTTTTGAGAATTTGCGACGTAGGACTGTAGGTTGCAGGATTTAGCATTGTAATCAGGGCCATACTTTCGGGGTGTAGGGTTTATGTGGAGTGTCATATTGGCTGTATAGGGTTCCGTAAGTGGTGCATAAGGGATCGAGTTCAAGGGTTTTGTGGAGTTTGAGGGGTGGCTTTGCTTACATTGTTGCTTGCAATTACTACTGTTGTTTAGAAAGCGGGCCTGGCGCTGTGCAGCACCGGGCTTTTGTCTGGGATGTTCAAGCTTCCTCAACATGCTGCACGTTAGCCCTTAGCATGTCTTCACCGATTGATTTCGAATAAAGATGTTTCTAGCCCTCATCGGTAGTTTTCATCGAGGACTGAGGCACGCAGGTTTTGCTATGCTGGTGTGTTTGCTGCCGGAATCCTCGACTACTTGGAGGTTCATGGGTAGTTATAAGTAGGGTTAGAAGTCCCCTAATATGGGTTGTATGTACAGTTACCCCACTTACAACTCTACTTATAATTACCCATGAACCTCCAAGTAGGTTGCGATGTCCTGCATACCAGCAGCAGCAGCCTCTCCGACTCCAAGGCCAGTCACGGTCCCAGAGATCCCAATACCCCTTAGTTAAGGAATATACCTTACTTAAATAGTAGGAGGCTTAATACTATGATTTAAGGCACCTTAATTACGGGGTATTGGGTTCTCTGGGGTCCCGGAACTTCATCCGTGGGACGATTTTTTATCCCAGTTTGGTCTGGACACCGTTTGCTCCGGACGCCGGAGAAGCCACCCAGAGACTCCAATACCCCTTACCTGAGGAATGTACCTTGTATTATCGCCGGATCTCTAATATTATTTAAGGTATATTGCTTAATCAAGGGATATTCGAATCCCCTAAACCCTAAACCCTATAGATCCCGTTGAAGGAAACTTAGGTACATTCCTTCATTCATGGTTATTGGAGTCTCTGCGCAGTCACCATCCCGAAGCCAAAGATGCCGGGCATCCCCAAAACGCCACCGGCTGCAAGGCGGGGGTGTGCAGATACTTAGGCACCCAAAAAGCGCATAAGCATACGCATCTTATGGCCATGTCCCTACCTCAATGGGCTTCATTATAGGGGGCTTATATGGGATATCCCTACTTGAATGGGCTTCATTATAAAGGGGGGGGTTATATAATATGGGATATCACCATATCCTACTTTTTTCTTAGGCAGCGGGCTTGTTCGTTCAAGGTTATTAGCCCAGAGAACCCAATACCCCTTCAGGAAGGGGTTGTGCCTGCAAGACCGACGTCTTCCAGGGAGTATTTAGGTGGGCCCAAAGGGTCCGAAGTACCTTTATAGTAGAATGTAGGGTTTCTATATATGGAATTACTAATATGATTTGGGGAAGTATCCCCCATAACAGTACTTTGGACCCTTTGGGGGGTTCAGACTACGACATAAGGAGTCGAGTTTGGGCTAGGGGGGGGCGTAGAGGTTGTCGAAACCATACCTATAGTCTCCATTTCAGTTCCTTGTTTTGGTGTACCAGAATCTATATTATAGGATCCTAACCATAAAAGTTGTTAACCAAAAAAGGAACGACAATGGAGACTATAGGTCGTTCCTAAACCCCCCAAAGTAGGTGAAATAATGGCCCAATACCTTTTAAAGGCCATTATTCTACATACTGTGGGTCCAGGCTAAGCTTATTCTAGTAAGTTCATTTTTGTTACTATTCAGCCTAAACCCATTAAAGCCCTTGCGTTGCATGGATGCGGAAACAGGTTTAGAATTCCGGATGTAGAGAAGTACTGAAGCCCGCCCAAAAGTACGGCAAATACATTCGATAAGAAACGGCGCAGGTGAGATCAGACCCTGGAAATTTCTTATGGGGGCAACCTGGAAGTTAGAAATGTGAGATAGGTTCAGGGTCTGAATTGGAATTCTAAAACAGTATCCCCAGCCTCCAGACCCCCTCCAGCCCTCCAGCCCTCCAGCCCTCCAGCCCTCCAGCCCCTCCAGCCCCTCCAGCCCTCCAGCCCTCCAGCCCTCCAGAAATTCCGTGACATCTGGACGCTGAGCTAAGAAATTGCGATCTAGCGAGACCCCAATTTCTTGTTTGAAACGATTTCTTATTAAATGCGTTCACCGTAGGTAACATCACGGCCCAAAGACCTACAAACAAGCAACTACTGTACATGCTGTTGGGGTCCTTGTATTGGGGGGTTTCAGGATGAGGGCTTAGGCTAACCCACCCTGAACCCTCCACATGCCAGGACTGCATGCGAGACTGGCATGTTACTTGGCTACTGGCAGCAGTGGCCAAGCTCGGTACTTGCAAGCAATGTGTAGTTGCGTGCCGGGCTACAGGTACTTCAGCTTGGGATGCATACGTAATTCTTGCTGCAGCTGCGTTCCTGACAACAATTTTGTGTATAACTCTATAGCAGACAAAGAACCCTTATGTACTGCCATGGAGGGCGCGCACGCCATTTTCGCAACAGTGGCAAACAGTGTGATCCTGATGCTGTTTTCACTCACTAGGATGCCCAGTATTACCATCATTCCCTTTTTGGAATCCTAGGTTCCTTAGTTATTAAGTTACCCAATACCAAAAAGGGAGCAATTTTTATTATTAGGTTACTGGGCATACTAGCTCAGTCCTGCACCCCCACTACCCTTCTATAGTCTCCTTAGGATTTTTTAATTTTCGTTCATATAAACCCAAGAGTATATTAAACATATCATTTTTATTATGGTTCTAAGGGGGGTATAGCCATGTTGAAGAGAGCCATGAACCCTTTATATAGCGTTCAGGGAAAAGCTGGGGCGGGCATGTCAACCAAAATGCTTAGGGTTTAGGGGTTTAGGGTTTGAACCCTCAAGCGTACTGCACTACTTAGATGCTCCGGCGACCTATGCAGTATAGGCTAAAGCGTTACAAATAAAGCTATGCGTGCACCTTCTCTGCACTAGCCTTGCCCTATATCCTCATCTGCTCTACTAGGTACCCTAAACCCTGTAGGCCCTAGACTCGACCCTAAACCCCAAATCCTAAGCCCTAAACCCTCAACACTATAAGCTCTATAAACTCTACAGGGTCTCTGCGACCTATCGGGGTAGGGTTGACGGCTGGGTCCTACAATTACGATGAGATGAGACGGTTTAGGGTTTAGGGTTGCCTTCAAACCCGTAGAAGCCCCAAAGCCCTTACAACCTCGATTTGGGAGTTTCCGAAAATTAGGGTTACCACGTTTTGGGGTCCTTTTTGTGAGGATAATTTTGGGTACTATTCTAAATTTTCGGATCCCCTATTTTCGGAAACTCCCAAGCCCTAAGCCCCAAACCCCTAAACCCTAAACCCCTAAGCCAGCTAAACCACCGGAAACTCCCATAAGACATACCCAGAGGCCCCATAGTAGTTCCTTTTTGGGATTACCCTGTAGGGTTCTATATGGGAACCCCAAGAAGGAACTACTTTGGGGCCTTTGGGTAACTTCACCCCAGCCTAAACCCTAAACCGTCCGCAATAGTACGCCCCAGGTAGGTGCCGTATTATAACAAGGACCCAAAACCCTAAACCCTAAACCCTAAACTCAAGGCATAGGCCGCCCACCTACTGTGGGTGGGCGGCGCTTAAGCCCCTCGACCTCGATGGCGCAGAGCGACCCAAGACGCCTGCCCGCCTCTCCACAGCCATGGGGACGGTAGCACCCACGTCAGGCCCGGTACCGGAGCAGGTTCTCCTCGGGACCAGTACTGGTCCCTATTAAAGTAAATACCCTCTTCACCATGGGGCCCTGGCCCTGTGGGGCTCCCCTCCCAAAAGGGACCCCCCAGGGGGGGCTTGGTGCCTGCAGCGAGCAGAGTTCAAGGACCTAGGTGCCTCCAGGCCGGTCCTAGGGGGGACTTGGACAAAAACTGTTTTTTTTGCCCCTGGCCTGAGCTGGCCCCCGCCCCCCCTGGCCCCCCCTGGCCGGCCCCCCCTGGCCCTCTCTGGCCTCCCCTGATCTGCCTTGCCCCCTTGCCGGCCTTGGCTCTCTGGCCTCTCACCTACCTGGCCCTGCACTGCTTTGCCCCGCCTGAGGTTGAAGAAAAAGAAAACCGTAGACTGAGTTTAGGTGCTAAACCCTAAAAGGAATAGGTTTGGGTGGTTTGGCCGCCTTAGACGGCGTGGGGTGGGAGAGTGAATAAAAAAAGCCAACCACAATCAGGCTCTAACATTGAATCGCTTGAGGACGATGCACTCGAAATTACACTGTCGCCAGCTACTCCCGCTTATGCGCCATTCTACGGCAAACCCTAAACCCTAAACCCTAAATGAGTGTTGTTCTTTTTGGGGGTTCTTGTGACAAGACTAGGAGGGCGATTAGCGAAAACTCGGTCGCTTAAAAAGTGCACACCCTTTCGATCGCGCGCAAGGGCGCGCAAGGGCGAACGCAAGCTATGCTCAAGGCTTGTTGTTAAGGTTGGTTCAAGAGTGATACTCAGCAGCGTTGTATGTAACCGGCCTACACCCTATAAACCCTAAACCCCGCGTAAACCCTAAGCATTAAAACTCTGTTATATAGTCCCTACATAAAACCCTAAACCCAAACCATGCAAGGACGTTCCGCTTCTGGAGTATGCGCTCTCATTCTTATATTTTGCAAGCCGCGATAGCAGAGTCGCGAACGGTTGAAAATTAGGTTCTGACACGGCATACTCCGCGCAAGATCGGCGCAAGCGCGCGCAAGACGGCGCGCAAGGTCGCCTGCCCAAAGCCATGGAGGACCCAACACAACTTCTTGAGCCTTGAAGCCCCAGTGTTGTACCTGCAGCCGAAGCTTAGACTCGAAGCCACCAAGCGTCAACAAACCGCAGTAACAAACCCTAGTCTTAAGAAACCCTCGCGCGCGCAAGCATGCCCGAGGAACGCGCAAGGGCGAAGCGCAAGGTATCCTAATTGGCATGCGTGGAACAAGGATATAGAACAACCCTCAAATCCTAAACCCGAAACCCTAAACCCACATTTTCAGGGAGCAGGAGGCGGCTGCATAGAAGCCGAGGCATCTGTTCGAATCTATCAGCTGGCACAGGCCACCTGCCAGGGGTTTCAGGGTTTAGGGCTTAGGGTTTTGGGATTAGGGCTTTGGGGTATAATGGTTTTTGGGTTTAGGGCAGGGCTTATGGTTGGGATTACGGTTTAGGGTATGGGGTTTAGGGTTTAGGGTAGGGTTTATGGTTGGAATTAGGGTTTAGGGTAGGGTTTATGGTTGGGATTAGGGTTTGGGGTATAGGTACCACGGTTTAGGGTTCAGGGTAGGGTTTATGGTAGGGATTAGGGTTTAGGGTTTGGTTTGAGGTTTGGATGTTCCGGGGTTGTCGTGCATGCAAGACCGACGTCTTCCAGGGAGTATTTAGGTGGGTTCAGAAAACGATATAAGGAGTTTGGGCTAGGGGGGCTTAGAGGCTGTAGAAGCCTTACCTACGGTCTCCATTGTAGTTCCTTTTTGGTTAACCAGAATCTATATTATAGGATCCTAACCATAAAACTGGTTAACAAAAAAAGGAACTACAATGGAGACTATAAGTAACATGCCGCCAGTCTTGCTCCTGTGTTCTCCGATCAAGGCTTCTCGTTCAATTTCGCCCCTGGACGTTACCCGTAACCACCAAAGTCCTACAGTGTTAGCGTTCCTATTCTGAAACCCTTATATATATAACCATGCCCAACAGTGACGTCTTTTCGGAAACAGGTATTCTGAAACTTAAACCTTCTTGTAACCATGCCCAACAATGCCCTTTTATCGGTTACAGGTAATGAACAAGTGCAACAAGCCTTAAACCCTGAACCCTAAACCCTAAACCCTGAACCCTAAGCCCTAAA
This sequence comes from Symbiodinium sp. CCMP2592, assembly GCA_905221615.1. Lineage (NCBI taxonomy): Eukaryota > Dinophyceae > Suessiales > Symbiodiniaceae > Symbiodinium > Symbiodinium sp. CCMP2592. Next base: position 161,232 of record CAJNDT010005939.1, read on the forward strand.
TCCTGAACCCTAAACCCCAAATCCTGAACCCTAAAACCTAAACCCTGAACCCTAAACCCTAAGCCCGACTCTGAACGACAGGCCTTGCGACATCGTGGGCACCTCGCTGCGCAGCTGGACCCTCTGCGAGGTAAGCAGAGTCGTGGCTTCGGCTCTGAAGAGGATCTCTGGTTGACGGTTTGGGGGTTTAGGGTGTCTGGTGGTTTGGGGTTTATGGTTCTTGGTTTTTGGGTGTTTAGGGTTTCAGGGGGGGATAGGGTTTACGGCTTGCGAGGTGCAGAGGTTGGTGTACCAGCTTATGGTTCAGGACTTAGGGCTCATAGGGACTCATAGGGTATATATATATATATATTTGTTTTTATAGGCTCAATGGTTCAGGGTCACCCTCAAGGTCGTATAGCAAGGTTATCGTTAAGACGATTCAGAAGGTGTCCAGAAGCCTTACGACAGATACAGGTGGTTGCTGCTACTTTAGTATGGACACTGATTGAAATTTATTTAAGATCGGAAACGCATCCTTCAACATTGACGCTCCGAGCATTTCTCCCCAAATGACGATGGTAACACGAACGGGCAGACTCATCATGCTAATAGTTTTATCGGTAGGACCATCCCATAAGCCCTTAAACCCTAGGATGAGTGCGACATCAAAAAAGGTCCTACAGCTAAGGGTCGTACGTTTGATGATATATGTCCTGCATTACCCAGAAACGGGAATGTATCATAATTCCAACAGTCTAGGGTCATTACTTTAATGCAGGTCTTATATCATCAACAGTACTGCTTGGAGTCCTATATGAGGGTCCCATGTTGTCTGACATTGCCATATTCTGGGGGTTTCCGACCTAATTGAGGGTACTATGTTAGGGTCCCCTCTTCTCGGAAACTGCCATAAATATGAAGAATTGGTTGTCTTGTGTGCAGAAGATCAACGAAGACTGCAAGACAAGGGTGTTGCAGCTGCTGCAGAATCCCGATGCTGGAAAAGCACTCCCAATCATGGAACTACATGGCTATCGTTCGCAATGCATGCTGATGGTGATGATGATGATGATGACACTGACCATCGTCATCTTCACCAGCATGAGAATCAGCATCATCATCCCATTCATCATCATCTGCCCGAGTAAGCACCAGCACAATTCCTTAGGGTTCCTTGTCGTAGTTATACTAGATAATTATACCCCAAGCCGTATAGCAATTGTATGTTAAGGCCCTCATATTACATGGAGCATGCGCTTGTTGGCCTCACGGAAGCAAGAGTACTAGCTATCGCACCAATCATCTGGGCTGAGGACCTACTCGAGATTTCTGGAGTTGGAGGTTCGCGAACGTCACAGCAGTATTTTAGTGGCCAAAATAATTACCCATACTATTTTAGGGGTTCCTTACAAGTATAGTATTATGGGCCCCAAAGCCCTATTCGAATTGTTAAGGCCCCTAAAGTAGTCTGTGCAGCATGCCGCGGAGGAAATGAAAGCTTTCGCAGTTTCCCTTGTAGTTCCATCTTTTGGTAAACCCATTTTCTATACTAGGGTCCTAACCATAAAATTGGTTGACCAAACGAAGGAACTGCAATGGAGACTTTCGGCTATAGGCTAGGATGCCCAGCAGTACCCTTATTCCCTTTTTGTAGTCCTAGGTTCCTTATACAGTTACCAGTTACCCACTACCCGAAAGGAAGCCCTTTTGATTCCTAGGTTACTGAGCATCCTAGGAGGTAGCATCCTAAGCAGAGCTGAGTCTGTGAGGTTTGCAGAACACATTTCTTTGCCTAGGCAAGCTCTCCCCCAAAGAGCCCGTGCACTGGCGCATTGGCGGGCGTCACGGTTCGAAGGTCGTTCCTTGGCCTCTGAAATCAGGCCGTGGCGGGGTTCATGTTGCGACAAAGACCGCAAACCGGTGCCATTTTGATTGCCCAATTTATCTGTAATTAGTTACCATCGGTATCGTTCTGTGTGCATAAGTTGCTCTTCAGTTCGCTCAGTCTGTAAAGAACGAGAACCACTTATGCAAGGTTTGTGAGAACTCGGCTTGTATCGGCTTGTACTGAGTTCATTATGCATTTCAACGTGATGGTTCCCTTTCGGCAATCAAGCGCGTCATTTGAGCAGCACAAGCAATGGAGAGAGCACCCGGACAACGTACCTTAGCCGATCTACAAGCACCACTTCGCCTGCTTTGCCGGTAGGCCCAGCCCTGGCTAAAACCTGATGTATGCTGCTGATCCTGCTGTTGTTGTGGGTTACGTACGACATCAGCAGCAGCAGCAGCTGCAGGAGAGGATGTGCAGCTGCAGTGGTAGTAGCTGAGGTTATCGCGGTAGCCGTAGGAGGCGGAAGGCATTCTGGCCATGCAGGGCATGACCCCCCACGATCATCCTCAGCATCATCAGGTTTTCTGCGCGACAACCCTCACCATATCATAAATCCTCATCCTCATCGTTACCATCGGCTGCATCCTATTTCTTGGCATCATTGCCCTTTGCTGCGCGACCTTCTACTGCGCCCTTGGCTGTAGCTGTGCTTCAATCAACGCCATAGTGGGAATCTGTGTGCAGGATCGTAGCAACTGGGGTGCTTATTTGGGACATGCTAAGCTAGCACTACTTCTCGACTCAGCATGCTCGTAGTGTAAGGAGGAATTAGTGTCTATGCTTACCGCGATACCAAATAAATTTGAATACAGTGGCCATAGAAAGAAGAAGCCCGACAAATTCAAAGTCAGACTCCGGAAGCAACAGACCAAACGCCTAAAGATTGTCCGGAACCACAAGAAAACCCTGCAGAAGCTTGCAACTCCACAATGGGCTCTTCCTGAGGCGAGTATCGATGTGAACCGGCCTCTCGGCGGGAATCTCGCGCTTCTTCTGGGTTTCACTTACATAGCGATATCAGAATTGGGGTCTGGTTTGGAGCATGCAGGTTTAGGCGTTAGGATTTGCGGATGTGTGTGTGTGTGTTTTGGATGAGGCTTCAAGGTTTAGATTCTGAAGTTCACATAGTCTGGATTGGGCTTCTGGGGACTAACTCAGGGCTTCTGCAAGATTTTGTGGGGGTTGCGAACAAGTCTATACGGCCCCGACCCTTGGGGGGGGTTCGGACCACTGATTTATGACGGTTCGTTTACAAAGCTTCGATCAGACACCAAACCATGCGAGATGCAAGGTTTGTATGACTGCACTTAGGGTCGGTTTTCCGGCTAATGGCTCAGCCGGTCAGTCGTCCCTTATTATTGGAGTTAATGACAGAAATCTACAGACACTTGCCGTTTATCCTTCTAGGGAGTTCGGGTTTAGGGCTTTAGGGGCTTCGGGTTTCGGGTTTAGGGCTTTAGGGGTTTAGGGTTAAGGGTTTAGGGTTAACACCCCCGCTGCCCGGTAACCTGACACCCTTCTCGTGGCTGCAACTATGTTTGCCTTGCGATTAGATCCCTGTAGCGTCATAGCGCCACAGCCTTTCACTGTAGTAGGGTCACAGCTACAAACTAAACCCTAAACCCTAAACCGTGAATCTTGATCAGGCTCAGAAGAGTTTCTAATTACCCCAAGGCCGGGACCCGACAGATTCCCACAGAACCCAAGACCCCTTAATTCAGGCATATACCTCAAACTATAGAGGCCTTGACTTTATGATTTAAGGTATACCCCAGTTACTGAGGTGGAAAGTACGCAAAATGTCGGTATTTGGTATTTGGATTTGGGAGTTTCGGAAAACAAGGGGTACCTTATTTAGGGGTCCGTATAATAAGGATCCTACTATTTAGGATGCTATATTCGGGTCCCCTATTCTCGGAAACTCCCATTTAGGTCTACCAGAATCTTAGCTGAGGTTATCCCATCTGTGAGTTTTACCATGACCTACGGTTGATGATGTAAATCCTGCATGACCCATAATAAGGAATATACCATAATTCCCATAGTTTAGGGTCCTTAAGGTAATGCAGGATTTATATCATCAACCGTAGTTTCACCATGACCTACTTGCCAAGTCCCCCGATCCTTGAAGCAACCCTAAACCCAAAGGTTTCTTCGAGGGGAATTCCCCGCAAGAAAATTCCTGGAGGTCTCTGGATACCATAACCTTCCCTAAGCCTTGAAAATCATGCTAAACATCCTAAACCCTGGCTACCTGGTTTTTTTTCACGCTTATCCGAAGTGCGTATATATTCGAATATAGGGCTTCCACATTTTGAGTTACGATTATGATTTGGGGAAGGATCCCCCGGCACAGATCCCCGAAACGAACCCTTAAAGGAGCCCTTAAAGGGACCCCATAAAGGAAGCCCTTAAAGTATCCCCCACAAAAGTACCGAAAGACCCTCTGGGGTTGAAACTGGGTCCCTCGGTAGGTCCTTCAGCGACTCCTGGGTACTTGGAGGGTCTGGGGACTTAGTAACTGGTGTTTTTAGGGACTTATAAGCAGGGTACTTTTGAGTCTACTTACTCACTGCTTACTAAGTCCCCCGACCCGCCAAGAGGCCCCATAGTAGTTCCTTTTTGGGATTACCTTATAGGATTCTATATACGAACCCCAAAAAGGAACTACTTTGGGGCTTTAGGGTATTTATAAATACTTCTAGGGGTCCAAAAGCTACGAACCCCGATTCAAGGTCCAGGCACAGCGTGGCTCACAGGAAGTACACCAACGCAAGAGAAGACGTAAGCACCTGTAAGGCCGAGCTTCTCAGGGCTGCACAGGGGTTTATGAAGGTTTCATAGTTACGTAGTTTCCGGTCTGCGAACGTAGTTGAAATCGAATCCTGAATCCGAAAACTTAAACCTTAAATCCTTGATCCTAAACCCTAAGCCCTAAACCCTAAATTCCAAGCCCTAAACCACAAATCCTAATAAAACAAACGTAAGCCCGAAACCTTTAGTCTCCTGTCTGAGGTTGCTGGCCAACTATCCGGAGCTTTGTGCTGAAAAGCCCAAAGACCAAGAGTTTAGCCATTTAGGGGTTCAGAGGTTTAGGGTTTAGGGGTTCAGAGGTTTAGGGTTTTAGGGGTTCAGAGGTTTAGGGTTTAGGGGTTCTGAGGTTTAGGGTTTAGGGGTTCAGAGGTTTAGGGTTTAGGGGTTCAGAGGTTTAGGGTTTAGGAGTTCAGAGGTTTAGGGTTTAGGGGTTCAGAGGTTTAGGGTTTAGGGGTTCAGAGGTTTAGGGTTTAGGGGTTCAGAGGTTTACGGTTTAGGGGTTCAGAGGTTTAGGGTTTAGGGGTTCAGAGGTTTAGGGTTTTAGGGGTGCAGAGGTTTAGGGTTTAGGGGTTCAGGGGCTATACAGGGTAGGGGTCTTGGGTTTTTGGGTTTCGGGCCCCCAAAACCATATTCTAATCATTAAGGGCCCCTATATCCCTAAATCCCTTGTAACTACCTCTTAACTATAGTCTCCTTAGGAGTTGTTTCTTTCTGTTCATGTAAAACCCCAGAGAATATCAAACATAGTTTTGCTTTTATGGTTCTAAGGGGGGTATAGTTAAAGGAACCCTTTAAAAGGGACCCTACAGTTGATGATCTAAGTCCTGCAATACCCCCCAAAAAGGAATATTCCATAATTCCCTTACTTTAGGTTCCTTAAGGTAATGCAGGATTTATATCATCAACCGTATGTAAAGACTCGAGACCGCTACGGAAGCAACATGGGGTCAGGCTCAGGGTCTCGGGCCTTCGTTCCAGAAGGGGGCTTCCTGCTTCAGGTTCCAGCTCAGGGGTTTAGGGGGTTTAGGGATTTAGGGTTTAGGGGTTTAGGGTTTAGGGGTGTAGGGGTTTAGGGTTTTGGGTGTTCGTTAACTTCCGTATGTTGTATAGTTTGATTCTGAGCCCGTCTGTGCAGGGAAGACTTGTTATTTTTTCGAAATTTGAGTGCTGAAGGGGCTTAGGGTTTGAGGATTTACGGTGTGGGGCTGTGTTGAGAAGCGACCGCGTCGGGACGTGTCCGGTATGTATGTGTATGTGTCCGCATGCATGCATGCCTGGATTTATGTATTTCTATGTATTGACGTGTATGTATAGATTATATAGCAGATGTAGACACACACACACACACACGCACATGCACGTGTGTGTATGTATATATATATATATATACTTTTGTATATGGATGGTTGTCAAAATTGTGGTACCTTTCTGGGTACCGGGTTTTTTAAGGCAGCTATTATTCAGGGTAGCCAAAAAGGGACCCTAATTTTGACAACTACCCGTATATACATATATGTACAAATATACATATATATATATATATATATATGAATGCACTTATATGTACCTGTATAAATCATAGATATGTATCAGACTCGCAACGATAAGCCCCTTCGAGAGCTCCCCAAATTCCGTGCTCCGTTCAATGGTTTGTGGCATCTCTTCGGGATTTAGGGTGTAGGTCTGGGGTTTACGACTTGGTCACTCTGACCGAACAGGCCTGACCACGTAAAAAACGCCTGAGTCTGTAATCCTGGCATTTTAAACTTGTCTCCGGCACTACTTAGAATACCAACTGCCCCTTGCAACAGCGAAGCAGTAGGTGGACATATGCCTGTTACTATTGTAGCTCCATACTCTATACATCATAGTGCCCTTTAAGGGAGGATTAGTAGGTTATCTACCCCCCTTGAAGCCCCAGCCCATAAGGATATTATAACTGTCGTCAAAAGATAAAGGAGGGACCCCTAATAAGGACCCCTAGGTATATACCCTTAAAATAGCCATTATATACCCACTATATAGCCCGTTATAGGGTAGGAGTCCCCATTAAGGGTCCCTCCTTTTCCCCTTTGATGTAGGTTGTCTTCAGACTACCGTGCCGAGGACAGCATCGATCTCAGCGTCTTTGCCCTTGACGGTTTCGCAGAGTCTGACCGTCTTCCAGAAGGAGACGCGGGCGCTAAGCTCAAAGCCCTATTAGCCCTTGAACCCTATGAAGCTTAAAACCTAGACCCTGAGACCCTAAACCCCAAATTCCAAACCTTGAAACCTTACCCTAAACCCTTAAACCTAACCCTAAACCCAAAGCACCTTCAAACTCTACTATGGTTTACCTTAGACTTGGCGTCGGAAGCTCACAGAGCATTGAATTCTTCGACTGACTTTGATATGGGAGTTTCCGAAAATAGGGGACCCTAATATAGTACCCCAAATAGTAGGATCCTTATTTTAAGGAACCCAAAAGAAGGTATCCCTAATTATCGGAAACTCCCACATATCAGACTGCGGCCTGGGCCAAACATTTCCAAGGGGTTTAGGGCTTTTGGGCTTACAGTTTAGGGTCTAGGGTTTATTCTACTATGAACCTTAAACTTGGTGGGAGAAGCTCTCAGGGGATTGAATCGTGCGACTTTCCCGAGCACTTTGAGAAAGCATCTCCGGCCTGAGAGCCTTTCCGGTGCAGGGGCCCCATTACGTAGGGGCTCTAGATGAAGGTTTGCCTTATTCGCAAATTGCTTTCTGATGTTCACATACATAGGCGAACCATTGTTAAAAGCTCTTAGCTCTAAACTCTAAAGTCTAAAATTCCCTGGACCTTCAATGAACTCAGTTGTTAGGCGTCGCGATCCCCACTTCCTGGCCCTCCAATGTCGATGGCTGGACGCTGAGGACTTCTGCCTTATGGTTACAGCGCCGGTCGTTTGGCTTTGCTTTTTCTTGGCAGGGTGGTAGTATACTAAAATTTTGCTAGATGTCCATCAAATCAATTTATGAATCGCCGAGTGCATGCAGGGGCTTTCATTTTTCCTCAGAATTTCAGTTGCCCTTCATTCGGGAAGAGTGTCATCGCCGAAGTAGCCTTAACCCTAACCGCCCTAACCTAGGGCTCAAGATAGCCCAAAGGCCTTATATAACATGGTCTTGGGGCTCAAAAAGCCTCATAATATGCGTGCTTAAAGCCTGAGGATAATGGGCTCCAACTCCACTAGAAACTCGAGGACTGGTGTCAAGATTACCCCCCACATCACATTGCATCATGTGACGTCATATTATGTGGATGTTATGTCATAGTACACCATAAATGTAGTATAGTACAGTAAAGTAGATTATATTACTGGGTTCCCAAACAGATATGTCAATCGCGGGGATGATTTCAGGTGGATTCCTTGCGGGTCGAGGTTTCGCCATGTACCCAACAGCTACCAATCCGGCAAAATGCAAAAATCCCATTTGTTGGAAGAAACCAGTTGATGACGACAAAGCCAACGAAGTAGTGGACATCGCTTCCTAGAACACACTACGAGCATCTTATGAAGCAATGTCGCAAACACAGCTCAACGGACGCAATACCCCACTCTGTAGACCGTACACCCAAAGCTCCAAGCCTTAAAAGCCACCCTAAAGCCGAAGCCCAAACCTTAAACCCTACATGCGCACTAAATAAACCCTCAACCTTCAAAACACTCAAAAGCCCAAGATTTCAAGTCCTAATTGCACACTAAACCCTCAACATTACATGTGGGTGGTTGTCAAAATTAGGGCCCCTTTATGGGTCCCTAATATAGTGCGGCACCTAATCTTTAGGGTACCCAAAAAGGGACCATAATTTTGACAACCACCCATGTGTGTTTTGCAGGACCTTTGTAGACCGCCTCTGTCGAGCATACGTCGGCTCCCTGAGCATCGAGCGCCTTGGCGCCGAGTTTCAGGGTGTTCTTGAAGGGCTCGTAATCCTGCGTTTCGAGTACCATACTTGAATACTTTTTTGGGGGTACCTGTTCCTTAAAGCGGCCATTATGAAATAAAAGTCTATACTTGTTTCTCCCTGGTTACTTCAAAGTCCAGTACTGCAACCCTCAAGAGCCCTTTATTGATCTCCCTGGCTAATTACTTCAAAGTCCAGTAATGCAACCCTCAACGGCCCTTTATTGATGGAGCCCTCATGGTCCTTGATAGTGGGTATTTGGGTAGTTGGGGGTCTGGATACAGGGCTGTAGTGTTCCAACCTCAAACGCAAAAACCTAAGCTCCAAACCTTAAGCCCTCTGTACTAAGCCCCAGACATTCTTTTTTCGTTTGTCTTCCCACTAAGCCCTAAGCCACCCTAAGCCCTAAAGCCCTTATGAAACCCTTTACGGGAACCCCTCAATCCAAGGGGAAAAGGGAAGGACCCTTAATGCGGACCCCTGGGTATATACCCTTAATACAGCTATTATATACCCATTATATAGCCCATTATAGGGTAGGGGTCCCCATAGAGGGTCCCAACCCTAAACCCTAGACCGCAAAGTAGGTGAAATCATGGTCCAAAACCTAGAAAAGGATATTGTTCTACACACTTTTGGGGCCTCTGGGTAAGCTTCAAGGCAACGGGGAAGGATCCGTTCCACAAAGCAGGCATCAGCACATCGACAACCCGGTGGAAAGGCATGGGGTTTGGGCTGCAGCGACTGAGGGTCAGGGTCTACGATGGTTTAAAGAGTTTAGGGTTCAGGGTGTATGTTTTAACATTTTGATTGAGAGGTATACCCTAGAAGAAGCACTAGGTTCCTGAGTAGTACCCTTTATCGGGAAAAGGGCACCCTTATTACAAAGGCGCTACTCAGGAACCTAGGTTAAGGCCATCTCCCGTTATTTGGAGGGCCTGGAGCTGCGAGTAGGGCTTGGGCAGGGTTTCAGGTTCGGTGCTTTGGTTCAGGGTTGAGTCTAGGGTTTAGTGTTTTTGAATGAGGGTGTAGTGAGGTGTTATTCTTCAGTGTACAGGGTTTAGTCATGTTTTATGGTTCAGTGTTATGGGTATGGTTTAAGCAGGGTTTGGGACACAAAGACTCGAAACCCGACGTCTTCCACGAAATACGGCGGCCGGCGTCCTCTGTTCTGGGGGCCCGCGGCGTGGGCGAAGTGTCCGGGCCTCAGTCCGTCTGGGAGAGGGCACCGACGCAGGAAGAGTCGGAGCGTCGCAGCAAGCCAGTCACGGCCCTGGACACAGAATGGAAAGTCGAGACCGTGTCGAAGCAAAAGAAACCGTATCCTTCGCCTTCTCCGGTCAGCCGCCGGAATTCCCTGGCTGTTTTGGAGTCCCTTGTGTACTGCTTCGAGAATGGCCGTGGTGGCGTGGCGAGGCACATCAGCACTGGCAGACGTCAGCTTTGGCATCGCAGGATCGCTGAACCCCTAAAACTTAAATCCTAACAATCCCTCTAACAAATCCCGTAGTAGATCCCTACTGGATGCATATAGAAACCCTGAGCCCTAAACCCTAACCCCTGACCCTGGTTGTAGATCCCTACGCAATCCCTAAGCTCTGACCCGTACGTTACAACCTGTATAGCAGACTTACTAGATACCCTAAACCCTAAGTCCTTATAATCCCCAAAAGTAGATCCCCTCGTCCATCCCTAGAATCCCTAAACCCTAACCCCTATCTAGAGAGCTCCTATAGAAGCCTTGAGCCCACAATGGATCCCAGATTAGTAGATCCCCAAAACCCGTGCACACTCACTCCTATAGTGAATCCCTATGTAACCCTAAACGCTAAACCGTAAATTCTAACCCTTGTAATCCCTAGAATCCCTAAACCCTAAGCCCTATAGTAGATCCCTAGGTTCGTCTATATATATATATATATACACACGTAGTAACCCCTTATATATATATATATACCTATATATATATATATATATATATATATATATATATATATATATATGGTCACCCCCCCCCCCCGTGACAGACCATCCCCTTCAAAACATCGCTCCCACCGGCGTGTTCGTGCTTTTTCCGGGGTATCGAGTTTGAGCCCTCCGAACGTATCTGTGGAACCACCAAAAGACTGAGACCCGTTGACAGACCATGCCCTCTCAACTCAGTCGTAGCGCATGGTCTGTGATCGGGGGGAGGTGGCACTCAGCTTTCAAAAACTCAATTCCAAAATTTCCAAAGTTTCCAAAATTCTCTCCCCTAACTTTCCGGATTTCCAAAATTTCCAAAATTTCCAAAAATTCAAAAATTTTTAAAATTTCCAAAATTTCCGAAATTTCCAAAATTTCCAAAATTTCCAAAAAGTCAGCCCTTGTGTTTTGGAAAAATCCTGTCGGCTAGGTCGGGCCGTTTTGGAAATTTTGGAATTTTTGGAAATTTTGGAAATTTTGGAAATTTTGGAAATTTCGAAAATTTCGGAGATTTCGGAGATTTTGGGAATTTTGGAAATTTTGGAACTTCTGGAATTGATTTTCAATGGGCTGATTGTGACCCATCGGATGACAGACCATGCACTACGACTCACTTGCAAAGGCAAGGTCCGTTTAGACGATTGTCAGTGTTTATCTATTTTTCTAAATTGGTACTCCTACGAATACTATTACCAATACTCATTCTGACATTGATCATTTGCTGACTGCCCAAGCTAATACCAGCATTAACACTAATATTTACACTTTTTTAAGCCAATACGAATAGGCACCATACAAATAACAAATACTAATAATGATTAATACTGACGTTCATACTCCTACGCATATCAATAATTATGCCCATATTGGTAGTAGTGTATTTTAATTCCAATACTAATACACACCTGCATATACCAATGTACATAAATATACATACCACTATATTAAAGTACAAATACATTAGCTCATGCATGTATTTATCTGTTAGTATTTTCATGTAATCAGGAGTAATACTAATAAAAGACAAACGTTCATGCGAGTACATAACCTCATTTTAATATTAGCACTCGCACTAGCACTATTACTAATACCAATCACACTGTTTATGCCAACACCAAGATTTACATAAGTATTGATACTCCTACGGATACTACTGCGTATACTCTTATGCTGTTAACAGTAATGCTGTCACCAATACTAATACTGACATTGATAACTTGCTGAATATTCAAGATAATGCCAGTATTAATACCATTATTAACACTTATACTAAGGCTAATGCGACTATGGACAATCCTAATACGAATATTAACATTAATACTCCTACGAATACCAATAGTCATATTCATATTGATGTGAAGATTAATACCATTACAAAAGACACGTGCATATGCTAATGCACACCAGAACACATACCATTAACTTAAAATGCCGATATGTATCAATGCATTCATGTACTGATGTTTTAGGACAAGCATATACCCATATACCAATGTAACAATACACTACTTGTTAATGTGTGAATATACTATACTAGTATGCTATTATACTAGTATGCTACTATACTAGTATGCGACTACTGTAATATGCAAGTATACCGTCGTGGCAGGTTAGTGTACTAATATGACAACATACTGATACACTTATAAATCTTTAGACAATACACGTATATTGCATATACTAGTATACTAATACACGAATGTACGAATATACTGGTATGTTAATATACTAATATATTAATACAGCAATATACTAGTTTACTCATGCATCAGTTGTACTAAAGTATTAAATCTACGAATATGCAAGTATACAAATATGTTGCCTCTCGAACACATCAATGTGTTGATGTACTAACCTGCTGATATACGAAACTATCAGAATAGTAACATATCGAAACTAACTCTAATTTTGATACCAATACTAGCACCTCTGCCATTATTAACTGATATTAAACCCAGCATGAAGACTGATACTAATACTAGCAGTGGTACTATTACTGGCATTGACACTGGCACTAACACTAAGACTAAAACGAAGATGAGCACTAACATTAATGTATACTTACTACTGTCGATATATACATATATATATATATATACATACTTACAGTAAACACTAATACTATTGCTGATACTAATACTAATACCAATATTAATACTCATACTCATCCTATATCAATGCTACCACAAAACTCATAACTCACGTGTCGCGCATCTGGTCCATGCGTCCTCAGTACATGGCATGTTAAAAGTATACTTGGTATATGTACTGTAAAGGATTTGCTTTACAGATTGTCGTCATGTGTGGTGTGTTTAGATGCAATATCTCAGCCTAGTCACCGAACGAGAGTACACAATCACAAGGGCATGGTCTGTCAACGGGGGGGTGAGCATATATATATATATACATATATATATATATATATAGATAAGCCCTAGACACTCCTAGAGATCCCTGCTAGAATTCCCTAAGCCCTAAACCCTAAACCCTAAAATCCTTAGAGATCCCTATACCCCTTGATAAGGAATATACCTTAGATCATAACATGAAGGCTTCTATGATTGAAGGTATATTCCTTAATTATTGGGCTTTCTGGGCCCCTCAACCCTGAAATAACCCCAAAACCCTCAAACCCTGAACCCTGAGCCCTGAACCTCAAACCCTAAACACCAAACCTTAAACCCTAAACCCCTTCTAGACTTCCCGGCGCCAGCCCTAATGCCCTAAACCCTAACCTTTGTAATCCCTAGAGATCCCTAGGATTCCTGGAACGCCAGGCATTTGCTACATCCTCATAGAACCCTGAGAGTATCCCTTAAAGGAACCCTTTAAAGCAACCCTGATCGAATCATTAAGGCCCCTCCTAAACCCTTATAAGCCCTAAACCCTAGACCTTTTCCGGTGCTAGGCATTGGCTCGAAGATCGGGTCGAAGCCTGGGCGGGCTGCCCTCCCGAAGCGCCAAAGCGGCGAAAGGCCCGGGATTTCCTTGGGATGAGGGTTTAAGAGTTTAGGGGTTATAGGGTCTAGGGTATAGGGTTTAAGGTTTCAGGGCTTTGGGGTGTAAGGGTTAAAGGGTTTAGGGGTTTAAGGGTTTAAGGGTTTGAGGTCTTATAGGGTTGAGGGTATAGGGTTTGCATTTTAAGGGTTTAGGAGTTTAAGGGGTTTAATTACGGGTTTAGGGGTTTGGGGCTTATAGGGTTTAGGGGGTTTATGTGAGGGTTTGAGGGTTTAAGGGTGTAGGGGTTTAGGATTTGTGGGTTCAAGGGTTGTGGGTTTAAGGTTTAGGGTTTAGGGTTGAAGGGTTTGGGGGTGTAGGGTTTAGGGTTTAGGTTTAGGGTTTAGGGGTTAAGGGTTTAAGGGTTTAGAGGTTTAGGGTTTCAGGCTTAAGGGGTTTAAGGGTAAAAGGGTGTAGAGGTTCAGGATTTGAGGGTTGAAGGGTCTGGGGTTTATAAGGTCTAGGGTTTAGGGGGTCGTTAAAATTTTAAGTTCTAGGGTCGCTAGGGATCGACTAGAGGGGTTCGGGTGTGAGGTTTAGGGTCTCTAGGGATATCTGGGCCTTGATCGTTGGAATACTATACAAGGGCTTGCCTGCGGGTGCATATGTCTCTTGGGCTAGGTATGTTCCCTAAGGGTCCATGTACCTAAATAGTATATACATTGGCCTCAAGGTACTCCCTATATGGGTACATTGGGCCCGAAGTATATACTATTTGGGTCCATAGACCCTTAGGGGTTGTTATGAAAGGCGAGAGTGTCTGGGAAGTCTGCCCCTCCTGTGGCACTGATGTGGCCAGCAAGGGTCCCCTTGTGGTGGGAGTGTGCAGCTTTGGGTCGTCCCCCCGAACCTCCGTCCCTTGAGCCAGGGACAGAAGGTGCTCTCTTGGCCTTCCGGGCCGCTGCAAGCGTCATGATGCGCCGTCTTGGACTTCGTCGCGTCGGTTCGGGCTAAGGATTTGGCCCGTCTAAGGTGACTTGTGGCCCTGGGTGCCATTTCTGCAAGGAGCTCTCGCGCTCTGCGCTCCGCCTGGGGACGCCTTCGGGCCTCTACTGCAGCTAGGGAATTTTCAGGCTGCTTCGGGGGCCTCAGCTGAGGTTCCGCAGCCGTGATGACGCATGTCATTGACTATTGTGGTCTACGGCGAAGTCTACACGCACACCTGCTTACGGTGTTACAGGAGTCTTTTGAAGGGTTGGATAATGTTCAATAATGGCTTAGTAGGGTTTTATATGGCTGCAGGGCTTGGGGTTTTAGGGTTTAAGGATATATAGCTCATACGGCTGGCTTGACGGTCAACGAAGTTCACGGTCTAAGAGCTGAGTTTGGGGCTGAGAGTTGTTGCCGAGAGCGGAGTTTAGGGCAAATACTTAGCCGGGCAACCCGAACTGCCGTCCCTGGGTTTCGAGTACCATACTTGAATGCTTTATATGGGTACCTGTTGCTTAAAGGAGCCCTTATGAAATAAAAGTCTATATTTTTTCTTCCTGGATACTTCAAAGTCCAGCTTCAGACCCTGAACCATTAAGCCCGAACTCGCAGAATCCTCAACCAGCACCCCAGAGCTGCAACCCTAAACACCTACCTTTTAATGCCGTGAACTCCAACTCCGAAACCCTGGGACCTACCACTTAAGACCGTAAACTGCAACTCCCTAGCCCTCCAACCCTTCATGTAGCCAGTGTTTTGTCACCGCCTACTCAACAGTATGGCTTTAGGCTACAGGTGCAACTCATATAAAAGATCGTAGAAACACTTACAAACACCGTTGAAACCTATAGAAACTTATTGCACTCGCCCGGACGAACCCATGTTATTACACCCTTAAAGCATTTGTTCAGGACCTCTTCATCGTCAGTACTGCATGTGCACGTCTTAACATGATGAGTTGTTGTTCTTTGAGAAATTTCTCCTTCCTGGCTCAGGATCCGACAGCCCGGCTTTTGAAGGCGATTGCAGGGTCTGGAGGGTGCAGGGCAGTATGCTGCGAATAGTGTTCCGCTACTGCTGCAGCACGACATCGAGCAGTTGCAGCAGCGGAAGCAGCTCCTCCAAGCTGAGTCTTGGAGCCTGGAATTGCGCTACGAAAAAAAGGCACGTGAGTTCGAGCACAAGGCCATCGATTCACTCCTCGACATCTACGCTGGAGCGGAGGTCAAGCCGGCGCGACAATCAGAGACATCCTACTGCTTGGAGGGTCGTGGGACTTAGTAAGTAGGTAGTGAGTAGACCTATAAGTACCCTAAAAGGGACCCTAATTGGGGTTATGGTACTTATAAGTCCTTAAAAGAACCAGTTACTAAGTCCCCCGACGCAAGTACTGCGCTACGAGGACGAGTACGAGTCGCAGTGTTGGACAGACGGCCCCGTGGTTTCTTCTGGGCTGACACGGAGCGTGGAGCCTTCACGGCGGCGTCGATTTGAACCATGAATCCTAAACCCTACAGCCTAAGCCCTAAGCTCTAAAACCCGAAAACCCTAAGCCCGAAAACACTAAACCCTAAACCCCAGCCACCACAATGTAGGAACCTGATGAATGAAACCCTGGGCGTTGGGCGTGTAACCCCGAAATACTAGGATTCATATAAGGACCCCAAATACCCAGAGATCCCAATACCCCTTAATCAAGGAATATGCCTTAAATCATACTATTAAGCCCCCCATAATTTAAGGTATATTTCTTAATAAAGGGGTATTGAGTTCTCTGGGTAAAGGCCCAAGGTTTCTTAATCCGGTTCCTACATTGGCCTCAGAGGCCCTGCACCGGCTGCTTCGAGCGGAAACCTTCGAGCGCTTCCTTGGTGAGCGCTTTGCCAAGGCGGGGGTACCCAGAGAACCCAATACCCCTTAATTAAGGACTATGCCTTAAATTATAGGGGCCTTAATATTATGAATTATAGGGGCCTTAATATTATGAATTATAGGGGCCTTAATATTATGAATTATAGGGGCCTTAATATTATGATTTAAGGTATATTCCTTAATTGAGGCGTGTTGGGATCTCGGGGTGAACGGTTCAGGGTTTAGAGTTGGGGGTTTACAGGGAACTCCAGAAAGTTGGAATATGGTTTCATGGTAGGATACACTATAATTTACCATAGAAGGGTTAGGATAATCATATTCCAACTTTCTGGCTTTTACCTTAGTGTTTTTGAGGGTTTGGGGTGAGGGGTGGGTTCGGGTTTTTGAGGGTTCAGGGCTCAGGGTTTTTGAGGGTTTAGGGGTTTAGGGCTTTGAGGATTTAGGGTTTAGGGTTTTAAGGTTTTTGACGGTTCAGGGTTCAGAGGTTTATGTAAGGGTGCCATGGATGTCCTTAAGGTTTCCTTTAAGGGTTTGATAAGAGTGCTTAGGGTTTGAATAGGGGTTAGAGGTTTGGGGGTTTCGGGTTTAGGGGCTTCGGGGACGTAGGCTGATGCTTTCGGTGGACGACACGGGTGGTTCTTCCAAGGCTCGAGGCGTTTCTGCAATGGTTGGTAGAGGACTGCTTCAGGCTTGCAGGATTGTTCAAAGAGGTGAAACCGAAACCATATAGCAAAGCAGTGAGTAAGAATGTCCTGGGTGTGTTCATTCTACAACCACATACATACATCCCCCCTGCTGGTATTACTAAGGCCCCTCGAGTACACCGAACACCCGTGAACATACTTTAGACCAGTACCGCACTTCTAGTAACCCATTATCATCATGAAAGCCGCTGATTTGGACACAACCTATTAACTTCTTGGCATACGTACTACGCACTATGTACTAGTGGAATTAGGGGTTAGTGCGCAGGGCAAATCCAGTGTTGTTCCGACAACTGTCGCTCCTATCTCCTTGGGGTACTGGTGGTCTCTTTGGAACTTTCTCTATCCCTGCAAAGCATTGGGAGTCGTATGGGAGTTTGGAAAACTTGTGGGAATCTAAAAGCTTTGGGGCTTTAGGGGTTTAGGTTTCCGGGAATTTTGATGTTGGTGGCCCTTCGATGATCATGAGCTTTGCATACAAAGCCTATAGACCCTAAAGCCTACGCTGCTGCATGAGAAGCCGGAAAAGCTGAACTTGGGAGCCAGGACCCAGACTTGCTATGCCTTAATAACCAGCATAGGGTTTGGCGCCCATTTTCCTACAATTCTAAGAAGTAACTCCTCAAAATAGTGTTGGTAATTATGTAATTAGGCTCCTATGGTAGTCTAAGATGTATGGCCTCATTAAGGGTGAGTGGGCTGTCTGGGATCACACATTCTTCCAAGGATGCTGCTGCCTAAAAGTGCAAATCCTTTATCCCTGAAGAGCACTCTACGCCAAAGTGCCCAACGGGTCCAGGTAGGGTTCAGGGTTCCCTAAATGTCGGATGTGTCCAATGATAAGGTACTTGGGTAGGCCACAATTGATACTGTTGGTCGGTACTTGGGTGGTTATATGGTCATCACGTACTTGGGCGGTTTCGGCTGGCTGCGCCCTGAACATGACACCCTTCACTGGTTCGTAACCTGCACCCCAGTGCCCAAACCTTGTAAACCCTAGGCCTCAACTCCCAAACCTGGAACCCGACACCCCCAGACCATCAATTAAAGCGTAACACCCAACCCCATACCCCCCCACCCTCAACCTCAAGCATCTGAATCCCTATAAATTCAGTAAGTCTTGTGAAGCCTGATAGGCTTCCTAAGTTTATCCTAGTAGTAGAGTAGGTAACCTTTGACCTTTTTGGGGTAGTATAGTCCGTAAATAATCCCTGTATACCCAAAAAGATTAACCTTTAGTTCTCCATGATAACCGACAAGTAGGTTATTCAAGACGCGCCTGCGAAGCTCGTGCAGCATGCAAGATCCAAGCAGAGACGTTGCCAAAGCCGACCGAAAAACATGCGAACCCTAAACCCTGTTCTATAGGGGCCTAAATAACTACCTATACTGCTTCGGGGGCTCCTTATTGCATTTATGATATAGTATACCCCAAAACCCTATTCTAATCATTAAGGCCCCTACATTATAGAACCTTACTGTAGATCCCTTTTCGAACCCTTTAGAGGGAACCCTATTCTAATTAGTAACGCCAAGTCCCATGAATCCTTGGCCCTAAGCTCAGGCTAAGCGCTTCGGGCTCACTGGCTGCGAAGCTTGCGGCCAAGCATCCAAGTTGCCACCGAAATACGGTTGATGATAAAAAGATTATTCAGCCTAGGGTTCCTCTAAAGGGATCTATACGGGTACCTTTAAGGGGTTCCTTTAAGGGATCTATCTTTCGGGTCCTTCAGGTAATGCAGATTTATATCATCAACCGTAGTACCCTAAGGGTCCATGTGCCCACACAGGCTCCGTCAAGGATTCCTTTGCAGGGTACCATAATCGGATTCCTTTAGGGGCTCCTTGAAGGAATTTATAGGGTTTATAGGGTTTAAGGGTCCATGTACCCAACTTTGGCCCCAAAGTACCTATATATGGGCTACTTTAAGGCCAATTTATATACTATTTGGGTGCATGGGCCCTTATGGCAGCATGAAGCAATAACCCTATTGTTCACCCATTGTCTGAGGGTCCTGAGTATGTTATAGTCATTGGGTCCGTTTGCTGATGGGCAGTCGCATTTGCAGACTAAGACTGCAGCTACTTATATTCGGGACCCAAAAGGGGACCATAACTCTGACAATCACCCACCTTTACACCGGCTTTCGACAGCCCCAAACCTTCTGCAACCTCCACAGGGGCTGAGGTTTCTCTGAGGACTGAACAGTTGTTTTACTTCGTCGTTTATAGGGTGCCGTTAGGCGAAGCATAACGGGACTGAGTGACAGCAACGCAAGACAACGCTGGTAAGAATACTCACAACAGAATATGTTATGACCCTACTCATGTAGATAACCTACGGACTAAGTCCTGTGAGCCTCTCGCTAGAGCGGTGTACCCAGAGACTCCAATAATTAATCATCCCTTAGTTAAGGAATATACTTCACAAACCATATTTAAGAAAAAATCCTGCATGTATTCTAAACCCTAAACCCTATAGATCCCTTAAAGGAGCCCTAGGTATGCTTCAGGACTACCTCTGGTGGAATTACGACGTTCAGATCCTCGACGTCATTCCCATGAGCTATCTGCAGGCAAGCTGTCGTACTCGAAGACTCAACTAGACATGTCCAGTCTGAAGACGAACGCGGCCGCCGCGCCGTAGACATTCGCGTAGGGTTCCCGAAACTGTTGTCGCCGAGGTCCCAGCTGCCTCATGAGCGCGGGACGACCGGTTGTGCGAAGATAGCTGACAAAAGACCGCCTGCATGTCGATGTCCCGTAGCAAGATAGACTTCAAACAGCACACTTAAGGAATTCTAGCCCGAGTGACGAAACAGTTTCTGGCTCGAGCAGACCGTTTGCATCCACCATGACGATGCTCTTCCTGTTCGTCTTCGTGATGGGCAGCGTCCACAAGCAATCAAACGTAAAGCAACATCTCTTATGCCACAGTTTGTGTTCCTTGAATTGCATTCCCTAATGCGCATTCCCAGTTCTTATTGCCAATTCTTATTCCCAATTCTTATCCCCCAATTCTTACTGCCATCAGTCGTCTGCTGTGTGACTTCTTTTGTGGAAGGACTCTTCAGTTTCGAAAGTGAATTATTCATCCGTTGTGATTAGACGTTTCAGTTTCAAACATGAATGTCACAACTTATACGGTTAAACTTCTTAGCTTTAAAGATGAATTTCTCATTGTCGCGATTGTGTTCTCCTGTTTCAACGATGAATCTCGCAGCTTTTGTGCATTGCCGTAACCATGGGCCTTGCCGTGAAGCCTCGAGGCAATGAGAAAAAGTCTGAAGCGATGATCAAAAGCTTGTCACTACGCATTTCCGTCTGGTCGACATTTGAACCTTTCTTGGCATTGCGATGCGGGATACCAGCATACCGCATGCGCAAGGAAGGGACCCAAGGCTTTTGGAAATTTCACACAGGAGTATGTCGACCGTGTGGCTCCTTTGCGAAAGACGCCTCGTTTGGGTAGCGAAGCGGACCAAACAGTTTGTTCCAAGGAAGCCCGCGGGGGAGGGGGGAGACAATGGGGAGGTTCCGACCACTTTCAGTTCTGAATGCCTCAGCCTGCGTGCTTCGGTCGGCAGCCTGCATGCAGTTGCTTTCAGTCATGTCAGTCATGTCAGTCATGTTAGTTAGTTGCTTGCGACTTATTTTCTCTTCATGCAACATTTCAGTTTTCCCTTCCGCGAAAGCTTTGTACGATATCGTTTTAAATGAGGCAAGGGATTTCCGTTCGGACGCCCCAATAAGCGAAGCAATTCTGCAAGAGGTTTTCCTCCCTCACGCCCCAACAAGCGAAACAGTTCTGCAAGAGATTTCCATTCCGAACGCCCCAGTAAGCGAAACAATTCTGCAAGAGGTTTTCCCTGTAACGCCCCAATAAGCGAAACAATTCTACCAGAGGTTAACGCTGCAATAAGAGAAACCATCGGTGAACAGATCCATTTCGAAGTGCAGGTGCAACAACGCAAACCATTTTTTAGGGATTTGCCTTTCTGCTTAGGGCCGACTTTCAACAGCCTTTGGGCTATGACCAAGTGCAGTGTCTGCTCGGGGCCGACCTTCAACGGCCTTGTGGGCTATGATCAAGTGCAGCATTTGCTCTGGAATGGCCTTCAACGACTTTTGGGCTAGCACCAAGAGGGGTGGGTTCCTGTTCAAAAGTGTGCCGCTTTGTGTGTCGTCGAGGACAGAACGATTGCTCTTGAAGTGTTCCTGTGCCGGCAAAAGGTACTTTGGCACATCTGCAGTGCGGCAGCCGTTTCTACAGGACTAGCTAGTCTTCACCGCCGGCGCGCCCTTTGCCATGATGATGCTGATCCTGTTCGTGTTCCTGATGGGCGTGGTCCGACACCGAAAGTCTGCTTCGGGACCAAGCTTCGCCAAGAAGCTGTGCTTCTTCGGTTCTTCTAAGGTAGTCCGCCGTCGATGGAAAGCGCGGGTTAAGACCGAAAGCAAAGCGATGCTGCGACTTGCAGGGCCCGTCAGGAGTGGGAGCTCTATCGGAGAGCTCGACGCTCAGCCTAGGGCAGGTCCGCCTTCAGCAGCCTTGGGATGACAATGCTATCAGGCTGGCATCGAAAGTCCGGAGGCCGTCACCCGAATAAACTGAGCAGCAACACGTCCAGTAACAATGCAATCGGCAACGGTGCGCTCGCCCAACATGCGCAGGTGACTGCAGTTCTGGTCTGGCTACAGGCCGGTCGGATCGGGACGTGTTGCGTGACCTGTCGGTGTATTTGCATGTACACGTTCACACCTTCCATTGGCTAGTGTCCTGTCGTCAACCTGCAAGGCCGGCGTTCGCCCAGCCTCGCGAGCAAAAGCCTTATCGGTGGAATGTGCCAGAGCTGCTAGGTCGAACTCGTTTTGTCCGGTGCCGTCGTGCAACGTGATAAGCGGCGCCATTGATGAGCTGTCGTTGCAAATCGCATCCTGAGACTGGCAAGGCGACCTGCAAGCGCCCGAAGGCCAGGCGTGCGTGGCACTTCTCGCTCACCGGATACAGCGCTTTGGCGATCCGTTCACATGCCTTGTATTTGTGCTGCATCGCAAGGCGCTCCAGACAACGAGGACGAAGCCAAAGGCCCCCGGTGTGCGTCCGCGTGTGTGCGCGAGTGCGCGTGTCTTGTGGGCTCCCGCCTGCCGGCCCCGGCTATGGATCAGGCTGGACGGCCTCAGAAATGTCTCGGGTTCCGCGCACGGTGCCCGGCACAGCCGGTTGTTTCTCTGCTGATTACGGTCACCTCCGAGGCTGCGCGGCACTGGCGGTTGAAGGCTCTGAACTCGGCGGTTTTACCGATCACGTCCGAGGGCAGTCGCGGAAATTGAATTGTGCTTCATGCGCCGAATCCACGAGTGCACAGTCCCATGCCTGCGGCTTACTCAGGCACTCGGCTACCTTGCACCAGCAGAGTACGACCCGAGCAGAGTTGAGAAGTACGAGGCGGCGGTGCATTCGCGATGACGATCAAAAAACATAAGGCTGACGGCAGGTGATTGCCGCGGCAGCCCTGGAACGGAGCGACGAGATCGCGAAAATCTATGAAGTCGCTCGCGTTCCAGGCGAGTATAATCAGGTCACGATCGGAGGCGCTGACTGCCTGTTCGAGAGCTGAAAGGAACGCCCGTCCACACGGACGGATGTCACGTCAGCGAGACGGGCATCCGTCTCGTCGCCACCTACCTCCAGCAGGTGGCCAAGGCCGAACGAAGGTGTTTTATGTCCCCAACCTTTCTACGTAGATCTGGACGGCAGGACTTCGACCTCGTCGTCTCCGACTCCTGCCTCTGTGCGCTGCCGGCGGAGAAGGCTACAGTGCATGGTTTTAGTTTTTTTTGTTGTGCACCGACGATTGCAACTGCTTCGCAGGAGAAGCAGTTCCGCGGTGGCGATGGAGGCAGCCTGGCCGAATCCTTGATCTCCGTGCCGGTTCGCCCGGCATGGGGACAAGGATTTGGTTGGGATGCCTTCTACAGGCACATCTGGCAGGCGATCCAAGCCTTGGAGCCCGAGCAGGACCGGGCAAGTCATTCGAGAAGCACAGTCCTGATATAAGACGCGCAGGTCGTCCGGAGAATCCTGATCGTCTGCGCAGGCCAAGCAATTTTGCTCTGTGGTCTTACGCCATGCAACTGGCTCCAGGCAACGACTGCACGGGCTCCATGACGGCCGAGGATTCATTAAGGGATATTGGAGTCTCTGGGTACATGCAGAGAGGCCGTTCGAAATGCTGAACCTCAAACCCCACTTTGCGGGTCGTTAAATGGGAGCTTCCGAAAACAGGGGTAGCGTATTTTGGGGACCCTATCATCGGGTACTACACTAGGGTCCCCTATTTTCGGAAACTCCTAAATTAGGCTCCCTTTTAGCATTCCTTGTATAAGGGTGCCATACTATTTTGAAAATCCCAGCTGAAAGTGCCCTTCATAAGCGCCCTAGCTCAAGCCCAGAATGCAGAACCCATAGAAAACTTAATCTGGGTTCTCGTTAAGGAGTTTAGGTTAAGGTACCATAATAAGGAAACCATATTATTTGATATAGGTCCCTACTATGGTAACTTAACTTAAACCCTTTAACGAACACCCACCCTAAACCCTAAACCATAAACCCTTAACCCACAAAGTTCGGGACCAGGCCCTCTTGCCGGCGCTGTGGGCCATGGCTGAGAAGGTTTGGGCTGCAGCACCTGCGAGACTTCTATGCTTCTTACCGTACAGGTAGCAGGTTTAGGATTTGGAGTTTAGGGTTGCAGGTTTAGGGTTTAGGAGTAAGTATCTCATTGCAGGAATAGTGCCAGACAATGGGTGCGATAGCAAGAGCAAACAAGAAGCAGTACTTAATATCAGAAGCCCCCCCCGACATATTGACTTAAAGTAGAGGGGTAGTTCCTGGTTTTCTCGAGGCGATGTAAGAAAACCAACATAGTCGAAGGCCCAAATTGCTATCTAGCGGATAGTGGACTAGTGGACCATAAACTCTTGACCCGTGAGCTTTAAATGAATCCTAAGCCGAGTCTCGTAGATGTTTGTGTGGGACAGTTGTGCCCGCTGGCGCCTACGTACAACTGATGCCGACGAAGAACTCACAACCAACGAGCTAGGAGGTGCCTTGGGGCCTTATAGACCTATACGATCTTGGGGGCTCCTTGTATTTATAGTCTAATGGGCCCCAAATTCTATTCTAATTATTAAGGCACCTATATTAGAGGGTCGAATCTGCTGACGTTTCGCAACGCCCGAATCTTCAACTGCCGCAGCTTTGCCAGCCCTCAGCCCCCGTTGTCATCCTTGACGAGTGCATGACAAGGACTTTGAGCACAAGATGGCAAAGGCGACAAGCATTGGGGAGATGAGAGCGCATTGCATAAGGAAGCAGTTGCGACGGCTACCTACTTCTGGAAGTCCAAGTTCGGAAGCAACAAGAAGTTCACAAAGCCAGTGAATGCCAAGCAGGAAAGAACAAAACAAAAGGCGAATGAGCTCATCACGATTATGGGTTTAGGGACCTATTTGATATTCGTATAAGGGTCCTTGTACGCTTATACTAAATACATTGCTCTTCAAGTGGTCCCTTTATATAAGTACTTTGGGGCTAAGCCGTGCTGGAGTTCTCCGACGAGTACTTGCGGTTTGTACGCGGTCCAGCAGTGCAAGACTCGAACGATGCAGGGTTTAGATTTCACAGAGACTGCGCTGGCCAGTGGAGCTGCGACGACCCGACTTGGGGGGTCGGGGGACTTAGTAAGTAGTAAGTAGACTTATAAGTACCCGAAAAGGGACCCTAATTGGGGTTATGGTACTTATAAGTCCCTGAAATAACCAGTTACTAAGTCCCCCGACCCTCCAAGGAAGCCCTAAAGGCCCCTAAAAGTCTAGTTGGAGTCTGTAAACTGCAGGTCTCTGCTATGTTGACAGAACCGTATAAAGAAGCCCTTGGAGGAACCCTTACAGGAACCTTATTTGGGCACATGGATTCTTAGGGTCTCCGCGAGGGTTGTCTTGTGGTCCTGATTTTCCGAGTAAAGTATCGGTTCAGGGTTCAGGGTTTAGGGCTGCCTTCAGAAGTTCCATCTTGTTGTTTCCAGCATCCCACACATTGATCGTTTACTAACATCTTCTTGGGCTTAAGTGGCAGCAAGGAATGTAAGGTCTAGCGGACGTTGAGACGTTTGATCCTGATCATTACCCCTAGGCCTCAAAGTAGTTCCTTTTTGGGATTACCCGAAAGGATTCTATATACGAACCCCCACAAGGAACTATTTTGGGGCCTCTGGGTATCACTGTTTTTAAAATATGCTTTTCGCCATCTTGAAAGGGGTTTTCTTAAGGGGCCTAGGCCGTTGATACAGGCCCCTACACAAAAGCGGTTGCGGGTTCCGAAGTCAGGGTACACCCCAGACCCAGCAGTCATAACTTTCTGTAACATCGTATAGCATACTATAGTGTACGTAAACATACGATGGTATTCCGAGAATATCGCATAATATACTACACCTTATAGCCGAGTAGTATATACCTTGGCCGCAATTAAGGACTGCTTCAAGGCCAATTTATATACTATGGGGTACATGGACCCTTCGGGACGTAGTTAATAGTGGAGTATGGGTCCCAGACCTCAATAAACCGCAATCTACAATATCATGGGGTATAAACCCTAAACCACTAAAGTAAACCCCAAACCACTAAACCCTGAACCACTACACCCTAAACTCGAAGCCACTAAACCTTAAACCATAACCACTAAACCCTAAACGACTAAACCCTAAACCTTAAGGATCCCAGACCTCCGAGCCAGAACCCGTCGGCTCTAGTTCTGAGTCTGTCAGGCCAGTGAGCTGGGCGTGGAGCAACCTCGAGCGAATACTCTGTTATAGAGGCCTAAATACTTACCAGTATGCCTTTACTTAACAGGTTTTCCTTTTAAGGGGTTCCTTAAAGGGTTCCTGAAAAGGGGTACTATAACAGTACCTAAAGGGTTTGGGGATCAACGCGACTGCGGCGGGCTCCTTGATATGATTACAGCAAAATATTCCTCAAAACCCTGTTCGGGTCATTAAGGCACCTATGTTATGTTATGGGCATGTGGGTCTTCATCATTAGTACCTGGGCCCTGTAAAACCTATTCTGTGGGGACTCCGTATCATGATTTCTTTACAGAAGTCTTTACCAGGTAGGGTATTTGGGGTTAAGGTATGGAAACAAATAGTACGAATCTATGGGGTCTTCATACGTATTAGAGAACTAAGTAGTACTGTATTGTAGGGTCTTCGTAATCATTTGCTATAGAAGCAACAAGACCTATCTTAGAGGATCTTCATATGTAGTATAGAGACATTTCAAAAAGTACTGAATTGTCGGGGTCTTGATGAGTAGTTTGGAAACAAATAACACTATAATACAAAGGTCTTGATAAGTAGTGCAGTAACCAGCTCAAGCAAAGCATAAGCCCTACAGTCCTGCATTCTAGAATCATAGCATGGTATACCACTCCCCCCATCATTATTGATATTTCTCAGGCCCTTGTTAGTACTGAACGGTTCGGTTTTGGACAGGGAGCTCGGGGTCTCAGTCGGTTAAGATTAGTTATGGGATACAGCAGGGGTGTTCAGGAAAGAAACGACTTCGTGGCGCCAACGTCGACGCTGTCCAAGACAGACAAGCCAGACCCAGCGGTCGATCTCGTGGCGTTCTCCAATGCCAGCAATGTGCCGCTTGACCGGCATATTGGATGTGAGTTTTGGCCAGGCGAGCCCGCCGCTGAAACCTGCGTCTACATTCGCCTTGAAGCCCATCTTGACAGACAGCGAAGGACGACTCGCACCCGAAGACCTCCTGGCTTTCTAACTTCGTTTGGTCTTCGCTCCAGCTCAGATCAGTCAAGCTTTCAGCGGCACTCTGGTTTGCTTGCCGGCATAAACTTGGCGAAGCCACCTCCTTTGGGGCCGCACCTGCCTCCTTTGGAATCACCTGCTCTGTTGATCCGACATGCAAAATCCTAACTGTTCAGCTCACAGTTTCTTTCCACGGTTCTAGATTTTTTAGCTTCCAGGACACCTAAATCTCTTCAGGCCATATCTGCTGGTAGACACCATCCTGGACCTGGACGACCCTAGGTGAGGGTTAGTTCAGGATTCACCAGGATTTTAAGATGGTAAGGGTTCCGACAGGACCCAGTTAACGCCTGAATATCACCTAAATACTGAAAGCATGCTTACAATGATTTCCTGTTTTACTCTAGGTACATTACCAATGAAAAGGGTTTGTGAAGGGAGAAACCTGGCCATCAAGCGGCATCACCATTCTAAAGCCATCCGAATTTCTTGGTATGTTATTCGTTGAGGGTTCCCGACTCCATATCGTAGATCCACCACGACCCAGACAAACAGACCCTACACAGCATCCTGATTGTAACGGCACCCAAAAGTAGCATCCCTGATTCTGAGAAGCCTTATACAGAGCTGAATGCATATTATAACCCCATATCTTGTCAAGGACCACAAAACCCTTCTCTCCAAGCCCTAAACCCTAAACCACAAAAACACGGCTCCGCACTTGGATTTCCAGTGCCACCCAGGCAGCTGCAGTTGGGCATGGCGCACCGTGGCAGACTCAATGTTCTGGCGCCTTGGCTTTCGGATTGATATAGGGGCCTCAATAATAAGTACCTGTACGATTTTGGGGGTTCCTTGGTACATGCAAAGTATATTGAGCCCCGAAACCCTGTTCTAAGTATTACCTGTGCTATTTTGGGGGTTCCTTGGTACTGTACATTTGAAGCATAATGAGCCCCAAAACCCTGTTCTAATTCCTACCTGTACTATTTTGGGGGTTCCTTGGTACATTTGAAGTATAATGAGCAACAAAACCCTATTCTGATTATTAAGGCCCCTACATTAGAGTTTTGAAGAGGGTTTTGGAGGTTAGGCACTCTGGCCCTCAGGGTCCAGGGGTTTAGGAACCCGATAGAACTCTTGCGATGAGGTTTGCATGGCAGATGGTTGCCGTCCTTTTGAAGCGAGGGGTTCACGTGGTGTCCTGTCCATTTGGGGCCTGCCGGCACCGTAACAAAGTTAGTTAGTTCGATGAGGTTTGCAGCTTTAGTTCGGCACTCCTCTGATCCCAGGTCCCAGATCCCCGAGGTTCCACGTACCTGTATACTGGGCCGCCAAAACCATACTCTATTTATTCAGGCCCCTATATCCCGAAATCCCCTGTAGTACCCTTGTAGTCCCCCTTAAACTGGGCTTTGGAGTACCATACTATATAGCATTTTTTGGGACCTGTTACCTTAAAGGAACCAGGTATGACGTAAAAGTCTATACTTTTTTCCCTCAAAGCCCAGCCTAGGATATACAAGGGCCCTGAAGTACCTATAATACAAGGACCCCGTTAAGGCCTAAGTATATACTATATGAGTACGTGGACCTTTGTAGACGGGTACCCTATAGAACCCTACAAAAACCTTACAAGAACCCTAAAGGAACCCTTGAAGGAACCTTTTTTGGGTGCATGAAGCCTTTCGTGGATGCCGCTTCAAGAGCAATTCTGTTAACTTGGATTTAGAGTTTAGGTAGGGTTTAGCGGTTTAGGGATTTAGGGTTTAGGGGTTTAGGGTCTAAGGTTCAGGGTTTTAGTGTTTAAGGTTTAGGGTTTAGGGTTTTCGAGTCCGAGGATTACGGCATTTCTGAAGGCTTGGCGAAAAGCCGTATGGGGTTTCAGAAGGGTTGTTGAACAGTTAGGGACGCTTTTGAGGGGATCCTTAAACCAAGGATTCCCGAGCAACTCTGGGTCCATACTAGGGCCCCAGCTTCTCTAAGTCCGAGCCTCTTCTAGGTTTAGGGTTTGTGGTTCAGATTTTTCGGATCGAGCTTTTGTTGTTTTTTGGAACAAGCTGCAAAAGATTTGTTGCCAACGTGCGTGTAGAATCGTCCTATAATGCAATCTGCTCCAAAGGGCCTAAATTCCCAGACTCCCGGGAGGATCCAAAAAGTAGATCCCTTAATGGGGATTCCTATAAAGTACCCTTAGTAGTATAGGGCCCAATATTAGGGGATCTACTTTCTAGATCCTCCCGGGTGTCTGGGTTTTAAATCAGCCTCAAAAATTAGACTCGGGCTTTGTGGCATATTTATAGTTGCAGGGACTTGAAGGGTAATATAAAACCACACCGGAGTCTGAGCTCACTGCAGGAACTTATGATCGGTTTAGGGCAATTATTAGCAATTATTAGCAATTATTAGCAATTATTAGCAATTATTAGGAATTATGAGCAATTATTAGCAATTATTTGCAATTATTAGGTTTATAGGGTTATGTCAGTCCATCTTGCAGCCTGCGAACAAAGGTTTGTAGCTAGTTCCCGTAAGGGTTCCAAGTATCCAAGCATGTAGCAGGCTAGAGAGTAGGTTGGCACTTGCACTCCTAGGGCTCCTTCAGATACAGACCTTGATGGGAGTTTCCAAAAATAGGGGACCCTAAGATAGGAGCTTAAATAGTAGGACCCTTATTATAAGGAGCCCCAAAATAAGGTACCCTAATATCCGGAAACTCCCTGGTTGCGATTCCACAGCTTACGGCCACCAGCCAGAGACTTCGTGGCCGGTGAGGCTGTGATCACGGTCACGGCTCCGTTTCTGCAGGCAGGCCTAGCGTACAGCTGCAAAGCCGTATTGAGCCTGAACTTCCGAAGGCAGAACTCGGAGAAGCTGGCTGCGAAGAAGTATTCGCCAGTCACATCCAGGAGCTTGGACGGAGAGGCCCCTGACCTCGATGACATCCCGGCGCTCGACCTCATCGAGGACAGGGTGCGCGTGGCGGGCGGCGCCCCCCCACGGCGATGGTTCCGACCGCACCGGGAGTGGCGGACTACATCGTCCGGTCCCTGGCGCCCAACTACCTCGGCGGCCGGGTTCCGGAGCGGCTTCCCGATGGTTCGGATGGCGACCCCGGTCAGGTTGTGGCGTTGTCGCCCGTGATTATACAGTCGGGAGCCACTGCAACGTTCAGTGATGATACTCTCCGTTTAAGTGTATGTGCTGTCAGACTGTTTCCATGGCCAAATTTCCCTAAGGGTCCATGTACCCATCTAGTATATACATTGGCCTTAAAGTACTCCCTATCTCCCTCAGGGTTTCATGTAAATGAACCCTCAACCCTAAACCCTAAACCGTGACCCCCAGTACTATCCTGAAAGAGCTCCCCTGTAAAGGAGCCCTTACAACCCCCCTTTTGGAGGAACCCTACACCCTACTTAAAGGCTCATGGGGCTTAGTAAGTAAGGTTGTAACTAGGTTATTATCAGGATAACCCCACGTAGGGGACTTATAGCCCCAATTATAACCTACTTACTAAGTCCAATGATCCTTCAAGTAACCTGGGCCTCCACGGAGGCAAGACCCCAAACCTGCGGGTCCCGACATCATGAGCCCCACCCGAAGCCTGGACCCTGACCCTAACTCTTCGCCAAACTTGTACTGCCCGAAACGGCTACATGCATAAAAAAGTCAACAAGCAAATAAATAGATAGCTTGAAAATGCCTACATACATACACACACATTTTCGGAAGATGTATAGGTGCCATGTCGCCTTCAGCCCCTGAAGATCCCAGAGAGAGCGAGGTGAACTTCATGGGGAAGCGAGTCTGGGAGGTTTGCAGCGACTCTTGTCAGAAGAAGGGAATTGCTTGGGATCAGGTTTTAGGGTTTAGGATTTAAGGTTTAGGTTTTAAGGTTTAGGGTTTAAGGTTAAGGGTTTAGGGTTTAAGGGTCCAGGGTTAAGGGTTTTTAGAGCTTAATCTTGAAGCTGTAGGGTCCAAGGTCCAAGGTTTGGGCTTACGGTCGGTTGCTAGGCATATCTGCCTGCACACACCTTATACAGATGTCCGTGAAACCGGGACTCCGCGTCTATGTTCGGCTAGGACCGTTCTCATGTTGTGGAACGGCGACAATACTGCCAGCGTGAAACATCATCAAAACGTGTCAAGATCTTAAGGAAGTCTATTGTCATTGTTGTTTCTCCTATAGCTGCTCTCCCTAATCATAGACCCACTACTGCACATATAACCACCCACCAAAAGGCCTAGACCCCCAGGCTTGGCATGCTGTGCGTCCCTACCAGAGAGTTCAACGAGCAGACCCTAAACCCCTAAGCTCTAAACCCTAAACCCTAAACCCTAAACCCCTAACCTCTACACCCTAAACCCTAAAGCCCTGACCTTTAAACCCTAAACCCTAAACCCCTAACCTCTAACCCCTAACCTCTAAACCCTAAACCCTAAACCTTACCGAGGAGTTTGGCGAGCAGAATGACTTTCTCGGAGACCTGAAGCAGCTGGGATCTGTTCGGCGGCATTTGTATCCACGCTGAGCCGCCGTTGGCTGGGCCTTCAAACCCTAAATACTTAAGCAAAAGGCCCGAAGGGTTTACGTATTCCTAAATACTCAAACTTATGGGTTTAGAGTCCAAAGTATCCCTAAATACTCAAACTTATGCGTTTATGGAATCCAAAGTCCAAGGTTTAGGAGGGCGTAGACCTACTTAAAGGATCATGGGACTTAGTAAGTAGGTTATAATTGGGGTTATAAGTCCCCTAAGTGGGTTATCCTAATTATAACCTACTTATAACCTTACTTACTAAGTTCCATGAGCCTTTAAGTAGTGGTCCACGAGACACCGTATAATCGAGGCCTCTGGGTTTAGGGTTTAGGGTTTCTAATATACGCTGGCCAAAGCATGTTACCTGGGCTCGATGGATTCATGGCTGTTGGGCCCAAAGAGCATACCATAGCATACTACACAAGGCTTTTGGGCGAATTTGAGTCTTAGGGTTGCTAAAGCACTCCATGGCTACATAGTGTAGGACCAAGGCTGCAAGCAGATTGATTCCCGACACCGTTTGTAGCCAACAAACCACTTCATTTCCAAGCCTTGAAAACCTCAAGCTTCGTATATACACCTCCGTTCTAAACGGAAGGGAGATTATAGCAAGTCTGATACGGCCTCCTTAGTGGCCCAAAACCAAACTTTTCAATTTTTAGGGCTCTTATAAGGCAGTCTTACTGGAAAGTTTGAACTTTTTCCCCCATAGGTATTCGGGGAGTAAGTTTGCAACTTTCTGTGTAATCATAGTATCATGGGCCCCAAAACCCTATTCTAATTACTAAGGCCCCTGTAGTACGGCCTCCTTTTCAACTAGGATGCCTAGTAGTACCCTTATTCCCTTTTTGTAGTCCTAGGTTCCTTATAAAGTTTCCCAATACCAAAAGAGAGGCCTTTTTATTCTTAGGTTACTGGGTATCCTAGTCAACGTTCAGCTAAAGCTCTGGCCAAGGTATCACCTGGGAACTCGTGGCACCTGCGGCTCGTCTCAGGGGAGTCTCCGAAGTACTTAAAATAGGGGCCTGAATAACTGCCAATACTATGTTGTTATTATAACGATAGTAGAATATGCCCCAAAACCCTATTCTTATAGAACGATAGTAGAATATGCCCCAAAACCCTATTGTGATTATTAGGGCTCCTACATCATGTGGATCAGGAGACTTGTGCAGGCTTTATGGCCCTGGGATTCACAGTACCTACTTTGGGCTCTTCGGAGTCTTAGGAGAGGGTTTCAGTCTTTCGGCTTTCAAGGTTTAGGACGTTTTGGAGGTTGAGGTCGAGGACTAGGCTTTGAGGTTGTTGGGTTCAGGGTTTAGGGCTTGGGCCTTCGGTTCAGGGATCAGACGACTTGAGCACAGTTTTTAGTTGTTGGTTCAGTGAAGTTGTTTTTGTTATGCTTTCGTGTCAATTAGATGTCTGCAGCCCGAAGCCTATACTACAATTAAAATGCTTAGGAGAGTGATGTGAGGTATCTTGGACCCTAGCTGTGACAGGGCTTGGAAGCCGAAAGCTGGAGATATGCGTACGTACGACATCTCCGGCTAGGGTTTAGGGTGGGTGCAAACTAATATGCAACTCTGCACTAGGAATTAAAGTTGTTGTAAGGAGAGTGATGTGAGGTATCTTGGACCTTAGCTGTGACAGGGCTTGGAAGCCGAAAGCTGGAGTTATGCGTACGTACGACATACCCGGCTAGGGTTTAGGGTGGGTACAAACTAATATGCAATTCTGCACTAGGAATTAAAGTTGTTGTAAGTATTCCGCAAATTTGTATTGGTTTTGTCTTTTGTGAATAATTAGCCTGTATTTCAGAAATACCTCATAGACCGTCATGAGGGTACCATTCGAGGCATGTTCCGTTCCAGGTCAAATTGGCAGCGCTTCGGTTCAGCTGACCCTTGCTCCAAATCCTTCCCATCTCGAGGCCAGGCTAAGGGTTAATATTCTAGGGCCTAGATAATTACCTATACTATTTCGGACGTTCCTTATAATAACGATGGTCTCACCAGAATAAGGCACCCCCAAGAAAAAAACACGATTCTAATTACTGATCTTGAGTAGCAAGCCCTAACCCCCCCAAGACACGCATGTCGGTGGCCTGCAGCCAGAGACTCCCCCCCCCCCCGCTCTAAGCCCTCGTAGCCCCAATGCAGGAACTTGATCTGGGTGGTTGTCAAACTTGTGGTCCCTTTTTTGGGTACGCTAAATATTAGGTCCCGTATTACAATAGGGGCCCAAAAAGGGGCCCCAATTTTGACAACCACCCTCTAGAAACCACATGGTTCTCATGCTGGCTTTATGTGAACGGTGTTATGTTGGGCACCTTGGACCAGCTGTCTCTCACCTCCATTCCGAGCGAATCAAGCCATGAATCCCGAAGCCTGAGACCTGAAACATTGTCAATGCCTTTGACAAACATTGCTGGGTTTAGGGTTTAGGGGTTGAAGGGGTTTTGGGTTTTGAGGTTCAGGGCTTATTATACTGCCGCCTTGCAGAAACTGCACAAGGGCCTTCGCCAAGGCCCTACAGGAAGTTTCTTTGACTCTTCCAAAGCCCGTGAAGGTGTAAACCCGGATTGCTGTAACAAACTGCTTTCTTCCCATATATGGTTACTTCTTCAATCGAGGTCTTGACAAGTGAGAAAAAGACTGCCGCTTTACACAGAGCTCCACAAAGCGTTGCAGAAGCGGGCTAAATCCTTGCAAAACCCGAGAGAACACCCGTGCAATTGTACCACCACCTGTAAAGCCCTTGTAACACCTCTCCACTATAGAGCAACCTAAGCCGTAGCTGTAGCCATTAAAGGAGGCCTCAACCCTACACCCTAATTCCTAATGTTATTCACGGGAGTCTGGGGGAACCTGGCAGGCTGTTGACCCTGTGGTACTCGGAATGACCCGTGCGAAGCAGGAACTGCTCCAGCAGCACATTGGTTTTGAGTTGGTTTTAGGTTGTGTAATGTAGGCTTATCTGATTTGAAGTGGGCATTCTGTTGATTGTATAGGTGTGTTATTCTCGCTTTTGCGCATGGAGTTGTGCCAGGTCTTGTCATTGTTAGTTTTTGTTATGATGGGGGTACGGGTTGCGTTATTTCCTCGGCATGTACTTGAATTGAACAGTTCATGGGGAGCATCGGAAACTGACGGGATTCACAGCGTACTCAGACTGTGCAGTACCTGGTGTTGGTCGGCTTCTCGTTACCGTAAAGTACCCTAAGGGTCCATGTACTCACATAGTATATACATTAGCCTTAAAGTACTCCGTATATAGGTACATTGGGCCCAAAGACTGGGATTGCGAGGTTGAAGTCGAAACCCAACACCATAACAGGGAATCGGGTCTACTACGGTTGATGATATAAATCCTGCATCACCTTACGGACCCTAAACTATGGGAACTATGGTGTATTCCTTATTACGGGCAATGCAGGATGTATATCATCAGCCGTAGTATCCTTATGGGGGGTCACCCAGGGGTTGATAACCTACTAATCCCCAGTTCTCTCTAGCGCTCCCTAAGGTTCCCTTAAAATTCCCTCAGGATCTCTTATACCCTCCCCCCTTCAACCCTCCCTTGAGGCCCCTAAAATTGCATCCATTGCATTTGATTCGCCAACTTTCGAGCCTATCCTGCTGCTTCGATAGCATCCTAGTTTACCCCAAACCCCAAAGCATAGACAGTAAGCCAGCTGCCAGCAAGCTCGTTGAGGGCCATAAGCCCTTGAAGTTTTCGGGCTTGGTGGTTAGGATTTCGGCGTTTGGCATCGGTAAGTAAAAGACATACACTGACGGTTTAGGGTTTAGGGTTTGTGATACCGCCTACCCACGACACCCTGTTGTGACCGCAATGGCAAGCCCCGCTTCGGCCGTTAAACCAGCACATGCCTGCTCTCGCACAGGACTACATGGGCAACCAAGACATGCGAAAGGTCGCAGCCGCCACATGGGCTAAATGGACGTTTCTTAAGTCTAGACTTATGATAAGCATCAACCTGTTTAGGGTCTCGGTTAATTGGGACCCTCGCACATTGAAAATCCTTTACAATAGGATCAGGTGAGTTCTACAGGCTTTAATCGGGTTTTTGAAGGGTTGTATCAGGGCTTTCGCGCCCTAAAACAGTAAACCCGTCAAGCCTTAGCCCTAAACGCCACCATCCGTAAGCCAATAATCCCCAAGCATCAGGTCCTCATCCACGGCGATGCTTCCTTTTGTGGTCAGGCCTGGCATTTCTCAGGAGTAGCTGCTCCGACCCCTTCATAATATCCTCTACCCAACAGCTATGGGGCGCATAAATCAACCTCTTCAAGCTTCAGCTAAATGTCTGACGCTAAACCCCAAAACTCTGAAACTCTACCCCAAAATCCAAAACTGCACCACACGCTGACAGCCCCAAAACCCTGACAGCCCGACTTGCGAAAGCCCTTAAACCGCCTGAGAGCCCTGAAGCCCTAGTAGAGCCCTAAGAGCCCTAAACGCTAGAATTTCAAGCTTCGCCAGGGGATCCTGGCAGAATGTCTTCAGCTGGCCGCGTCCCGGCTGAGTTGATCCACGCCCTGAGGGTCCATGTGCTCAAAAAGCATCTCTCAAGGTTCCTTTAAGCATTCCTCTAAGGGTTCCATAGTGTTTGGGGTTTAAGGGCCCATGTACAAAACTATAGTATATCCGTTAGCCTTAAAGTAGTCCCTACATAGGCATTTTGGCGCCAAAGTGCCAAAGTATACACTAATATTTGGGTACATGGACCCGAAGGGAAACGTCCTGCCTATCCCATGTTCACAGTGTTTCGGCCTTCGCGATAAAAGCCCGCGGATCCTTGTCGGTGAAGCTTTAGGGTTTAGGGTTTATAGGGTTTTTTAGGGGTTTAGGGTTTATAGGGTCTAGGGTTTAGGGTTTAGGGTATAGGGTCTCGTCCAACTACGGTTTAGGGTTCGGGTTTAGGGTACTGCAGGGTGCCTTCGGTTCAACTCGTTCACCCGTAGTCCTTATTTCTGGCTTTTGGTAAAGGCCTACAATCAGGAGTAGTTGGACCCTTAGGGACAGGATTCAGGAGCTTCAACGTTGAAGCGACACCCTCAAGTCTAAGCCATCAGTGTTTGGGGTTTTGTGGACATTTGGCCACACCATGAGCCTTGCAAGGGCCGATGCTGCCTGAAGGTCCTAGGCACCTAGAACCATGCATTTACCTGTGTGTACATATATATATATATATATACATAAACGCTCACTTACCATTACTGAACTTCCGAACTGTATGAACGCCTGTTTTGTCGGGTCCCTTGAGCCTTTCAGCTTGAAACAAAACCCCCAAGGATTCATGCTGTCTTGTTGTTCAGGTCAGTCCGGTATCAGGATTCTTCTCATGTGGGCTCAGGGTGTAGAGCCCCCGATGTTGAATCGCAGCCCAAGGGTGCAGGTACCCGCTGCCCATCACATCGAACGCAAAATTCACAGAATCCGAACCTACAATATCTAATGTACGGGCGTAAGTAATTCCCAATACCATTTTGGGGTTCTTCATTATAAATATAGTATAGTGGGCCCCAAAACGCTATTCTAATTATTAAGGCCCTTATATCAAGCAACCAAACGTTGGGTTCTTTCGATCTCTAGCAGCCTTTTGTATGGTTCCTGCTTACGTAAGTTGGGGCTCCACGTGACTAAGCTAGAACTAATCCGTCAACCATCCCAAACCCTAAAACCCTAAACCCTAAAACCCTAAACCGTACACCTAAACCGCTTTTTCCCCAAAAAAACATAAACTCAGACTTCCCCAACTGAACGAGGCTCCGTGGTTTCAACTACTTAAAGGCTCATGGGACTTAGTAAGTAAGGTTATAAGTAGGTTATAATTAGGATAACCCCACTTAGGGGACTTATAACCCCAGTTATAACCTACTTACTAAAGTCCCATGATCCTCTAAGTAGCCTAAACTACCCCTTATAGAACCCTTATATTATAGATCCCTAAACCCTAAACCCTTTAAGGAGCCCTTTAAGGAACCCTAAGTCCCATGATCCTTCAACCAAGGATCTGCCAGCCTACACGACGGGTGGCACCGCCGCTGGGAGCTGCGTTGATCCGACGGTTGTCTTGGGGGGGTCGGGGGACTTGGTAACCTTAAGGGCCCCTTTAAAAGGGATCTATATAGGGATTCTGTATGGGTATATGGTTTAGGGTTTAGGGGGCTTAGTAACTGGGTTATTTTAAGGACTTATAAGTACCAGAACCCCAATTAGGGTCCCTTTTAGGGTACTAATAAGTCTACTTACTAAGTCCCCCGACCCCTCAAGTTGTCTTGGGGTTTAATGTTTTTGGGGTTTAGGGTTTACTCAGACTTGGGGTGGCTCTTTAGCCTTTAATTGTTTGGGTGTCTATGGATGTCTATATGAACTATAATAAGGAGGATCCGACGGTTGTCTTGGGGTTTAGTGGTTTCGGGTTTTAGGGTTTACTTAGACTTGGCGTTCTTCTGGTTGGCTCTTTAGACTTTAACTTGTTGGGTGTCTGTATGAACTATAATAAGGAGGCTAAAAGCTTAACTTTTAGGAGGGGTTCAGAAGTCAGCCAAGGGTTGTCTTGGGGGTTAGTGGTTTTGGGGTTTAGGGTTTACTTAGAGTAACCAATGACCAAGCTACATAGACAAGATGTAAATGTACCAATTTACTGGGGTATCGCTTCATTGAAGGTACATTGGTTGCTCTAGGTATATTGAAGCTTCTGTGCGGTTTTGCAAGCTCGACGGTGGATTTCAAGCAGCACTGCCATTGAAGGGATCGTCATAGCATTGCTTCAACTTCGGGATACCTTACGATAAGTTCGTGATCCCTTTTAGTAGGATCCTGCTTGGGTACTGACCCCACTCCGTAAGAGTTGGATAGGATTTAAACTATGGATATATTAGGCCCTTCATAGTAGGCCTATTATAGACTGTTACTGTACGGGGGGGAGGACCCATCATCTTGCCACGGTACTGTTTCTATTTTGTTATCCTCTTTTTAAGCTCCCTCTGTCCAGGCTTTGCCTAGACCCGACAGTGTCGTCCTTCGTGCTAACTTTGTTCTTATCTTCGGATCCTAAATCAGATATCCAACTGCGGTACTACTTAGAGGTTCATGGTACTTAGTAACCAGGGTTATAAACAAGGTAAGTATACTTATATGTGGTCTGTATCCTCAGTTAAGGTACTTATACCTGTACATACTAAGTCCCATGAACCTCCAAGTACAGCCCATAAAGCGCATGACCCCCAAACTCCAAAATCCTAAGCCGCAAACCTTAGATCCGGAGCCTTACCCAAAGGCCCCAAAGTAGTTCCTTTTTGGGGTTCGTATGTAGAAGCCTACCAGGTAATCCCAAAAAGGAACTACTATGGGGCCTCTGGGTACACCCTCAGCCCTAAACGAGGGTTGACTGGAATTGGTTTGGTTGCCAGATTCGGTTTTGGCAGTTCGAAGATTTAGCCTGGTAGGGCTTGTGCGTCTCAGGGTTTCGAGTTTTCGGGTTTATAGGGTTCAGGGGTTGAGGGTTTAGGGGTTTAGGGTTTAGGGTTAGGGTCAAGGCTAGTGTCTAGGATTCAAGGCACACCCCGACTGGTTCGTCATGGCAAGTTACCTGTACCTGAATTGGGATTGTGAACTGTTTGATTGGTTGCCAGATGTTCCATGTGTGTCTGCTCGTCTCTTGTTAATCCGAGTTCTCCAGAGGTCCCTAAAGGGAACTCCAGAAAGTTGGAATATGGATTAATGGTAGGATCCCCTATAATTTACCTTAAAGGGGTTACGATAATGATATTCCAACTTTCTGGCTTCTACTGTAAACCCTAGACCGAAGAACTTGGTTGTAACAATGACAGGTTAGAGGCTTTGTCGGATCAGCATATCAGTCTCATTTCGGCCCCCAGTGGAGCTACAGTACTTGTAAGTAGAAGCCAGAAAGTTCGAACATTCTGATCCCCATGCCCTTCGAGTAAAGTATACTTGAACCTAGCACTATTCATCCTACATCCATGTTCCAACTTTCTAGGGTTCGCTGTACTATTTTAGGGTTTAGGGGTTTAGGGGTTTAGGGTTACTATGTCTCCTGATCCCTCAATCCCGAGGTCCATTTCGTGATTAACAACATGGTTGGTTTCACGACCGACCCGCGCGCCGCCAGATCGTCGTACCATTGTGACCCAGCCGAAACTGCGGTCTTTCTTGAGATTGCGGGAGTGATTCTCTACGGTTGATGATATAAATCCTGCATTACCCATAATAAGGAATATACCGTAATTCCCGTAGTTTAGGGTCCTTTAAGGTAATGCAGGATTTTGCAGGATTTATATCATCAACAGTATGTTGGTCTACCTTGGGATGCCTGCTTTTCTGACACTCTCAAACATGAGAGTCCGAAAGGGTGAGCATCACAAGACCTGCTACCCAAAGCCTTTAAGTCTCAGAAAGCTGTCGTTACGAAAGCCAGATGATACCTTGTTTAAACAGGTCATCAGCCCCAAACTGGAAAGCCTCAACAAAAAACAATCCAACTACATAAGGTCATGTGAACTGAGGATCCTCCCAAATCCCTGAAACCTGAAACTTCATCTCATTGGAGGAACCCTTCTCAAACACCATCTACCCCTATAGTGGTGAACGTTCAGGGATTATTTAGTGTGTGGAGTGTTGGGTTGATGGTGTGGGCTTGTTGTGTACGGAGTCCAGGTACGAACGTGGCCAAAGTGAATGACGCGCCCATCATCCACGTCAATGCCGACGATGCGGCTTGACTGATCATAAGTACGGACGGTACCATATTAGGCTCCCCTATTTTCGGAAACTCCCCTATAGGCCCTAAACCCTAAACCCTGAAGCCTTAGGAAAGTGCCCCAAAAACCTGGATCCCAGTCCCGAAACTCTAAGGCCCCCCCAAATCCTTGGCCCCCAACGCCTGAAATTGATAATGGAAGAACCTGATTAAGAAGCCCGGGTTCTATGACCCCAAAATGGTAGGATACATGCAAGGAGCCCTGATAAAGGCCCTTTTTCAGGTTCCTACATTATCCCAAACCTGTAAGCAAATTCGTCAAATCTAATCCCCAGAGTCCCTCAGACTAAACATTAAACCTTAACCGACCCCCAGCCGGAAGGTCAAAGCCTCGATATTTACAGAGTACCCGAACCCTCTTAGTCCCCTTTCTCATGGTCATAGTGGGTATTTGGGGTATGGTAACGTGTATGCAGCAGAGGATAGTTGGGGGGGTGCAGGTATTCGTAGGCTTCAGGGGTTTACGACTTTGTCTGCTGCGTTGCTGCCGATGGAAGCTGTGGCACATGCGCTTGCAAGATTCCGAAGCTTGCAACCGGAACCTGTAAAGCCAGATCTTTGTCATAGTTGGGTAACATTTTGCAGTTCTATGGGTACTCAAACCCAACACGGAATAAACAATCATTTGTTAATCCTATCCCAACCATGCACTAGAGATAGGGGGTTGCACCTTGTCCTGGGGGAACTTTCCTCCTCCACTTCCGATTTCCGTTCCATGAGGAACACATCTTTCTTACCATGCTTGAACTTGGGATTAGACTTTTTTCACGGTGTACCCAAAGGCTCCCAAAGGGGTCATGGGCCTGCTGGTGGAGGGTTTGGGCTTTGGGATCTAAGGATTGGAATCTCGCTACGAGGGTCCAGGAAGCCTTAGGGTAGGGCTTTTGCGGTTTAGGGTGGTCAAAGGGGAAAAGGAGGGACCCATTAATGGGGACCCCTACCCTATAATGGGGCTATATAATTGGAATAGCTATATTAAGGGTATATACCTAGGGGTCCTTTTTAAGGGTCCCTCCTTTTCCCCTTGGGGATGGGGATGCCCGGGAGTCGGGTCTTCGGGCGTTTAGAGGATGTGTTCTTCGAATGTCTCGCGTTGACGAACTACGGAGCTGCCCGGACCCGGAACCCTGCGCCAAGCCTGTAGGGTTTAGGGGTTTCGGGCATTTAGGGTTTTTAGGACTTTGGGGGTCAGGGCTTTAGGTGTGGGGCTTTAGGGTTTTATGGCTTCGTGGCTCTTGGGTTTTCGGATACCAAATTTACCAAAACATGACCTTGAACCGAAACCATGAACCGAAAGCAAGAGGCCAATGCCTCAGGAACCCGAAACCTTTATCAACCTACATAGAATGTGTAGATCTGAACAAGAACAATCCGCCCTAGACCTCAAACTCCGGGACCAGCCCTAAGCCTTCAGAACCTTGCTAGAACTTTTCTTAAACCCTAAACCCTAAACCCTAAACCCTATACCTCTACAGAACCCTTGTAGAGCTCTTGTAGAACAATTTCTTGAAACCCGTGTAGAACAAGGAACACCTGTAACTGTAACAGTTTGATTCAAAACCACAAAGAGAGCCATCTTCGATCTCGAACGCACCCAAGATTCTTAGGTCGATGCCGTGATTTTTGCCTCGACGCTTGCAGCCGATTTCCGACAGCGCTTCCGGAAGGAGCTAGCAGTGTGGCGTGGTGGGGTTTTGTGCTTTCGGTGTTTAAGCCTACCGGGTTGTCGAGGGTTTAATGCTTATTGAGGCGTAGAGTTCAGTATTCGGAGTACGTAGGAGTTTACGAATAAATAAGGTTCGAGACTGTTTCGTAGCGTTTCGGGTTTGTGGTGTTTAGGGTGGAGGACTACCGGACCCTAGCCATAGAACCCAAACCCTCGGCGCAAACCCTCGAGCGCGACCACCACTTTAG
Organism: Symbiodinium sp. CCMP2592; assembly: GCA_905221615.1. Taxonomy (NCBI): domain Eukaryota; class Dinophyceae; order Suessiales; family Symbiodiniaceae; genus Symbiodinium; species Symbiodinium sp. CCMP2592. Next base: position 203,421 of record CAJNDT010005939.1, read on the forward strand.
ATCCCCCACCCTGAATCGTGAATGCGAAGATCTAGCTGCTTTAATGCTAGCTTCGGCACATTCGAAATTTGCAGGCTCAGAGTGTGGGACTTCATCGAGTTTTAACAGGGATCGACGGCCCATAGCTTACTGGCATTGCGAATTTTCAGGGAAGGCTTGCAGCACCAATGCATACCCTGCAGTTCCCTTCATAAGTACACTCTGACAGCAGACAGGACGTCGTTGTCGATTTGGTTTGCTACCGAAGGGAGGGCCACAGCGAGGCAGTGCGGACGCACACGCACACGGACACAGACAGACAGACAGACCGACCGACCGACCGACCGACGGACGGACGGACAGACAGACAGACCGACGGACAGACAGACAGACAGACAGACACACACACACACACACACACACACGGAGCTTAGTTTAGGGCGGCATTTAGGGCTTACACTACAGGGCTGCAGAGTGGAGCTACTTCGGGCTTAGGGCTCAGGGGCTTGAGGATCGACAGCCTCGTGGGTACGAGGTTCTGATGTAGGTCAAGGTTGCTTAACCCGGAGTTTAGGGTTTAGGGTTTAACGCTGGGCAAGCCCTCTATCTTCTACAAGGCCACCCGAGGACTGAGGATGTAGGACAGCGGGTTCCGGTTGCAAGAGGATTGAGACTTGAGGGGTGAAAGCCTTAGATCCTAAACCTTAGGGTTTCCCAAATACCTTTAGGGTTTAGGTTTTAGGCTTTGCTCAGACTCATCAGGAGGAGATTCTAAGCAAAGCAACCACGCCATTTAGGTATTGAAGCCCTGTTGATTGCGAACAAGTTCGAGATTGTTGTTCCAACGATCGTATCAATATACCCTAAACCCCTAGGTTCCTCTACCCTATATCCCACAAGCCTAATCTCAGGGTCCATGTACCCAAATAGCATACACTTTGGCCTTAAAGTAGTCCCTATATAGGTACTTCTGGGCCAATTCATATACTTTTTGGGTACATGGACCCGTAAACCCTATAAGCCCTATAAACCTTATAGATTCCTTAAAGCAACCCTTTAAAGGAACCCGGTTATGGCACCCTAAAAGGAATCCTTAAGGGAGCATCGGGCATCGTGTCCCCAGAGACTCCAATACCCCTTAATTAAGGAATATACCTTAAATCATATTAGGGAACCTACTATAATTTAAGGTATATTCCTTAATTAAGGGGTATTGGAGTCTCTGGGTTATGCCCTAGAGGCGGAGACCTTTGGATACTTGTTTGCTTTAGTCTCTGGGTCAGGCCGAGGATGCCTCGCTGACGCAGCCTCTGACGCACAAGCTCATGCAGAGCCATGACCCGGTGGGCTACTTGGAGGGTCTTTAGGGGACTTAGTAAGGGCTCCTTTAAAGGGGATTCTAAGGGTTCTATAAGGGTAGTATAGGGTTTAGGGTTTACGGTTCAGGGACTGCAGGTTTACTTGGCGTTCTTCTGGTTGGCTCTTTAGTCTTTAACTTTTTGGGTTTCTATATGAACTATAATAAGGAGGCTAAAAGTTTAACTTTTAGGAGAGGTTCAGAAGTCAGCCAAGTTTGGAGTTTATGATATAGATGGGCTGGGGATTTCATCATAGGGTGGATGATATAGATCCTGCATTACCTTAAAAGCCCCAAACTATGGGAATTATGGTATATATTGCTTAGCATGGATAAGGCAGAATTTTCATCATCAACCGTAGGAGCCCTTTAAGAAACCCTTTAGAGGAACCCTGACAATAACCTTCAACTGAGTCCAGCCTAACAACTTTTCAATTCTTAGGGCTCCTATAAGGTAGCTTTACTGGAAAGTTTGAACCTTTTCTTCCCATAGGTCTTTGGGAAGTAAGTTAAAGGAAGCCTGTTGAAAGGAACCTTCAAAGGAGCCGTCTGAGAAAGGGAGCTGAAAGGGCTGAAGGATGGAAAGCTGGCCTTTCCTTGGACCCTAAAGAGCTTACCTGGGAGTTTTCGAAAGTTCGAGTACCTTTTTCTGGGGTCCTTATAGTTATAGTGAGGATCCTGCTATTTAGGGTATTCTATTAGGGTCCCCTATTTTCGAAAACCACCACTTGTTTAGGGTCCTTATTATGAGTTCCTGAAAAGAGGTCCGTAACAAGGTAGGTTATTTGGGGCCGGCATTCTTAACGTAAAGGACCCGTGTAGGCACCCATGGAACCTCGTTACTAGTTACAGTACGCTTATAGGTACCCTTAGAGGAACCCTTAAGGGCTTGGTGGGCTGGCATTCTGGCATTCCTTCAGGGGCCTGCTTTTTTGTTCGGCCTCTAAGAGTTTGATTAGTATATTCGGGTTTGTAAGAAGGGCCCCAAGTACCTATAAAGTAAGTTACCACATTAGGATTATGATTTGGGAAAGTATCCCCCGTAACAGTACCTGGGACCCTTGATCAGAGCTTTTGGTCCAGGAGTTGTGGCTAAGGTTCGCCAGCATTATGCGTGGAGCAAGCTTCTCATAGCAGGGGCTGCCTCCTTGTCTTTAGATTTGAGCTCGATTTTGTCGGTTTTATGTTTCTTAAACCCTAAACCCTAAACCCCTAAACCCTAAACCCCTAAACCCCTAAACCCTAAACCCTAAACCCGAAGGCGGCGCTAAACCCAAAGTGTTGGTCGTCTCTGCGCTGCCAGGAGGAGAACGTTGACGGATACAAAACCCAACGCGTTTAGACGTGCCTGATCCAAATCCCCGAACCGAAAAACCCTGGACACCAATAGCCAACTGAATCATCTTAAACCCTAAATCTTGAACCCCCGAAGGGTCCTGTGTACCGATATAGTAGAATGTAGGGTTTCCATATTAGGAATTACCATTATGACTTAGGGAAGTATCCCCCATAACAGTGCATAGGACCCTTTGGGACCGTAAGTCCCGGAATCCAGCAAGTCCGGGGTTTCGGGCGGGAGGTGGCCGAGCAGTACACGCAAACCTTGATTGACGCTGGACTCTGGGCAAACGTTGTGGAGTGATGCTGGGTTTGGGGTTTGTGATTTTGTGCCCTAGGGCCCCAAAGTACCCAATAATATGGGTAGGTAAGAGATGATCGCAATTAGTTGACCTTGTAGGTGCAATTGTTTTGGTAAAGAATACTAGAAGCGCCTAAACACTTAGCAATACTATTCGGGTCGTTTCCTTATTATTACACTTACAGTATACTGGGCCCCAAGACTCTATTCTAATTTTTAAGGCCCCTATACTAGATCCCTAAACCCTAAACTCTGAACCCTATAAAACCCTCCCATTATGCTTATTGGGTACTTGGAGTCTTTTGGCCATGGTTCTGTCTAGAGTTCAAATGAGGAGGGCGGGTGTTGGGGCTCTTTTTGGTGCTTTACCTATACTCTCCATGGTAGTTCCTTTTTTTGGCCAGCCAGTTTATTTTTATGGTTAGGATCCTACGATAATAACACGAATTGGATAGCAAGAGACAAGGAACTACAATGGAGACTAGAAAGGGGTTGCGGTGTAGTTTAAACTATTTAGGTTGGCATAGCATTGCATGTTCGTAACACATCCCGGCTCCTTTGGGAAACGCTTGCCTTGCATCCTGAAACATCCCTCAAGCTTAACATCTGTAAAGCCGTCATGCTCGCTTGGATGGCACCTGTCTGTTGGGTGTCTGATCTGCCCAGTTGCCTCACAATGAACTTAGCCGATTTTCCGAAACTGTACACGATCAGACCCCCCTTTGTTGAGCCCTTTGCAGCTTTCCGCATGTGGAACTTGATGGTCCCCGCACGGAGCCCGTTTAGACCCCATGTAGAATGCTTGTAGAGTCCTCGTCGTGGGACTCTTGCATTTTTGTTGCTATTGCCCGTATGATCTTCTTAAGACTACTACAATTATGATTAAACTACAAATTAATAATACTTTTTTTTGGTTTTCCAATCTTAATAATTACCATGTGATTTTGTAGTGTCAATGTCAATAATAAGTGCCGTTTGTATCACCCATGCTGACAATTGCTATTGCTTTTACCGAGGTTGTATAGCCGCTGCGAACAATCTACCCACGTAGTGGATACTTTGGCCTTAAAGTACCCAGACCTTCCAAAACCCCATAATTAAGGAATATACCTTAAATGATATTGGGGATCCTACTATAATTTAAGGTATATTCCTTAATTAAGGGATTTTGGAAGGTCTGGGTAATCCCTATCTTGGTACGTTGGGGCCCAAGGAGATCCAAGGAATACATGGACCCTTAGGGCCTTTGGAACTGTATTGCTAAGACGGTTTTTCTGGTACTCTCAAGTAAAACCCTATGGAACCCTAGGGAATAGTATTACTAACTCGTCGAGTATACATATATGGGAGTTTCCGAAAATAGGGGACCCTAATCTAGTACCCTAAATTGTAGGATCCTTATTAAAAGGATCCCCAAATAAGGTACCCCCTATATTCGGAAACTCCCATCTAGCTGTTCATATCCAAAGCTAGGATGCCCAGTAGCAGCCTTATTCCCTTTTCGTAGTCCTAGGTTCCTTTTAAGTTACCCAATACCAAAAAGGGTGCCGTTTTTATTCCTACGGCTGATGATACAAATACTGCACGACCCATAATAAGGAATATCCCATAATTCCCATAGTTTCGGGTCCTTAACGTAATGCAGGATTTTTATCATCAGCCGTAATACCCTAAGGGTCCATGCACCCAAACAGACTCCTTTAAGGGTTCCTGTCAGGGTGCCATAATCGGGTTCCTTTAGGGCTCCTTAAAGGAATCCTTAGGGTTTATAGGGTTTAAGGGTCCATTTACCCAAGCAGTATATACTTTGGCCCCGAAGTTCTGGGCATCCTAGAAAATCTGCGAAGCCCAGGACTGCTGTCTCAAGAGGAGGCGGACGAAGAAGTGAATCAAATCTACGAGGACCCGATCAGATCTCCAAGAGCTGGGGACCTAAACCCGAATATAGGGGGGCCTTAACAAGTAGAATAGTTATACTATAGTTCTAATGAGGAACCCGAAGGAATAGTATTGGTTACAATTTAGGCTCCTATGTTACTTCTTTGGATTTCTCATTACCCATAGGCTGCATTGCAGTTCCTCGTTGGCATTACCTTCTAGGATCCTAAATTTGAACCACGAAAAGGAAGTACAATGGATCCTAAAATTATGAACTCCTCACACATAGACCCTTGAAAGTTAGGGCACTGTATTTGGGGTCAAGGTAAACTTTAGACCGTGGACATTTCATGTGATAAATCTGCTTCTTCACGAAGTTCCAGGGTCTACTTAGAGGTTCATGGTACTTAGTAACTAGGGTTCCTTAAAGGTCTCCTTATATACAGGGTTCCTTAATGGGATCTATAGGGTTTAGGGTTTAGGGTCTACTCAGAGGTTCATGGTCCATGGTATTAAGTAACTACGGTTATAAATAAGGTAACTATACTTCTAATTGGTTATATCCCCAGTTAAGGTACTTATATCTGTACATACTAAGTCCCATGAACCTCCAAGTAGACCCTAAACCCTAAACCCTATAGATCCCTTTTAAGGAACCCTATAGATCCCTTTAAGGAACCCCCAAGTATAGACGCACTAATCAGAAGCCTCAAGGGATGCCCCAAACTTCAAAGGCTCCATGGGGGCAGGCCTGCTTGCTGGAGGTAAACTCAACTTTTCAACTTTTCAACTTTTGGGCTTTAGGGTTTAGGGGGCTCTTATAAGTCAGTCGATTCTGAAAGCTTCAACTTTTATTTCTTTGGCTTTTGGGCCAGTGAGAGGGTTGAGGGAAGATTTGAAGGTTGCCGAAAGGGTCCTTCTTCGGGTTAGTGCGTGGGTCTGACGTTCAGGGTTTTATGGTTGAGGGCTTAGCGCTTAAGGAGTCGGGGTTTACAGGTTCTTCTATGGAGGGACCGTTCACAAAGCACTTCCTTATGACGAGCGAGTAATTGGGGGGGAGGAAAATTGGAAGAGCAATCGCATAAATGCAGCAAGAGGGACCCTAAACCCTCAAACCCTAACCCTAGGCCTTTAAATCCCTAAGCCTAATTACACCATGTCTCAGATCAGTTTGAGCTTAGTATATACGACTCCACCCTACAACACCTATGAAGAAACCTTAAACCCTGAACCCAGACCCCCTGAAGCGCCAAACCCTAGATGCTAAAATCCGAAACCCCGTTAAACCCTACTTTAGCAGAACCTACCTTTCTACTTTTTCGATGGGTGCATATAAAGTTCATGGTTGAGGTAAACCCTAAAAAGAGATCCAACTTCACCAGAGGTTTCATGCCCCTAGACCCTCAACCCCTCAACCACTAAACCCTTAAATCCTAAACCCCTGAAAACTTCTAACTGTTCGACAGTCGGAAACGAGCCCTCAAAAAACAAAAGAACTGAAAACCCTCAAAAGAGATCAGGAGTTTGATGCCGAGCATCGGTATTCCCAACTACAAGGACCCGGGCAAATCCCATGATTCGGCTTCGAGGGCCTTTGGGCCTCAAAAGGGTCCCTTAAAGTTAGAGCCGGGCTTCTTTAAAGGTAGGGTTACTGTAAGGAGTACTATGGGGGTTTAGGGCCTTTAAGGGTCAAGGATGCCTTTGGGGGTCCCTTAGAGGGTCCCCGCAAGAATCCAATTCGGGGTCCATTTATGTAAAGGGTCCCTTCTAGGGTTTCTTGGGTTTCAGTGGCGTGCGGCTACGCGAATCGTGGACCTTAAGCGCTAAACCTTCAACACGGAACTCCAACCCCTACGCCTAAACTACCCTACACCCTTTACCTCCCTCTTTCCTCTTCACGCGATGCCCCAAACCCTAAACTCCTAAAAGTGGGTAAAGTAATGGCCCAAAACCCATAAAAGGCGATTCTACATACTCTTAGGGTCCAGGAAACCCTACAGTAGAAGCCCAAAAGTTGGAAACCCAATAGCCTCAATCCTTAAGACTCAAATATAGGGAATCCAAGCACTATTTGGCCTTAATCCGGTTTCCAACTTTATGAGGCTTACTATAGGGGTTTGAAGCCCTTCAAAGGAATCTCTATGGGTTCCTTTAAGGGATCTCTAATAGGGTTTAGGGCTTAGGGTTTACCCTAAACTCCTAAAGGAACCTCTACGGCTCCAAGGGAGGCTTTAAGGGACCCTTAGAGCCGATCCTGAAGGGTGCAGGACGTTCCCAGAGATCCCATTACTCCTTCATTTAAGGAATATACCCGAGGGTTCCTTTAAAGGGATCTAGATCTATAAGGGGTCTATAGGGTTTAGGGGACTCCAATACCCGTTAAATTAGGAAACACACCTTAAACATTTGGGGGCTTAATACTATGATTTAACCCTGAGGGTCCAAGTACCTAATAATCATATACTCCCCTAAATATTGAGCTACATAACTACTATCCTAAACCCGAGTACCTAATTATTGGGTCCTTTGGAATTCTTAGGGTAAGGTATATTCCTTAATTTCAGGAGTATCTGGATCCTAAACATTTGGGGGCTTAATACTATGATCTAAACCCTAAACCCTAAACCCCTAAACCCTGATTCCTTAATTTCAGGAGTATCTGGATCTCCGGGTTGAATCCCCCAAAGCCCGAAACCCTTCGGGTTCCGGGCCTATAGGGTTTTGGGGTTTAGGGTTTAGTGGGGTTCAGGGTTTATAGGGTTTTAGGGGTTTCGGGTTTAGTGGGCTTCAGGGTTTAGGGTTGAGGGAAAATCTTGCGATGTCAAACTACGAGGCTCAGAGTACAGTAAATCAACACAAGCAGAAGTTTGGGAAGCATGATTGCTGTGAATACTTCTCCTTGAGTCCTTGTCATTGAAGGTCACACTTTGCCTTCTGTAAGTAAACTCTAAACCTCACCTAACCCCCCCCCCACTCACAGAAAAAGCATGTACACCCCAAACCCTAAATCCTAAACCCTCTACCTACAAACCCTAAATCCTCGATTCGACACCGGCAGGACCCTGCCCCCAGACGTGGCGGGTGAAGGAGCCAAGCACACGGCCGGTGTGCCTGGGCCGCATCTTCGTGGTGAAAGCGGCTGAACCGTAGAAGATAAAGGGATGCATACTATAGGGGGGGGGGGTTAAATAACTACCAAAACTATTTTGGGGGTTCCTTATTGTAATTCTAGCATAGTACTCCAAACCCTATTCTAATTATTAAGGCGCCTATAGTAGTAGCGGTGTGTGTGTGTGTGTGTGTCTCTTTCTTGTTCGTTGAGCGTAGTAGATATTATGTACGTATGTATGTATTTATGTATTTATGTATGTGTATATGTATGTATGTACGTATGTATGTATGTATGTATGTATGTATGTATGTATGCTTGTACATGTGTCTGAGTATTTACACACATATATGCACATGTATGTTAGTTTGTATATTCATACGCATGTATGATGTATATGACATGTATAAATACATAGCACCTACATCGGTGCTCTTCAAGTTTCCAAACAACTTCCAAAACAGCAAGTTCGGCTTCTGGCAGAAGTCCTAGTAGTGGATTGGTAACCTGTAACCTTTATTTTGGGTAGTATAGCCCCTATATAATCCCTATATGACCACAAAGGTTAACCTGTAGTCCCCCATGATACCGACAAGTAGGAAGTGAAGCCACAGAGTCGAGAACGCCTCAGTTAAGGAGTTTACCCAAAGGCCCCAAAGTAGTTCCTTTTGGGGGTTCGTATATAGAATCCTTATAAGTTAATCCCAACAAGGAACTACGAGGGGGCCTCTGGGCAAGGATCCCCCCCTAGAATTGCAGGGCAGGTGCCTTCCTGAACTAAGCCGGCAGAAGTGAGGTCCCTGTCAAGCCCCTGTTTTTAAAACCATATGCAAGCCCTTCAAACTCTGCGAAGCATCCTGTTGAAAGTCCCCCTCCAAGAAATGTGTAAACTTGTGTCAGAGCCCATACGAACCTTTGATGTTTAAGGCCAATATGAAGAAACAACAGCTTCATGAAACCGAGAGAAATCCTGACTGGAGGGGGCTTGGAAGTCTGTGTGAAGTTTGGCATACGCAGATCTCAGTGACCGGGCTCCCAGGGGCTTTCAGCGACTTACACGTTTTGGGTTCTGTAAGGGTTCCCTGAAGGGTCTTTAGTGCGTTAATTATAGAGATGCGATATGGGTTCTCGGTCTGATTTGAGTAGGTTTGATCGTGGTTCAACATGAGGGTTTGAGTGATCAGCAACAAGATCCCCGTAGATACCATGCCCGATGGTAAATTGAGTGCTAAAGTTCCGGAAACATGAACTCCACTCCTAAATCCTGAAGCCCTGTAAACCCTCAAGCCTAAATCCTCGCCCCCCAAAACCCTGAACCCTAAACCCCAAGCCCTCCAACCTAAAGCCAAACCACCAAACCATACTGCACAGACCAGAGGCCCACCCGTCCCCAGCTACCCAGACCTTCCAAAACCCCTTAATTAAGGAATATACCTTAAATGATCTTAGGGATCCTACTATAATTTAAGGTATATTCCTTAATTAAGGGGTTTTGGAAGGTCTGGGTACATCCCAAGTCGAAGCTAAGCCTGACCTAGAGGCTCCAAATAAAGTACCATTATGGAATTAGGCCCCCCAAAGCCATGATATGGATGGTCTTTTGGGACCTAATTCCATAATAATGGTACTATATTTGGAGCCTCTGGGTGACAGCGGACCACGACGCCCAAATGACAGGCTATGGCATTCCATGGAGCCCGCAGTTCACCCCGATCTAACCTACAACGATCGTACGTGAGTCATACCCATAGGCCCCAAAGTAGCTCCTTTTTGGGAATACCTTATAGGATTCTAAGTATGAGCCCCAAAAAGGAACGAATTTGGGGATTTAGGGTAAATAGACCCAAACACCTTCCGTAGCGTGGTTTCTGAGGCCAAGAGCACAAATATACAAACTAGGACCCAGAGTAGGCCCTTATTCCCTTTTTTTAGGGTTCAGGTTCCCTTATAACCGCCTTTAAACCAAAAAGGGCACCCTTTTTATTCCTAGGGTACTCTTGGGTCTAGCAAATGTTGGGTCCCTGAGACCCTTCCTTTGATTAAGATTCCCTGAAGAACCCCTTTCCCTAAGGGTCAACATGCTTAGCCAAATAGTATATATACTTTGGGCCCAATGTACCTATATAGGGACTACTTTATAAGGCCAAAGTATATTCTATTTGGGTACATGGACCCTTAAAGGCTTTGTTAAATAGCCCCTTATCAAAGCCCCCATGGTACTCGTCTCAAAACCCTTGCGAAAGCCTATGAAGTCCGCTGTAAGGGGCCCGTAGAGAAGCTAAGGAACATCACTGGCCTCCCTGTGTCTTGGCTGACGGCCATCGGGGAGGCAATGAAAGGAGACTTTGGGGTTAATTCCTTTTGCTCTAGGGCTTGGGTTAAGGGTTTGAGGTCTAGACTTAGACTAAATCTCATTTCGGGTTTATGGTTCAGGGGTTTGGGTTGAGGGCTTGAAGGGTGTGTCTAGAGTCCTTATGGGAAGGAGGTTTTCGGTGCAGGTCGTTGTGTTGTCCATTCGTTTGGGGCCGCGAGGCTTGTGAGTCTTGGTGCGTTTTGTCAAGAAGGCGTGACAAGTTTATTGGAATATGTAAACCTCGCTTTCTGCTAAGCTCACGGTGCTGTGCGTCTCGAACTCTTACTTTAAGAAAACACACCCCGAACAAGCCAAGACTTGTCATGCTCTTCCCTATACGAGCCATACCCCCCCCCTAATAATATGCCTTGCTGGGGGGGTTGTCACTATATGCCCGGCTGATTTAGGGACTCTCACCAGGCTCATTTGTGAGAGTGGGGGTGGGGGCAAAAAAAATGAGCCCCGGGGACTCATAACAGCTAGTACGAACCCTTGTATTTCTATTTATTTCTATTGGATGATATCGGATGCTACCAAATTGGCTATGAACAGTGCCTAGCCCGCTCCGATGCAGGCATTTTGCCTTGGAGGGCCCATGGGAGACACATCGCAAGCACATAGCAGACATAGCAGTCCAGCTTAGCAACCGATCTCTTAAGGCGTAGCCGTTCTTAGGATTTGGGATTAGCAAACCTCTTGAAAGATGCCTTGGGCAATCGCACGATGCGACCGCTCGCATCTGAAAGCGGGCCGCATGGATCGCCGCTGGGCAGCTTTCTATGGGGGTGAGCTGAGTGTAAGGCTTAGGCTGTGCATGCTCCGTCTTTGCATTTTTTTGCTATGCTAAGATGAATGGTACCACGATGGGCAAATGTTCCGGAGTTGGTCCGCTGCAGCGGAGTGGGCGTCGAAGAACGGAGTTGAGGTCCGTAATTAGTGCGGGGTAGAGCAGGCTAGGCTTGTTTCGGTCCTGGTCGATTGCCTGCCGACAGGATCCTCCTTGGCATACGGCCTACACCGAGGATCAGGATTGGGTCGGGGGGTTGTCGGACTTTGGGAGCTTGAGTGGTTTGGTTTGCGTTTATAATTGCAGGATCCGGTGCTTCTCGGCACCATTACACGGAAGAGGAGGAGGAAGCAGGCAGGGTTGTGGCTCCGGCTGGTGTCGGGTGTGTCCTTGCTTTGTGTAGCGGGTTCCTTGGATCAGGGTGCTTCTTCGGCTCCTCCGACTTCGAGTGCCGTGTGCTCAGCCTCCGAGAGTGATTGTGCGGTTACTGTTAATTACCCTAGGCCCTAAACCCCTAAAAGAGTGTAAACCCTTAAACACGTGAACCCTAAACCCTCCCAGGTCGCAGCGGCTTCGGATGCTCCTGAGACTTCTTCTGCTGGGCGCCTAGGAGTCACGGTTCTAAGTTGCCCAAACTGCATTGTGCCAGATGTGTATGGCATCTGGCAAAACGCATTTTGGCCGTAACTACTGCGCCAGAGTGGACTTGGCTAGATTTCCAGGGCATGAAACAACACCTCCTGCTGACCTTGGGTGAGGCCAGCTTGAGCGCACGGGCATCCACTGCTGACGCCTTGGGCTCAGCATGCCTGCGAGGGTTAGCCTGAAGAGTGAGCGATGGGCACTGTGAGAGTGCCCATCCGATCCTTCGTGGATCATTGCTGACACAGTCAGCTAGACTTGGGCACTGGGACAGGGCCCTTGTCTAGGCACACGGTCACCGTGACACGGCCCGTGTGCGGAAGTGTGCTCTCATTTAAGATCACCCGAGAAAATTCGGAACGACCGGCCAGCATCGGCCAGAGGTGGGCACTGTGACAGGGCCCACATAGGGAGCACACAGGCCCTGTGAGAGGGCTCCATGCAACATCACCGGTTGTGGTCCGAAGTAGATTTTTTTTCTCACGGATGAAGTTTGATGCGACTCCGAGGTGTTGGCGACCCCGCCGGCGCCCGGGCCGGAGGCACGTGCTGCGATGTTGCTTTGAGCCTGAAGTTGGAGCCGAGTCTAGGGACCCAAGCCAGTGGCGAGCTCTAGTAAGCAAGTTGCACCACATGCCGGGCAGCCCCAGCCCCAAATTATAGCAAGCCCCAGTTCTGGCTGCCAGGAAGCCCCACCCGTGGCGGCCACAGCCGAGGCGGGTGAGAGTTTGCTTTGGAGTGAGTTTGCAGGGGGGTTCTCTTTGGCAGGATACCAGCATGGCTCAGCGGGACGAGGTGGGATATGATTCCTGGGTAAGCCTCGGTACCTTGTTTGATTTGGAGCCTTGTACTCTCGGAGGATGTGGTTCCGGCCGCGACATCGATCGAGGTTGGCTTCTTCCCATTGCTTTGTGATCTTAGCTGGATTGTTGTTCGTGCTAGGATGCTCCACCCTTGGTGGCCACAGCCGAGGCGGGTGACAGTTTGTTGCGGTGTGGGAATGCAGACGTGGGTTGCTGATGGCAGGAGTCCAGGATGTCTCAGCGGGACGAGGTGGGATAGGATTGCTGGGTAAGCCTTGGTACCTTGTTTGCTTTAGAGCCCTGAACTCTCGGAGGTTGTGGGTTCGGCCGCGACATGGACCGAGGCCGGCACGAGTGGATTGCTTCGTGATCTTTGGTGGATTGGATTTTGAATGATTTCGGAGTCACTGATGGCAGGATTCGGCAGTGGCTGGGAGGCAGCAGCCACAGGACGGGTCTTTCGGCAGCTTGTTTCTCTTTTGCAGTGGGGCTTCTCGGAGGAGCCGGCTCCAATCGTGGCATCGACCGAGGCTGGCACGAGTGCATTGCAAGGGTTGTGGCCATGCCTTCAGCGATGTTTGTAAGATACATGTGGGCACTGCGACAGGCCCTCGGGACATCAGTTCGTGGGAAGAAGGCAGGAATCCCAGATTCATTTGAGTTCGATTGATTGGTTCGGGTCGTGGCCATTTGCGGCAGGACATGGACGGCAGGGCATGCGGGCACACCTCGACGGAGGCCTGCTTCGCACTGTGGCTTGTTGCCAAGAGCATGATGTGGCTGGCATGACATGTCATGAGAGTCGGCGCATCTCTGCTGCAGGCGAGGGTCCAAGATTGCATTGATTTTGCATTGCATGGCAGATCACGGCAGTGGGCATTGCAGCCAGCATCAGGCAGCACATCAGGCAGCGCACAGGCTAGGGCGATTTTAAGAGGTTACTCACTCTACCACTGCTTTAATCTTGAACCCTAACCCCCGACAAAGCTTGAAAGCTCCTGAACCCTTATGAAACCCTGAACCTTAAGCCAGCTGGCCTCGGGATGTCGGACTGGTGGCAGGGATGGCGTGGAGATGCCTCCGAGTGGCAATATGGCTCGTGGACCAGCCATGAGGAGCAGCCCACGAAGGGTGGTGGGAACCCCTCCGAGTGGCAATATGGCTCGTGGACGGGCTATGAGGAGCAGCCCACGAAGGGTGGTGGGAACCGCCAGATGAGTGGTGGCAAAGGCGCCACGGCTGGCCAGATGAAAGGTGGCAAAGGCGCCACTGCTGGCAAAAAGGGTGGCAAAGGCGCCGCTGCTGGCAAAAAGGGCGGAAAAGGCGCTACTGCTGGCAAAAAGAGCGGAGGTGCCAGCGGCTCGAGTTCGAAGACGAAAGCCAAGAAGACCGCCATGAAGAAAGACCCGATGAAGAAGCATGGCGGAAGGACTCAGCTCGAGCGCGAAGCAATTCGCTCGACGCTGCTGGCCAAGGTGAAGAATGTCCAGGCGACGTTGGACAGTCAGGTTCGGGAGAACGTCACCTTGGAGGAGAAGCTGAAGCAGGTGGTGGTGACCTTGGACGAGCAGAAGGATGAGATCAAGGACTCGTGGGCTCTAGTGAACGGATATCCCTGAGCTCTTGTCGTGCACGGTTGGCTCCGAAACTACAAAGGGCCAATCTCCATCTTTTCTCAGGACCTGAAGCACAAGCTGAGCATCCACAAGGGCATCGCGGCAGGCGCCGAGGAGCGCCACAAGCTCCTGGAGCAGCGATACCAGGAGCACACACACTCCTTTGTTGCTATCTTCTGCAATTTGTTTGCTATTCTCGGGGAAGTTTGTACAGGACAACCTGAAAGCCTGGACCACCATGAAGAAGGCCAAGCCGCTGTCGTGATCGGAGCTGGGCTGCATCGTGGGGCGTTCTGTGGCATTCTTCTTGACAGGAGTTGGAGGGGCAGATCAGCAGGTTGCAGCGAGAGCTGAACGGGACGGCCGACTACAAGGCCATGCTCAGCAGCTCCATCGAGGAGAAGAAGGCCGTCCTAGCACGTGCTTCGTACATCTTCGTACTTGTTCATCCTGCTTGATCCTGCCTGTCAGGGGCTGATGGAGCAAATCCGAACCCTCGAACAGGTTCGCTCGGAATCCCTGAGCTTCAAGGACAAGACTGCACACGGCCATACGGTTGGCTCCATATCGACTTGTCTGCCTGCAGGAAATCGCTTTCTTGAAGCGACGAGCGGCTCGCGCTGATGAGGTGGAGGCACCGGTCTTAGGTCCTGTCTTGTCTGAGTCGAACTATCGGACTTTGCAGGCTGAGCTCCAGCAGCTGCGGGAGAGCCAGACGACTCCCAAGGTCGAGAACCGGCCAGTGCCTAGCCTGCGTTGCTTGAGCTGGAGATAGCTGGAGTAAGGCCGGCTCGAGTGTCCCATCTCAGGCTGTGGCAGTGCCGCTGCGGTCGACATCGGAGCCGAAGAGATCGCCGTTCTCGCCCATTCCCGTGAGGAAGACGGAGGCCCTTACTTTCTTTTGACAGGCTTCTGGAAACCCTACATTCCGGGCTGACTGCTTGAGACACACAGTGTCCGCAGGCTGGCACAGGGGGGCGGTCTGGCTCCAGCCGCTGAGCCACCAGGTCCAGGGTATGATCCAGGTGAGGCCAGAGGTAGAGCAGCCACAGACACAGCATCAACAACAGCAGCAGCAGCAGCAGCAGCAGCATCTCAGCAGCAACAGCAACAGCCACAGCATCAGCCGCTGCAGCAGCACCTGGACCTGCCGTGCGAGTGTAGCAAACTGCTGCCGGTTTTGTGGGATGGGGCGTCGTCCCGGGATACTGGGCACAAGGGTTCTAGGCATCAGCCCCACATAGCTTGGCCTAAGCCTCCTCAGACTCTTGTTGGAGCCTGGGACGCCTCATAGCTTTGAACTGTACAGATGAGGAAAGGGATCTGCTCCGGGGATATGTACGGCACGAGCTAGGCATAGGCCGGCATCAGCTTTGGCTGGATAGACTGTAGAGGGGGGTGTGGAGCGGATCCCGAACGAGGGGTGAGTTTCCCGGGTGAGTTCTCCCCGGCAATGAAAAGGATTTGCTGTGCTGCGAGTGCCGAATGTGCATGATGATCATGGCTCTTCTGTCTCTGCATATCTCTGCCGATGCACACTCTTGCGACAGGCCACACATCCTGGCAATAGCCAAGTGGCGGGGCGCTTCAGTCGTTCCCGGATCTTGGCTCGGAGTCGCATTGCCATGTGCCTGCCTTTAGGTCACAGCACAGCCCGACGCAGACGCATCTATGGAGGAGGGATTGTCCACATATCGTCCACAAATGTCTATTCTGTGCTTCTCTTCAGGCCACAGCGGAGCCAGATGCATCCTCGGCGGAGGCAAGGTTGCTGGATCCATCTGGGTCCGCGAGTCCAGGCTTTGTCCTGCTTGTCCTGAGGCCACAGCAGAGCCAGATGCGTCCATGGGAGAGGCAAGATCGCTGAGTGCGTTGGTGATGCAGGGCCTCGAGTCGCGGGTTCGTCCTACTTGTCCCGAGGCCACAGCAGAGGCAGATGCATCCATGGAGGAGGCAAGGCTGCTGGGTTCCTTGGTGGAGCTTTCGAGAGCCTCTCCTGTATGTTGAGTCAGAAGCAGTCGCACCGAAGTCGTGCCCCCGAAGCTCGGATGTAAGCCTCGAGGTGTAGGGCTGAGCAAGTAGCGACCCGATCTCGATGTCGACGGACTCGGTTGTTGTGATACAAGCTGACAACGTCGACATCATAGTGATCGATGACACCTGGGATGCCACATCGGCCGAGTATAGCAGCCCTGGCAAAGCATCCACATCTTGCGGCAGCCCTGCTGCTATGTCTCCGGAATCCAAGGAGATGCAGGCACGTTGCGAACGTTTGGAACCGGGAGCAAAGCGCCAGATGCCCAAGTCATCGGCCGCCGTGCTACCGGATTGGTCGTGCATGCCAGTGTCGCCTGCGAAGCCGCAAAGGCCGGAGCCGTCGAAGACTGTGATGCCGGAGTGCATGGGGCCGCCGATCTTCCCGGACTGGTCGTGCATGCCAGTGTCGCCTGCGAAGCCGCAAAGGCCGGAGCCGTCGAAGACTGTGATGCGAGTGTGCATGGGGGCGCCGCCGATCCTTCCGGACTGGTCGTGCATGCCAGTGTCGCCTGCCAAGCCGCAAAGGCCGGAGCCATCGACGACCATGATGCCTGTGATGCAGAAGCAGAAGCCAGCCAAGACCATCCTGAAGACTCCGCCGAGGATGCCGAGGACATCACGAGCACTGTTTGAAAAGGCCTCCCCGTCCCCGCTGACTGCCAAGAGAAGGCTTGTGAAAGGTGCAGGGCTGTAGGGTCTTGCTCCAGTCAAAGACTGGAGGGGGCGAGGAGGTGGCGAGGGTGCCGGGCAGGATGGACGGGGCATTCTTCCCATGAGCACCGGGGCCTTTCGTGGTCATTCACGGAGACCTCTTTTGTTGGTGTCGCATGCGAGACCACTCGAGTGCCAGAAAGAAGACAGCAGGGATGTCGTTGTGCCACGCTCGGCTTGCTTTGTATCTGCAGCAGACACTCGAGGTTAGGGTTCAACATATGTCTCGCCTTCGTCGCCAGGCCGTGGAATCGGCTGTGCCAATGGAGGCGCTGGACTCGTGTGCATTCCTTTGCATTGGCTGTTGCTTCCAGTTCCCAGTGTGTGCAGGCATTGGAAGCTGCGGTACCGGTACTTGAGGCCAGCTTTGCGTCTGCGCCAGCTTTGAGAACCCACCATTCCCATAACCTGGGCACTGTGAGAGTGCATATCCAGGTAACTTGTATTCTAGCGAACTAAAACGGCAGCCTGGGCACTGCGAGAGGGCCCAGGCGAAATAGGCCCAGCTCCTAGGGGGTTGGTATGGCTGGAATGTGAGGAATTGACTTAGTGAGAGTGGAGTCACCACCCCATACCCAGGCTCATATTCTGGGTGCTTTGGTAGGAGTAACCTAGGTCTGGAGATAGCATATAGACGGCCGTGGACCGCCGAATCCTAGGGTTTCCACGAATTACCTAGGCTTCTCATATGGGGGGCACACCGGCTGATTCGAGGCCCAAATGGGCCCGGCTCGGAGGGGGTCCGTATGGCTGGAATGTGAGGAATTGATTTAGTGAGAGTGGAGTCACCACCCCATACCCGGGCTCATATTCTGGGTGCTTTGGTAGGAGTAACCTAGGTCTGGAGAGAGCATATAGACGGCCATGGACCGCCGAATCCTAGGGTTTCCACGAATTACCTAGGCTTCTCATATGGGGGGCACACCTAGGGGCTGGCTGGTTCGAGGCCCAAATAGGCCCGGCTCGGAGGGGGTCCGTATGGCTGGAATGTGAGGAATTGATTTAGTGAGAGTGGAGTCACCACCCCATGCCCGGGCTCATATTCTGGGTGCTTTGGTAGGAGTAACCTAGGTCTGGAGAGAGCATATAGACGGCCATGGACCGCCGAATCCTAGGGTTTCCACGAATTACCTAGGCTTCTCATATGGGGGGCACACCTAGGGGCTGGCTGGTTCGAGGCCCAAATAGGCCCGGCTCGGAGGGGGTCCGTATGGCTGGAATGTGAGGAATTGATTTAGTGAGAGTGGAGTCACCACCCCATGCCCGGGCTCATATTTGTGGGTGCCCCACTATTCCAAAGATATAAAATAGACCCGTCTCGTATTGTTGGCTAGGTTTGCTATGAGAGAAAGTAGAGTGGTGAGAGTAGAGTGACCACCCCCATGGCAGGCTCATTTCCGTTCTCAATTGCCTAGTCCGGTGTCAGGTCGAGGATGCTCCATGCGCCGCGGACGTGAAGCTCGAGGCCAGAGCGTCTGTCCGCCTGAAGTCCCTTTTGTTTTCTCTCGAAACTCATGGGAGGTCTCTGCAGTGTTGGAGAAAACAGAGGTGCGTCGGCCTCACGAGATCTGGAGGGAGGACACCTTGAGCCAGCTGGACCAGTCCCCGGACCTGAAGAGGGCACTGCCGCTTGCCGTGAGACAGTATGCCAGTGAGTCTAGGTTCACATTCCCTTTCCTGCGTATACTCGGCCCTCTGCATTCCAAGGAAGGACATGCCATTGGAGTCTGTCCGAAGGCTCTACCATGTGCTGCCCGTGGATGTTCGTCGTCAGTGTGCACTCACAGCACTGACAGAGTTCACCGCTGTCATGAAATACTTTCTGACCGGTGGCTGTGCTTGGGTACATCTTCCGCAGGACAGAAAGCATGTCTGGGTGAGCAGTGATCCTGTTGAGTATGTTCGACAGCAGCAGCAAGCACCGCAGTGGACGTCGGAGGCTTTGGAGTACGGCTTTGCGGATTTGGCAAAGCCGGAGACAGCCCTTCACCTGGAAGGCAGCGTCTCGGAAACTGGGATGCTTCGTCAGTTGCGCAAGGCATGTCCGGGAGCTGGCTGGGTGTTGGAGCTGCAGAGATCCGACTCGCTTCCCTGCCTGCAATTGCCAGCTGACGAGGATCCTAGGCCGGACCCTACGGAGGCCAAGCAGACCCCGATAAAGACCGAGCTGCCCCATCGTGCAGAGACTCAGCAGGTCAGGATAAAGACGGAGCTGGGCGAAACGGACAGTGCAGCTGAGTGGAAGCCGGTGCCTGTGAAACTAGAGCACCCGGACCATCCTGCAACCCAGCCTGAGGCTTCGCCCGAGTCCCGGCCCACTCCTGATGAGATCGAATCCTTGCTGATTGGGAAGCAGGAGTGCCCTTCCCTGAAGGCCAGCATGCTGAACTACGCACAGGTACTATCGGGAATGATCGCCGCAGCTCGATCCGTGCTTGGAGCCGACTGGCCGGCTTGTGTCAGTGTCTGCAATTGCGGCAATGAGCAGCGAGCTCAAACTCTGACGTTCCAGCCCAGCACCTCCACAGTCCTTCTCGGCCTGACATACTCCAGCACCCACTGGTCTCTTTTAGCAGTAGACCGTCGAAATCCTCAGGCTGCGATTCCGATCATGTACTCTGGTCAGCCCGAGAGTGTAGGGCTTGACCAGGCCCTGGCATGTCTTTGCCACTTGGGGGAAACGTCATGGTTGCAGAAGTTCCGGCCGATGCGGATGGCCAAGGTACCCCCTCAGGGAGACGGCTGGAGTTGTGGACATAGGGTTATCATTGCTTCGCAGGTGATCCTAGAAGCTTTGGCCGACGGCGGTCCTCTTCCTCAGGAGATCGGTGCAGATCGTTTGCATCCTGCGGCAATCCAGAAGCTCATCCTGCCAGTCAAGTCGGAACCTGGGACTTCATCAGCATCAAGCAGCTTCCGTGCCGCAGCAACGGCACCAGCAGCAGCGGCGAGCCCTGCAGATCCATGCACACCAAAAAGGAAGCGAGGAGCCGAGCCCTCTTCGGCCATGCAGGCTTCCCCCGCAGCATCCTGTGGTAGCAGTCCCAGAGAACCGGTGCAGAAGGCCCGTCGAGGCCGTCGGGTGGCCGCTGCAAAGCCGAAGTCAGCTCCTGTGAAGGCGAAGTCCAAGAAGGACAAGTTGAGAGACGCCACGCAGCGGCTGTGCAGCAAAGGAATCGATCATCCTGAGTTTCAGAGAGAGCACATGCGACGTGGAGATAGCCACAATGGAGGGCACTACCAGGGCTTCTTGCTGGCTGTTGAGGACCCGAAGCTAGTGCTCACTTGTCGCTCCTGTCTCGCCCTGCGAGACCGTGTGCAAGCCCCCATAGCCGGCGTCCTTGACGATGACAATTCCGCAGATGATGATCAGGGCGGGCAGCTTGTGGTCGGGACTCCAGTGCATAAGGCGGGGAGGCCCCGGAAGAACGAGCCGGAAGGACAACGATGGAGCTTGCATCGCTTCATCCAGGCTCACCGGTCCTGCGTATATACACAGACTCATCAGTCGTTCAGCAAAGAAGCTGCATACCACTGTAAGCCGTGCGGGCGACTGATCAAGTTCATGTCTGCCACATGCGAAGAAAGACTCCGGAAACATGAGAGGGCGACAACCCACAGGAGGGGTCTAGCAAGCATGGACCTGTGCATCAACGACAACGACCAGGTGGTGGCAGCCATGCACGACGTGCCCGCAGAAGCGGATCAGCTGCCAGATCAAGCCCAGCTTGTGCCGGCCGAGCCTGTGGCAGCTCAGGCGCAACTTGTCGCAGCTGAGGCTGCCGGGAAGCGTTGTCCGGGGATGGACATCAAGGAGCCCTTGTTGCCGCTGTGTGCATTGAGGAACTCTATCGAGGCCTACGTCTACGCAGGTCAACCGCGAACTGTCTTCTCCGAGCAAGAAACTGACCCCATGGCTGCAGCTGTCTTTGAGGTTGGCACCGGGACCATCCTGGTGCGATCCACCGCCTGCACCAGGGACATGGCTCGGACAGACATGGTTTGCCCCTCGTGCTTGTCCCTGGGAAAGAGCAAGCACTTCCGCAAGCACATCGGGAGCAAGGCCTACTTGATCGATTTAGCACAATACACGTATCATTTGTTCCATTCCTCCTCGGACGTCGCAAATGCATGGCTCGAGAAAATGAAGGGCTCGGAGTATCGTCGGCTCAATCTCGCTGGCTTTGATTTGGACAAGCTCAGCAAGCAGGAGTCCTCAATGGCGGTGCTGCGGTCTGTCAAACACAAACTGGATTGTATCCCATCCTGGAGACTGAGCCCTAGCTTCAAGCAGTACCTGGACAACTGGATGATTCGCAGTGCGGAGCTTCACGCCACCAACACAGAAGCAGCCGCACATGCGGCGTTGGCTTCGTCTTTGGCGAGCTCCATCGCAGACGGCTCCTGTCATCGGCAGGACATCGACCTTGCCGTCCAGGTTGCCACTGGAGCTCTGAGAGCTGACAGCATCGTCAGCAGCCTCGTCACCAGCTTTTTACACACCGCGAAGGCGAGACTCGTGAATGCACACAGGAGAACGACGAGCGCCTACGCTGATTATGCGGCAATCTCAGATGCACTCTGCAGTCTGGGTCGTTCCCAAGAGATCGACCGGCTTCTGCATGTCTTCGGCGTCAATGCTAAGCTGCTGCAACCCATGGACCTTTGGTCGGAGGCACTCCCGAAACCGTTTGCGGCGCTCAGGGAACCCGAGCGCCTCCGAAAGAACCTCCAGACAATCCTCCAGCACCTGCGGATGCAAGGCGAGAGGTCCTGGGTGATGTTCGACGAGACCTGCTGGAGTGCGGACCTGCAGCAGGTAAGACGTCTGAACGGCGGCGAGGATGCCTATGTTGGCGGCTCTTTCAACCGGGACCCAGCCAAGGACTGGTCGATCCTCCCATTGGACTTCGATGTGAAGAACAAGGTGCTGCAGGAGAATCTCAGTCGGCTCACACTGTCCTACGTTCTGAAACGTGTGAACACGGAATCTCTCGTGATGGATTGCTGCATCCTGCCTCGACCATTGGGCGTCGCCAGCTCGGAGGAGATCTTGCAGTACACCGCGGAGATACTGCAACACCTCACCGAGGTGAATGGGGATGTGCCACCCTTCGGCACCGCTGCAGACGCAGCGTCGTGCAACTCGCAGGTTCTGCGAGCCTGGGTAGGCTTGCTCTCGCAGGACCGTCTGCAGGAGCTTCCTTTCTTCCGAGACTGCCAGCTCTTCACGCCCAAGTACATCTACTGGCCGTTTGGGAGACTCCTGCACAAAGGACGATCTGTGATGTGCGGTGGGGTCGGTGCATATCATACACAGAAGAGGCTCAGCCTCCAGGTCGCGAGTGGATGCCGGTTCCTCGTCCTAGGCGATTTGTGGGTCGATCAAACATGCATGTTGGGTGAAGGGTTGTCCGAGGCCGCCTACAGCATCAAGGACTGCCAGAGCGATACACAAGCCGTTCAGCGATTGTGTCCCTGCTGGATGCGGCGGTCCTGGTGCGACCTAGGCAACCACGTCTTTGCCTTCTATGCCGGTTTGCTCTGCAGTGCAACCACAGGGTCGGCTGGATACACCACTCAGGAGCATGCTGCCAACTGCTTCGCACTCCATTACCTCCTGATCCTGGAGATGTTGCATGCGAAGCGGAAGTTCCGATCCGATTGGAAAAAACATGCCTTAGCTCAGGTGACACATCGCAACATTGCAGCCATCTGTGCCCAGGTGACTGCAATCTGTACTGTGGGCCAGGAGCCGCAGCAGCTGCAGGAACGAGCCATCGAATCCTTCTTTGGACGTGTCAAATCTGTCTTTCACGGGCAGCCCACTGTCAAGGACGCCATACTTGGCACCGCCCATGCCCATGCAACCCAGCTTCGCCAGGTCAAGAACAAGGCCGACCTTGCTGAGATCAGGACCTGCATGGATCGCACACCCATGGATGAGGATTCCTTGTGTAAGGTCGCTCGCCAGTCATGCGCCTCCGCCGTGCAATTCTTCAGCTGCATCACCTCGCTGTCTCCGGACGAGGTGGTCTACGATCTTCGCAAGTGGTGGGACACTGAGGGTCCCAGGTACTTTCAGGCCTGCGGAAGGCAATCAGCCGAGGAGGACGATGAGGACTTGACCCCGGACTGTCAGGAGGTGACGGATCAGCAGCCCTCTGCGGAGCCATCGCCTGTGGTCAAACTGGTTGCTGTGCAAGATCGTGCTATCGCTACCGAGGAGCTGAAGATTGCAATGCAGGAGCTCCGGAAGGAAGCAGACGAGGCATGCACAGTGCCGGCGGAGGACATGCGGGATGTCGTAGATGTGGCCACGACCTGGGCACCCGATGCAGATGAACCCGGAGCGGCTCCCAAAACCTTGCTGGAGGTCCTCAAGCGAGCAATCGGGAAAGGAGGAGCGCACTTCAACCTGGGAGAGGCGCCCTCCCTCGGCACACGGAGCATGTTCCTCCGGGTGCGGGATCTCCTCGGCCCGATGCGAGCCTTCACTCGCCAAGCCCGGTGCGAAGAAGGAATCGTCAGTCCGACTCAACTGGAACGTGGACAAGTTGAGCTCAATGACTTTAATTATCGCGAGCACCTGCTGGCGGTCGCCCGGCGATCCTCGAACATCTCGCACCACCGGCTTGCAAGATCGACGGCATGGGCAGAGGCACAGAAACACATGCTTGCAGAGATCCGGGCAAAGATCACTCCTAACAAAGGCCACGGTGTAGCGCAGCCGGAATGTTATCGGCCCAACAAGGACGGCAAAAGTCTCCAGGTCCTGATGTGCAAGCTGGAAGGCACGATTGAAGTGGTGGCGGTCTTGACCGTTTTCCGCGGATCGACTGTCCGCAAGGCGGATTCTCGGCACTTGGGCACAGTGCGGGTGGGCAAGCCTATGCCCTGCGACGTGCCTGCTGCCAGTGCGAAGGTCCTGCGAGGAACACTGCTGCAGCAAGAAGGCCAGGACCACCGCCACTGGGTGACAAGCTGCGCGGCGACACCGTTGCTGTTTGATCCAAGCGGCTGCGTGATTGGCGAGCTCGAGACAGCAGTGATGCGAGAGAGTGCCACAAGACTCCACGTGCAGCTCTCGCCCAATGCTGTTCTAGCAGTGCGCATGCTGCTGGCAGGAAAGGTTGCTGTTCCGGAGCTGCCTCCTGGAAATCCGGAGCTGGACGTGGCTGCTCCTCCAGGGCCGTCTGATGCAACTGCCCAGCCAGATGCCGAGGTCCAGACTTTCACTGACCGCAGCTTCATGCGGAAGAATCTGGACAAGACTGTCGACGCCTTCATCCGCGGTCTTATCCAAGAATTTCGCAAAAGCGGCGTGCAGATTGTCAGCGACGATGGCCAGATCAAAACAAAGACCGGCATGCTCTCCTACGACGAGGTTTGCAAGAGGGTTCCCGGCTTCTTCCTCTCCAGTGGCTCCAACCTGCAGGGGTATCGGTTCTCGCAATATGTGCACCGAGAGCTTACAGGATTGCTCCCGAAAGCAGGAAATCTGAGCAACGGTGTGAAAGAAGTGCACCGTTTTTTCTCCCAGGTGGTCAAGTACACACCTGGGCAGGTCAAACTGACCGTAGGGTAGGTTAGGGTAGGTTAGGGTAGCTTGAAGAACAAGCTCACACCAGCTCTGATGCCAGGAGTTGCAGGTGACATTCACGAGCATCCTCATGCCTCCAGGGCTAGCGCAATAGACTCCACTAGACTGCTGAATCGCATCTCCCGGCCGAGCTGCTCCACTCAGCCTGAGTGAGGAAAGACTCCGCACATAGTGCGATTGAGGGGCAAAAACAGAAGGTGCCGTGACAGTGCGCAAGTGACTGTGTGCATCTGTGTGTGTGTGTGCATGCTGACCTGAAGCGACTGATGGCTCTCACAATCCTACTATTACTACCATTCTTACGATAATGCGTACTTCCCCGGAATGCCACTGTGATAGTGGACCGGAATGCCACTGTGAGAGTGGTTCAACCCCCCCCAGTGCACAGGCATCCTGGGAAATGAGCCCGGGCGCATTTCCAGGGGACCCCCCACTACCCCACCCCAGTTAGGGGGGGGGTATTACGAGCCTAAGCGGTTCGAAGCAAGAAAGTACAGCGCAGGACACTATGCCCATTATGGTATCGTCCCCGCACCCCAAATTCTCGCTCCGCTAATCCCTACCCGAACCCCACATGGGACTTTCATAATAACAGCAGGCTTGTCAGGGTTCAGGCGAACCCTAGGCCCTAGGCCTCGAAATCTTGAACCCTAAGGGTCCAAGTAGTCCTTGTTTATGGCTTCTGGATCTAGGGTTTAGGGTTCAGCGTTTAGAGTTTAGGGTTCAGGGTCCTACACTGGACCCTTAGGGGAAGCCATTGGCAGGCTGCCTACCGCATCCCAGAAGGCGTCAGCGCACATGCCACCGTGCGCCGCTGGGACTGTCGGGCCCCAACCCCTCAATCCCACAGCCTACACGGTTAAACCGGAAATCCTGAAACTGAGCCCTAAACCCTTTTTTCCCTTTAAGGAACCCCAAGGTATCTTCCTTTCATCCCTTTCATGAACTCTAAGGTATATTTCGTTAATCCCTAGTTAAGGAACCTAAGGTATGTTCATCTAGTCCCTTTAAGGAAACCCAAGGGATATTCCTTTAACCCCTTTAAGGAACCCTAAGGTGTATTCCTTGACTTAAGGGAACCAAAAACCCAGAGTATCTTGGGGCCTTCTACGTCTCCCTGCTTAGAGATTCATGGTACCTAGTAACTAGGATTATAAGCAAGGTAACTATACTTATAGTTGGTTAAATTCCCAGTTAAAGTACTTATAACTGTACTTACTAAGTCCCATGAACCTCCAAGTAGTGCCCTAAACCCAAAACCCTATAGACCCCAATAAGGAACCCTATAGATCCCTTCAAGGAGCCCTTTAAGAACCCTTACTAAATCCCATGAGCCTCGAAGTGGAGCAAGGCAAACTCTTCCAATCACGCCGAGCGCAGCTGCATTCAGGCCGATGAGAGAGTTTTTTGTTGAGGACTTACAGGGGCGTAGGGTTTACAGTTCCTTTAAGGGTTCCCCTAAGGGTCCAAGTATCCAAATAGTAAGGTTTCGAAGTCCAAAAACCACTCATAGTATGGATTTTGGGACCTAAAACCCTACTATTTTGGTACTCGGACCTTTTGGGTTCTGTAGGGGATCTATAGAGGTTAAGGGTTGAGGGTTTAGGGGGTAGGAGGGGCTTGTTGAGGGTGTGCAACTTGAAGTTCTTCTTGAGAGCATACGGTAGGATCCGCTAAGATAACATTCAGAAACAGATACAAAACATGCTGCCTGTGTAGAACCCCAAAGAGGACAGACAGGAACTCGACCACTGCCCCAAGACCAACCAGAGACCACCTTGGAACAAGCAGGATGCAGTCAAGCACTGGCGGATTGAGGACTATGATCAAACGTGCTTCCTCACAAGTACTAGATACATTGGGCGTGGTGGGCCAGCGTTCACCGCTGCAACACCATACAATGTCGAGTCAAGCCCGTATCAAGCCCTGCAACACTCCCCAACAACTTATATGTCCGGAAGCTCTTCTAAACCTTCAACCAGACTAAACCCTACTTCCTCACCCCGCCCATCCTTTAAACGATTGGTGGGGACTTCCCGATCGATGGCAGGCCGCATCGACTGGCCGACCGCTCCTCGGCCGGAGAAAAATGGAAGAGTAGTCATTGTGTTGAGAGCGTTCGACAGGCTGAAAGCTTACACCTCGTAGCACGATCCCCACATCGAACTCCTTGCCAATTCGAACTCCCAAACCCGAAACGACCAATACAACCCTAGAGCCTTACTTGACGGTTCATGGGTCATACGCATGGTTATGCGCGTTTCGATTGGCACTAATGTGTACTTACCTCAATTGTTTCAGGTCTACCTCTTAAACTACCATTACCTACTTCTTTGAAGGTTCCTGTTTTGGAGCCGTAGTGATTCTCAACATTTAAAGACCCTGCAAAGGCGCAGGTTATGGTATGGTAAGGTAGGGTTTCTGTTCGAGATTAGGAGGTACTTGGCTCTGGTGATTTTGATATACAGAAAGGGTCTGGGCTTATGGCGCAGGGCGGTTAGACGCCCTAAGGGTGCAGAGCTTAGGTTGTTGCAGTTGGTACTCGTGGTCGTAGGATTCAGGGCATTAAGAGGTTACCCCTAGGCCCTAAACCGTGCAAGGGTTTTCGGTTGAGGGCTTTCGGGTCTGGACTCTAATTGGTTTAGATTCTATGTTATTGGTTTGAGGGTTTAGGGCGTAGGGATTTCGGTGTTCTTTTCAGGGTTTCGCAGTTCAGGGTGTTCGGATTCTACTGCTATGGGCTTGGAAGTTACTGGCCTCAATTTGCCCAGCGAGAACTTAGTTTTTCGTGGGAGGACTTCAAACCAAGGGTTTGGGTTAGAACTTGACTTAGTCCTAAAACCAGCAGGTCTAGGGAATCCACAACATCTATAGAGCTAGTCCCATGTCCTTATCCGGAACCCCTGGTGGAGCATCCCTGATTATGGGTTAACGAGTAATGTGGGGGTCGGTTTAGGAACATGGGCTCCTTTAATGCGTCGGCTCGGGGGCTAATTCCGACCGGTACCAAAAATTTGGGCGGTCTAATTAATGCGTTTTTTTGGGCTGGGGGGATTTTGGGGGGGCGGGGCTGTGCTGTTTGCTGATGGTCAATCTTAAGGCAGCCACGACCTGAAGCCCCCACCCAAACCCCCACCCAACCCTAAAACCCTGGCCCTGAAGCCCGAAAATCTCTTGCAGAATTGTTTCGCTTATTGGGGCGTCAGGAATGAAAAGCTGTACTACTACTGTACTACTACTGTACTACTATTCTACTATACCTTGATTATTGGGGGGGGCTGCTAGGGTGAACCGCCGAATCGGGGATTGGGCCCTAGCTCAAAAGAGGCCTCTCCAGTACTAAAGTTTGTATAAAAAATAAAGTTTTGGGTCGAATCTGGACCGACCCCCC
Organism: Symbiodinium sp. CCMP2592; assembly: GCA_905221615.1. Lineage (NCBI taxonomy): Eukaryota > Dinophyceae > Suessiales > Symbiodiniaceae > Symbiodinium > Symbiodinium sp. CCMP2592. The sequence continues at coordinate 231,326 of CAJNDT010005939.1, forward strand.
TTTGGAAGAGTTTAGGGCTTAGGGTTTAGGGTTTGTTATAGGGTTTAGGAGTTTAGGATTCGTTAGGGTTTAGGGTTTGTTAAGGTTTAGGGTTCAGGGTTTAGGGTTTCAGGCGCTGGCTTTATGCTTTGCTTATTGGGAGAATGTGCTCACTGGCTTTATGCTTTGCTTATTGGTACTATTTCTGTACTATTACTGTATTACTACTGTACTACTGTACTACTGTGGTACTACTACTGTACTACTAGTGTACTACTGTACTACTATTGTACTACTACTGTACTATTACTGTACTACTATTGTACTACTGTACTATTATCGTACTACTACTGTACTACTATTGTACTACCACTGTACTACTGTTGTATTACTATTGTACTACTGCACTATTATTGTACTACTACTACTGTACTATTATTGTACTACGGTACTATAATCGTACTACTACTGTACTACTACTGTACTACTACTGTACTACTATTGTACTACCACTGTACTACTGTTGTATTACTATTGTACTACTGCACTGTTATTATACTACTACTGTACTACTACTGTACTACTATTCTACTATACCTTGATTATTGGGGGGGCGAACCGCCGAATCGGGGATTGGACCCCAGCTCAAAAGAGGCCTCTCCAGTACTAAAGTTTGTATAAAAAATTAAGTTTTGGGTCGAATCTGGACCGACCCCCCTTTGGAAGGGTTTAGGGCTTAGGATTTAGGGTTTTTTGTTAAGGTTTAGGGTTCAGGGTTTAGGGTTTCAGGGGCTGGCTTTATGCTTTGCTTGTTGGGGGAATGTGCTCACTGGCTTTATGCTTTGCTTATTGGTACTATTTCTGTACTACTACTGTATTACTACTGTACTACTGTGGTACTACTACTGTACTACTAGTGTACTATTGTACTACTACTGTACTATTACTGTACTACTATTGTACTACTGTACTATTATCGTACTACTACTGTACTACTATTGTACTACCACTGTACTACTGTTGTATTACTATTGTACTACTGCACTATTATTGTACTACTACTGCACTACTACTGTACTAGTATTGTACTACGGTACTATAATCGTACTACTACTGTACTACTATTGTACTACCACTGTACTACTGTTGTATTACTATTGTACTACTGCACTATTATTATACTACTACTGTACTACTACTGTACTACTATACCTTGATTATTGGGGGGGGCTGCTAGGGTGAACCGCCGAATCGGGGATTGGACCCTAGCTCAAAAGAGGCCTCTCCAGTACTAAAGTTTGTATAAAAAATTAAGTTTTGGGTCGAATCTGGACCGACCCCCCTTTGGAAGGGTTTAGGGCTTAGGGTTTAGGGTTTGTTATAGGGTTTAGGAGTTTAGGATTCGTTAGGGTTTAGGGTTCAGGGTTTAGGGTTTCAGGCGCTGGCCCAGACCCCCCCGACCCCCGACCGCGCAGTCGCGCAGAACCGCAGACCCTGCACCAAAGCCAGCCCCCAAACCCCGGCACCTCCCAATTCCCTGCCACTCAGACCCCTGACCCCTGTCCGGGGCTACCGGTTCCAAATTAAAGAGACCAAAACTTTTTGGTCGGGGGGGGGGGGGGTACCCTACCCGTAAACCGACCGCCACATTACCCCTAAACGCCGAACACTAAAGCCTAAACCCAACTGAGGGCAGAAGACATTCCTGCAAGACCGTCGCCTGATCACCGCAAAGTCAGGCGATGTCGATATCCACTGGCCACTGGCCTCCTCTCCTGATACAGGCCTGCGAGGATTAATGCTACCAAAAGGTCATCTGCGAAGTGTTCGACCGTCAGTGTACATGCCGTCAGATGCCGACCTTCGGCAAAGTCTTGCGTCAACATTATCTGCCATCCGAGTTCTGGCGGACCAGGAGCAGCACCAAGTGTATCTGCGGGACCTCTGCTTGTTTTATCACAGCAGAAACCAAGGTCCCAGCTGGGAGGAGGTCTGTCTGAAGGCTGGGACTTACTTATTTGGATCCTAAGTAATATTAGACTAAATCGAAGTTCTTTGAAAGGCCATGGCCGGTGGCAACAGCTCGATTCCTTATACTATACCCTAAGAAAAGAACTCTTGTAGATCCCTCGAAGGAACCGGTATAGAACGCCCATAGAACCCGAAAAGAGATCCCCCAGAGGAACCCTTACAAAACCCTTGTGGATCGCTTGCAGGAGGAGTCCTTAAAGGAACCCTTATGACCCTTTAAAGCAGCCCTTGCAGAATCCCTGAGAACCCCCAGCCACAGAGCCCATAGAAAACCTTAGATAGGAAACCTTGGAGATCCCTTGAAGGAATCCCTATATATAACATAGGGGCTTACATAAATGCCAATACTATTTTGCGAACCCTCAATCCCTAAACCCTAAACTCCCAAACACTGAACCCTAAACCCTAAAACCCTATACCTTAAATCCTCTAAACGCTAGACCCTAAAACCCTAAACCCTATAAACCCCTAAACCCTGAACCTTAAACCCCCAAACCCTAAACCCTAAACCCTATAAAACCCTAAACCCTGTAAACCCTTGAACCCTAAGCCCCTAAACCCCAAAACCTCTAAACCCTATACCCAAATAAAATACCCTAAACCCTGTAAACCCCTGAACCTTAAGCACCTCAGCCCCAAAAACCTAGGGCCTAAACCATAAAACCCGAAGCCCCTAAACCCTAAACCCTATAAACCCCTAAACCCTAAGCCCCTAAACCCTAAAACCCTATACCCTGTAAACCCATAAACCCCAAAACACTATAACTCTGAACCCTATACCCTATAAAACCCTAACCCCTAAATCCCTAGACCCGTAAACCACTATAACTCTGAACCCTAAACCCTAAACCCCTAAACCCCGAAAACCCTTAAACCCCTTTAGATCCCCTATAGAGCCCTTAAAGGAACACTTAAAGGAACCCTTACAGGAAACGATGAACAAACCCTGTAAATCCTTAAACCCTAAACCCAAAACCCCTAAAGCCCTCAACCCTGTAAGCCCCTGAACCCCTAAAGCCCCTAGAACCCTAAACCCCAAACTCTAAACCCTACCTGTAGCCGAAAAGACCTACCTTTTTAAGGGTTTATATATAGAAACCATAATAGGGAACCATAAAAGAGGTAGGTCTTTCCGGCTATACGTGAACCCCAAACTCTTAAAACCCCTAGAACCCTATAAATCTCTAAACCCTATAACCCTGAACCCTAAACCCCTGAAGCCCTAAACCCCAAACTTTAGACCCTTATAGATCCCTCATAGAACCCTTAAAGGAACACTTAAAGCAACCCTTTACCGGTAAACCCCTAAACCCTAAACTTTGTAAACCCCTACACCCCTAAGGCCGAACTCCTGGCTTTTGGCTCCTTGCTGCTGCGCTTCGACCCAGACCGGGAGGCCGGCGGCTGACTTTTTGTTGGTTCCCTTTTTTTTTATAAGGGGTTCCTTAAAAGGCTTCCTTAAAGGGTTCCTTTAAGGGTTCCATAAGTTTAGTTTTTTGTTTTGTTTTTTTAGGTGTTTGGTGTTTAAAGGGTTTCTTAAAGGGGTCAAACAGGGATCTATAGTAGGGTTTCTAGGGTATAGAGGGCCTATGCTTTTGGTGTTTAGTTGTTTGTTTTAGGGGTTTCGGGTTTAGGGGTTTGGGGTTCAGGGTCTTAGTTTTTTGTGTTCTTCCTGTAAAGGATTCCTCAAGTGGTTCCTTTAAGGACTCTATAAGGGATCTATAGGGGTGTAGAAGTTTAAGGGTTTAGGGTGCTGATTTGTTGTTCTTTAGGGGTTTAGGGCTCCTTTCAACGGATCCAAAAGGGGTTGTAGGCTTTCAGGAATTTAGGATTTACGTTAGGTACTGCCCCCATACAGTAAGAGTCTATAATGGGGCTACTATGAAAATCCTAATATATCTATACTATGAATATTATTCAACTATTACTGGGTGGGGCCGTACCCAAGATTCACGGGTCTTGGGGTTTCGGGATTTCGGATTTTGGCGTTTAGGGGGTTAGGGGGTTTGGGGTTCCTTTAAAGGGTTCCTTAAAGGGATCTATAGTAGGGTTCTAGGGTATAGAGGGCCTATTCTTTTGGTGTTTAGGGGTTCAGGGTTTGGGGTTTAGGGTGCAGGGTCATAGGGTGCAAGGTCACAGGGGTTTAGGGGTTTCGGGTTTAGGGGGTTAGGGTTTGGGGTTTAGGGTTTAGGGAGGTATAGGGTTTAGGGGTTTCGGGTTTAGGGGTTTGGGTTGGGGCTTTGAGGGTTTAGGGTTCAGAGTTTAGGGCTTTGGGGTTTGAGTCCTTGAGGGCTTGTCGGTGAGTTTCACGTTTTCGATGTTTGTAACATGTTGTTTCAGGGATTGTTTTCAGTGTACTTAGAGGTTCATGGTACTTAGTAACCAGGGTTATAAATAAGGTAACTATACCTATACTTGGTTATATCCTTTAGTTAAGGTACTTATAACTGTACCTATTAAGTCCCGTGAACCTCCAAGTAGGCCCTAAACCCTAAACCCTATAGATCCCTTTTAAGGAACCCTATAGATCCCTTTAAGGAGCCCTTTAAGAACCCATACTAAGTCCCATGAACCTCCAAGTAGGCGTTGGTTTGTTGGTTTTTGCGTCGTTTAGGGTTCAGGAATGTTGAGGTTCTGACCCCAAGGGTCCAAAGGACCCAAAGTTATGGTGGGTACCCAATTAGGGTCCCTTTTAAGGTACTTATAAGTTTACTTACTAACTACTTACTAAGTCCCGCGACCCCCAAGTAGGGTTTAAGTACCTTTATGGTAGAATGTAGGGTTCCTATATTAGGAAGTACTATTATGATTTGGGGCAGTATCCCCCAGAACAGTACTTTGGACCCTTTGGGTACTCGTAGTCATGCAGGTTAGGATTGTGGAGAGTATATGATTATTAGGTACTTGGACCCTTGGGGTGATGTTATGGCTTTGGGGCGCTGATCTTAAGGGCTAGCGCCAGGGTTTACCGGTTGGGTTGTGGGGGTTTGGCCTTGTCGTATTCAGTTGGGCGTGGGTTTGCCAAGGCTTTCTTTTCTACACAATGTATTTGCCAATGATTTTTCTTAAGAGCCCCATTCGATCGGGTTCCTTACTATATCCATGCAATATTTTCTCTATCAATCTACGGCCCCGAACAACATGCCGAACTCCTGGTCTATCGGTGAAGTCCCGTATCTTAGCTTTTCATTCCTCGGCCACTGCCTCGCCACTTGGGGGGGTCGGGGGACTTAGTAAGTAGTTAGTAAGTAGACTTATAAGTACCCTAAAAGGGGCCCTAATTGGGGTTATGGTGCTTATAAGTCCCTGAAATAACCAGTTACTAAGTCCCCTAAACCCTAAACCCTTACAGAATCCTTATAGATCCCTTTAAAGGGGCCCTTAAGGAACCCCTTATAGTTACTAAGTCCCCCGACCCCCAAGCAGGCAATTCGCACGGGCTTGCTCCACCATGACGACCACCAGTTCCCCAGCTGCGCCAGCTCTTTGTAAACCTGTCTCGACGATTGAGGGTGGAGAGTTTACCTTAGGGTTTAGGGTTTAGAGTTTAGGGAGTTCACCTTAAAGTAAACCCCCAAAAGTTGGAAACCGGTTTAAGAACAAATTGTGCTGGGATTCCCTATATATACACTGCTCTTGTGGATTGAGGCTATTGGGTTTTCAATTCTTGTGCTTCTACTATAAGCTGCCAAAACCATTCTTTTGCAGGGCCTCTATGATTTCTGTATGAAGTAGGCACTCTAACAAAGAGCTGCTAAAATACAGCATAAAGGGAGGGCTTCGGATCGAAGAACAGCTCTAAAGGAACTCTTGAAGGCGTCCTAAAAAGTGGGCAAGCCGCTTTCGATTCTAAGGACTGCCGTCCCGGGAGCCTTCGGGAACCCTTGCGTGTAGGGGAAAGTCTTTCAATAGGAAACCTAGACCTAGGAGCTTTAAACCTCGGGTGTGGATGCCTGGCCCTGAACCCGTCCTACGCATCTTACGTTTCATGCTGCCTTTGACACCGCGGGAGAGATAGCCTAGACGGGAGTTAAGGGCACCAAGGTAGTCAAACAGGTTTCTCCATTCCAAAAACCCTAAGTTTACACCCTCTACTAGCCCTTGTCTAAATATCCCCGAGCCCTAAATCTATCAACATTACTGCGCCGGCTTCCGAGGTACGTCGTCCATCCCCCATGCCATGTCAGGCTGTCAGGCGACGGCACCAGGGACATTCAAAGGGGTCACTTGGGGGGTCGGGGGACTTAGTAACTGGTTGTTTTAGGGACATATAAGTACCATAAACCCAACTGGTGTCCCTTTTAGGGTACTTATAAGTCTACTTACTAAGTACTTACTAAGTCCACCGACCCCCCAAGAAGGAGCTCAACTCACAGGATGCCGCACACCAGTGGTGCACTTCAGGCGAAATTAAAGTTCCATGATCCCAGAACCTTAAAGCTTTGTCGCGGCCGCAGAAAGATGAAAAGGATTGCCGCTCTCCCCAACCCATTTTCTTGATGGCTAGGAGGACTTTGGTACAAATCATACACATTCCCATAAATCCCTATAAAACCTCCTGCATATTCAGCACGGATATTGACTGGTGCCAGGTCAAGACGTGGAACGTGGGACCTTCAATCAACGGCATTGCGGCTCAGCAAGAATCCCTGGCGAACTGCAAACGAAGCTTCCTAAGCCCTAAGCTTATGTGGTATGGTCGCGTGTCTCCTTATGCGCTTCCACCGTCTTTTGTGAGTCTGGTTCCGCTTGAATGGCCTCATACCCTTGTCCACTGTGCTTACGGCCGTGTTCTTCACTCCGGTTCCCTAAACCCTAAACCCTAAACCCTAAACCCTAACGGTTTTGTTGTGATCAGCACGGCGGTTCGGGGCTCCCCATGCGTCTGCCTGCATGAAAGTGCGAGCCAAGATGTGTTTGCTTCGCAGAGGCACGTCTTCTAAACCCAGACCCCAGGGAGGATCCAAAAAGCAGATCCCTTAATGGGGGTTCCTAGAAAGTACGCTTAGTAGTATAGGGGACACCAAATCCCAGAGCCAGCCTTCAACGCAAAGCCTTGATTAAGCCGGTTGGGCTGAAGGTTTCGGGTTGTACGCAAGCCTGACAAAACTCTGAGCAATGAGCGCATCCAGGAAAGATCAACAGAACGTCGTAACTGCCAAGCCTATATACTACCCATAGGCCCCATAGTAGCTCCTTTTTGGGAGTACCTTGTAGGATTCTATATACGAACCCCAAAAAGGAACTACTTTGGGGCCTTTGGGTATATACTAGCTCGGATCTTCAACCTACGCCCGAATCACGAGACTCCTTGAGATGGGGGTATGCGTTTTTTGTCAGCTGTCTAGGCTTGTGTACTCAGGTTTGTAAGTTTTCTCATGAAGTCGCATCCGCGTGCCGGCGCCTAGGCATGCCCAAACCTTCACTCTACACCTATACACCCGAATCCCTGGAAGCCCTAAGCCCTCCACCCTGAAACAAGCCCAAGCCTTGACTTCACTGTGCCAACTTGCAATCTCTCCCAGGCATCATTCACGACCAGGGCACGGCGATCCCTCACAGCATCCTCAGCCGCTGGCCAGATCAGGGAGCAAGTGTCATGTGGGTAGGTCTCTAAATTAGAGTCCCTTTTTCGGTCCCCAAAATACTGCGGCACCCTTGGAACAAAGGACCATGAAAGGGACCTTAATTTAGACAACTGCCCATGTGAAGATGAAAAGGCATTGCCGAGCAGAAGGCTTGTTGACGCAAATTGTAGGAATACTTTACCTGAAGTCTCCGTTGTAGTTCTTTTTTTGTTAACCAGTTTTGGTTAACCAAAAAAAGGAACTACAATGGAGACTATAGGTAATGTGTGCTTGTGAGATGTTCGAGAGCCAGATGCATGTTTGACTCGCGTCAGAAGCCCTGACTGCTAGAATACATGGGCTCTGAGGTCTCAAGTTTCAGGCTCTTACAATCATCGGGAACCTTAAGGGGGTAGGGGCAGGGGGGGGGTGGAGGGCCTTAATGCCCATAATAAGGACCTAATAAGGTTAGGGTTTAGGGTTTCAGGATCAGTTAGGAACCTGATTAAGAAACTTTGGGCCTATAACCCCGAAATAGTCGGATTCATATAAGGAACCCTAATAAAGGCCCAAGGTTTCTTAATCAGGTCCCTGCACTATTGCAAGTTACACACCCCAGTTCCAGGGTCTTGGGGAGCCACTTTTGAGCCTTACATGGGCCAGTGGGTTTTGCTTGTTTTTGTTGTGTGTTGCTGCTGCTGCCGTTGTTGTTGGTGGTGGTGGCGGTGGTGGTGGTTGTTGTGTCGGCGCTTTGCTGGTGCTGGCGGTTAAGGTGGTGATTGCGATGATGGTGGTGGTACTGCTGCTGGTGGTGGCGGAGGCGGCGGCGGCAGTGGCATCTGTTTGTTTGCTTTCTGTTTTGGTAGTGCTGCCGCTGATGATGATGTTGTTGTGCTCTTGCCCCTCGTGCGCGAAACCCATGATAACGATCATGTCGAAGGGGGAAGAGGTCATAGGTCTTTGGTAGACCCTGCTCCCTGCATGCACCCTAAAGCCTAAACCGATGCCGCGAAGGCAACCTGGGGCTGGGCGAGCAATCCGAGGTGCGAGGGTTGAGCAGGCGTTCTGCGGCTTTTGATAAAGGGTTTAGGATTGTCTAGGGCCGTCTATGGGTGGTTTTAAGAGGGCACGGGTCCACCGACATAGATCGCAACTATTGGACTATAGGGCCCAGCTCTAACGCGAATGTTTGCTCTTGCAGGACTTCGGTTGAGTTTTTTAATTTTAAGGATGGTGTACGTGATGGCTTCGCATACCCTATCGGCTGTCTCAACCAATGATCATCCTCTTCTGTCTTAGCTGCTCCGAGTGTCCTGGGCATTCCGAAAACAAACCCCAAACTCTAAACTTAACCCCAAATAGGTGTCATTTTTGTCCAGGGTATGAAACGCCTTTCGGGGTTGGGTAAGGGTGTAGTGACCCCCGTTCCGTGACACGTACAGTCTAAACCCAATAAGGGTACCCCAAACGGCTTCAGGGCTTCATAGAAGACTTGTGGCAGGGCTGCACGCAATATATGATGTCTAAGGCTTTTGCCAAGAGCTTGAGAGACGGGAAAGGTAGTCACTCGGTTTATCGCGGTTGGGGATTGATCAAGAAGGCAACCAGGGTCTACTTTGGGGGGTGAATAAGTTGCAATAGTGAGTCTGCACCAGCAGGCATGGGTAAGGCTCCATGTACCTTTATGGTAAATACTTAAGGCTTACAGGGGTACCTATATGGGTACTTTGCGGCCTAAGTATATACTATATGGGTACAGGAGCCTCGCAGTTAGGCTTCTGGATAGCATCCTCTGCTTTCGCAAAATCCCCAGACTTTCCAATCAGCAAAGGTGCAACTAGGGTTGATTTTGTGGGGGAAATAGATGGAGCTATGAGAATTGTACGGTTTGTTAAGAGTTAAGACTGTATTATAGGGCTTTAGGGGGTACCTGGGGGAGCCCAATCCACCCTCAAATCAAGCAAACAAAGCTTAGGGGTACTTAGACATATTTTATAATCTTTGCGTATAAGAATCCTTAAGAAACAGCTAAAATTTCAATTTTTGCGAGGGGTCTAAGTTCAGTATAGACAGGACATCCCTTCTGAGTCAAGGCCGATACCAGGCTTCCCTGAAGCTTGAAGGTGCGGGGGTTTAGGGACAGGGCATTGCCGAAACACACGAGTTAGGATTGAGGATTGAGGGTTCCTATCTTCATGCAAACCGGGTTCCAAGAAAACTGGAAGCAAGCTGAACTCGAATGTCTAGACCTGGGCCACAAACGCCTGAGGCTTAACAACCGTAAAGCGTCAGTTAGGACCGGATTTGAGCCGAACTACCTAATGGAGCTCGGCGTACATAGCATACTCTAGCATGAATCTAGGGAACTAAACCCTAAAACCCTAAACCCTAAAACCCTAAACCCTAAAACCCTAAACCCCTAAACCCGTAAACCACTATAACTCTGAACCCTAAACCCTAAAACCCTAAAACCCTGAACCCTAAAACCCTAAACTACTGGAGGGGTTGCCACCCCCAGGAGCAAAGCATAGCATCATTCCCTCAGGCCATCGTGTGCAACTCCTCGCTTTCCGAGTTGGCGGCTTTCCGGCATATCGTTCAGGTTTAGGGTTTTAGGGTCAGGGTTCAGGGTTTAGGGTTTTCAGGGTTTAGGGTTTAGGGTTTAGGGTTTCCTGGTTTGCTACAGATCTAGGAGCTTAAATAATCATCCATATCATTCCTTAGGGTTCCTTACAATGATTCTTCTGTAAAGGAGCCTTATCCTAACTACTGAGGTATCTGTGTTCTAGGTTTCTGCAAACTTAAACTCAGAACGTCACGTGCGTCTCCGATAATCCTCGATGCCTGGGCCTCTTTTGATGGTATGCCATGGTATGCCCCTATATAGTTGCATCGGAGCTATGTCCACGGCGTTATTTGGCGTCAGGGCATTCTGGGGTTTAGGGCTTTGTGGCATTGGTTTATGTAGAGCTGATGCAAGGTTTAGAAAGTCCTGTGACTCGTCACACATGGAACTTTCCGAGAGTCAGTGAGAGGTCCTGAGTACGATAGAGGATATGTTGCTTTCTGAAGGGGTGCAGGGATCTTTGAGTACGTCTTGGGGGAAACTAGGGTCCTAGGATCCTAGGGATTAAGGTTTCGAGGGCCAAGCATTCAATCAGTATTTCCGCGCATCTACAAACACTGCCCAAATGTGACAAATCTGAGCTGGTCGACAGCAAAATCCTAATTTGTTTGTAAGAAGATCACATTTTCTTCGGGAGTTGTTCTGCCTTGCGGGACTTCCTTTTGGCCCAACTCCCCAGAGACTTCAACATCTTGAACTTTGAGGAAACCGGTATTTACCTTAGAATCATATAGGGATCCTGCTGCAGGTTAAGGTAGATTCCTGAGTTAAGGGATATTGGAGTCCCTGGGCATATGGGTTAATTGAGCACTTGGTTTATCACTCAGGCATCTGCATTCGGAACCCGGTTCGGCTTTCCTACTGCGTTCATTGTCCTAAGGGTCCATGTATTCTGATGACTCATATCATCTAGTATATGCTTTGGCACTCAGGTAGTCCTGCAAAAGGACCCTGGTGAAGAGGAGCCATGCAGAAAGTCATCATAGCTTGAGCTGCGTTTTCGTGAGCCAGCCATACTAATTCATCATTAGGGCCTCTCACTTGTTTTGTGACCCTCAGCCATAGCCAATGCTGTCCTTTCTCCCAAAAACATCTCCAAACCCAACCCCTGTACACCCCCGAAACCCCATACCCTCATAGACCCCTACACCCCTATATACACCCCCTCTACACACCCCCTATGCCCCCGATAACCCTGAATCAGACACCCTCTAGGGATTAGGGTTTAGGGGCCCTAAACTATAAACCCCATAAGCCCAACCTCTAGCCGGAAAGACCTACCTCTTTAGGGTTCTGTATTATGGTTTCCATATATAAATCCTTAAAGAGGTAGGTCTTTTCAACTACCTGTGCACCTGAAGGTTTAGGCACCCTAAACCGTAAATGATAAACGCTAAGCCCTATAAAGAGCCAAATTTAGAGGCCATCCTCGGCTTCGAGTACGGCTACTCCCTAGAGGAGGGGGCCGGTCTTGCGCTCACGATGTGGGAGGTGCCGACTTTGGGTTTTTTGGATTGTTTTTTCACTAGGATGCCCAGTAGTAGCCTCATTCCCTGTTTGTAGTCCTAGGTTACTGGGCATCCTAGTTCAAGGGTCGCGGTATTTGGTGGTTTAGGGTTTCTCACCATTCGGGTTTAGGTATACAAGCATTACGGCTTCAGAGGGATGTAGCATTTTAGGGTTTGGGGTTCTGGGGTTCTGTTTTTTATGGTTTTGGTGTAAGGCTTCGGGGTTTCGGGGACACAGAGTTTTAGGATTTCGTGGTGATGCGTATAGTTTTCGGATTTCAGGGATTCGGGCTTTAAAAAGTCAAGATTTTGACGTGTAGTTTGTTTGGGCTAGGGCTTTCCACAGAGGCGTACGATCGAAAATTTTGCTGGCTTCGTCGGTTTTGGCTTTTTTTGGTACCTTAATTGGGGGGCTCCTTCTAAGAAGGATCCTACTATTTAGGGTAGGGATTATGACACAGGGATTCGGGGCTTTCTTGCCTGGGGCTTTACGGGTTTGAGCTTCGAGGTTGGGGGCTCTGTAAAGAGTCTGTGCAAAGCGCACAACCGAAACTCTGTCCAACTATGCATGTATCAGATTTTGTGGCCCCAAGTGCCTTATCCCCTGAACTGCACTCGTGAACCGCCTAAGCCGTAAACCCGAGACCCCGTTGCTAGTATACCGGAAGCAACCGCGCCCCGTTTAGAAAACCCAAAAGAGAAGCAAGCCTTGAAAGCCTTGAAACTAAATGACCCATGTATGTATGGAACCCTTTTCGAAGCACTGCTAAGGCAACCCTTGAAGGAACCCGTAAGGGAACCCTTGTGGTAGCCTTGTCGGATGTAGTGCCTTGCAGGATCCCTTGTAATACCGTTTATGGAACCCTTCACAGGAAGCCTTAAGCGACGGCTGTCGCCCTCGAAGGCGCAATTTGGCGACTTCGCCAACTGCGCGCAGCCCATCATCGATAACTTCGTGGCTAGTGGCGAGCAGAAGTCAGCCAGACGAACTTAATTAAAGTATACCTTGATTTATGAGTTGAGGGTCTGACGGTCAAGGGTTACTTTGCGGGTTCAGGGTCTAAGCTTCCTTTAGGGGTTTAGGGTTCTTGCCATTCATGGGCTTAAGGCGTAGGGGTTTAGGGTTTCAGCCAGATGTGTAGACTTGTGGGTTACGTTGTGGGTTCGGGGTCTGAGTTTTTTTAGGGGTTTAGGGTTCCTTCAAGGGTATACCTAATAATAGTCATATACTCTCTTCAATATGTAGCTACATAACTACTATCCTAAACCCAAGTACCTAATTATTGGGTCCTTTGAACCCTTAGGGTTAGGGTTTCAGCCAGATTTGTAGACTTGAACCAAAGACCAGAAGAGTTTGCACAACAGGGCGCAGGCAGAGTCGAGGGTTCGGCGCCTATGGGTACTACCTGGAGCCCAAAAGTATGTAGAATAATAGCCGTTTTATTGGTTTTGGGAGTGTGGGCCATTATTTTACATACTTTTGGGGGTCTAGGTAGGCCTCCCCGTTTGGGGTTCGAGGAAAATCGTTCGAAACCCGAACCTGCATGCCGCCAAAGGAGCCCCATGGTCGGGGGCGACGAATGGTCGAATTTCTGGAAATGGCCAGCAACTCAGGTTTCAGGGCTTCTTCAATAATGCCACCGCCACGACGTCTCCGGATGTGGGGGGTGAGTGGCCAGGTGCCACACGAAGCTCAACCAATGCCACGAGCTTGTGAAGCTGGGCCTTCACCGCACCCTGCTGGACCACCTGCAGTGGGCACTGCAGTATCGATGTCGGCCATCGCCACGAGAGGTTCATTGTTTTCCTTTGGTTTTGCAATATGGGGGCCTTAATAATTAGAATAGGGTTTTGTGTCCCATTATACTATAATTACAGTAAGGAACCCCCCAGAATAGTATAGGCAATTATTAAGGCCCCTACATGATGTTCATGTCGGCTTGACTTCAGCTATATTAGACTACGCTATACTATATCAAACGATCCGAGGCCCCTCTCGCGACAGGACAGGAGGCCCCTAAACCCCGAAACACTAAACCCTAAACCCTTACACTCTAACTCCAAAACCCTTGCCCCGAAGCCCTTGGCCTTAAGTCTGGCTGGCTGGCTATCTCTCTCTGTGTCTCCTCCTAGTAGTAGAGTAGGTAACCTGTAACCTTTCTTGGTTAGTATAGCCCCTAAAAATCTCTATATAACTATAACGAAAAAGGTTACTCAACGGCTAACCTTTAGGTCCCCATGATACCCGACGAGCAGGTCTATCTTGCCTGTCTCTGCCTCTCCTCTTCCTGCGCTTCAGTTTCTAAGCAGGAGTGTCTACTTTCCGGAAGCTTCAACCAGGATGGGAACTTCGGCGTTTGGGTGGTTTGTTATTCTGTGCAGGCCGAGTTTATGTAGCTCTATTGAGGGGGGCCTTTCCATTAGTGTGTGCAGGCCGGGTCCATCACTAGTCAGGAGGTCACTTTATGCTAGGGTTTAGGGATGAGGGAGACCTGTACTGCGTAAAGTGATGCGACAGGTGCCTCAAACTTAGAGCATGACTTTGAAAAGCCCCAAACATCATTGCTATAAGCCGCAAACCTCGCTACACCGTAACAGCCCATGAGACCCTGTAAACCCCTTGTAGCTTAAATTAAAAGCTCCGGAAGCCCTTTCAGAATCGCCAGCAAGGTGGGGCAATTGCAGCAACCTGGTGATGCTGCTGCCGCATGGGCTGGAGGGCCAGGTGGGGTCATGGGGATCCACTTAAGGTAACTGCTCAGCTTGTTTGTCTTTTAATTTCGTTCTTATGACTTGCAGAAGCATGAGCAGGTTGTTCTTGGATGGATCCTGCTTGTTAGACTCGCTCGACTGGCTTCTCTCCTCTGTTAGTTTGATTTCTTGCACCGTTTTTCAAACCGTTTCACCCTTAGGGTGCATGTAAACCAATGACCATACACTTGCCAAAACTCTGTCTGCTTCTACAGTGCCATACCACTGCCACAACCCAAGTAGTTCTTCTGAACCCAACGCGACCAATCCCCGACCCCCCTCTGAACCCCAGGCTTCTACCTATAGTCTCCATCGCAGTTCCTCTTTTTCGGTTTTACCAATCTTATTTTAAGGATCCTAAAATCCTAAAACAAGGAACCACAATGGAGACTATAGGTAGACTCTGAACATCTCTGAACTGGACTCTTATAGTATAATGGAGGGTTTCTATAATGCAAATTACTCGTATGGTTTGGGTAAGCATCCCCCATGCAGGTACTTAGGATCCTTTGGGAGTGGGAGCAGGAGTGTGCACGGACACCACGCAGCAACAAACACTTCTTTGCGACAGGATTTGCATTGGGTTTAGGGGTTTAAGGTTTAGAGCTACCGCTTAGGCATGTTCCAACTGTGGATTTTGATGGAGCATCCAAATCCAAAAGCCGATATAAGCATGTCCTGGGTCAGAGGTTTCGGTGAAGGTACTCCAAAGATCTCGCCCACAAAGCTATTATGCATGCTTACCAAACCCTGTCATGGGCTTGTTTATAGATTCATGGAAATGTCGTGGAGGGACTACTGTTATCTTAGGAACCCGTTGCAGCCCTCTTGGAACCCTAGCCCTACGCCCTAAATTCAATTCCAAAGCCTCGAGACTTCAGCCCCAACCCAAGAAACCGTCCGAAACCCTAAACCCCAAATTAAATATCAACACAGAAATTATTACGAAACCCTAAGCCTATTGACCCGTCTAAATGGGCCTGAACATGCGGATCTCGGAATTGGGGGTTTCTGATATCCCCTGTATCCCAAAGCTACAATCCTTACGCTTTGGCGCCTGCACCGGTGCACTTCTCCAGGGCCCCGAGCATTCCTCTGCACGCCCCGAGCGTTTTCTCCAGCTCCTGGACGAGGACTGTTGACTCCTTTTTAGATAGCCAAGAGGGCTCATGTTTAAAGAATGGTTTAAATGGCTGTCTGTCTCTCCCTCTCTCTCTCTCTCTCTGTCTCCCTCTCTCTCTCTCTCTCTCTCTCTCTCTCTCTCTCTCTCTCTCTCTCTCTCTCTCTCTCTCTCTCTCTCTCTCTCTCTCTCTCTCTCTCTCTCTCTCTCTCTCTCTCTCTATATATATATATGTACTAACATATATATATGTATTTGTTTGAATCTTCTTGTGGGGTTTTAAGGGTTTTTGAGGGGCGGTCTAGGGTGAGCTGGAGACGCTCAGGTTCTGTGAAAAAGCGCCGACAGCATGCACCGAAGTGCATCGATTCCTTTAAGGATCCCTTTAAGGAACCTCCACGTAGGGGCGCGGAGTGATAGAGGGGCTTTCCGCATTTTTGGCGTGAGCGCAAGCGCAGTCAGCACATGGTTTGGTGTCGGGGGCTACAGAGCCTGGGTTTTAATTCTGGCTCGGGATGTGTGTGTGTGTGTGTGTGCGTGTGCGCGCTGGTTTGGTTGCTTGGTTTTGTTGTGTGTTCCTTAGTTATTCAATTCGCTTGTTTGCTTGTTTGCAGGTTCGTCATAATATGAATCTGCATGTGTATGCCTCGATTTTAAACATAAATATAAACACACACACATATATATATATGGTAACCCCCCCCCCCAGGACCAACCTCGGCCATTGTCCTGCTCATTACTGTCTTCACAGCGTCATGAATAAGAGCCGAAACCACTGTAAATACCGATGGTGTTTGTGTTCCCGTACAAAGTTTGCACTCTCGACGCCTCTTGACAGACTGGTAAAAAACAGGGTCCAGTTTTATGGACACCATTTACACTCTCGGCGCGTCTTGTCGGAGTGGTAAAAGACAGAGTCCAGTTTGTGTGCCTCATCCTTTATTAATTATTGTCATCTTGTCAAAGTCTTTTTATTAGTTTCAGTCTTAAAAAACAGCGTTAACATTGGTCTTGACTTAATTTTGTTCTAAGTTTGAACCTCAATTATTGTGAGCAGTAACCTTAATATTTTTGCTAGCGTTAGCATTATTATTCGTTTTGTGTCATTACTAACTTTAGAAGTTCTAACAATGCTGCTGGTATCTGTCCAATATTACTGTTCGTTTGATTAGTGTTCCTGTTAGTGCTGATGCTGGTGTCAGTGTCAACCTCAGTGTTAGTCTTAATATTAATATGAGTATTATTCCTTCAGTTTAATTTAATATATGTCTATAGCAGTGTTAGTGTTAGTGTTTGTGTTAGTATTCGTATTAATATTAGACGTGGGCTGGGCTTTAAAAACTTAGTCTTAGTACATTATGTGTATAAGTATTCATATGTGTATATTCAGTATATTGGTATATAAACAAAACATATATATTAATAAAAATTTTTTGGGGTATACTCGTATATTGGTATATTAGTAACAATGGTCTATTGGTATATCAGTTTCTCAGTATATTAGTATATTAATTTATTAGTATATTAGTATAATACTATAACCATACATATTGGTAAATGAAAACATTGAGTTTTTAACAATCTGATGCATTCATTTCCTTGTGCCTTATTCTGATGTATTCTTTAGTATACATTACAAAAACGATATTGACATTAATATGATGTTTGTAAATTCATATTGGTATTGATATTAATATGAGTATGTAATAATCTTTCTATATTTGTATGAGCACAAATAATTTTGCTAGTATTATGCATGTTCGTATTAGCCGAAGTATTAGTGCTCATATTAATATCAATATGGTTCTAAAGAGACTATTAATGTCGGTATTCGTACTGAGAATAATTTTGTTAAGAACATGAGCATAAATACCCGTAGGAATATTCATACCTATGCTTGTATTGGTATTAATACTCGTATTAGCATGAGTACTAGCATTAGTACGTATCTAGGCATGACGATTCTTATATGAATATAAAAGGGGAACATGATTATTAGTATTCGTAAGAACATTAGTTTTCCTATACATTAATGCTAACTAATATTACTATGCATATTAGTATTGGCAAGAACATTAAAGTTCGTGTTCACATCAATTCTAAAATTGGTATTAGTACAGTTTTTTCAATATTAGGAGTAGATACTAGTAGTAGAATTAAAATTAGTATGAACAAAACATGCGTTGGTATTCGTCGGAATATGAAACTTGAGGTTACACTTCGTATGAGTTACTAGTACTACTGAAAAACATACCAATGCTGATATTAATACGAATGCTAACATTCATGTATGAGCATGTTATTATGCACGTTCGCACTAGCCTTAGTGCTAATATTAGCATGAATATGAGTACTCCAAAAATGAGTAATTTCACGAATATGCATAGCCAATATTCATACTAGCGATAATACTAGCTATAGTATGTATATTAGTATTCGCATCAAGACTATTCATACAATGTACATGATTTCAAGTATTCTTGGGAACATCAGTATTCATACTAGCATACTATCAGTTTCACCAGTAGTATTACTATAAGTATTAGTACTCGTATGAGTATTATAGTTTTCAAAGTTTTCAAAATAATATCAATATTACTACAAGTATCAGTTGCACAGACACGTCAACCGGCGACGTCGCGAGGTCGAGTTCCCTAAATTCTCTAATCACTGCTTCCATGCCTCGAATTTACAGAATGCGTGAGTTCCTGCAGACTCCCTAAATCCCTAAAGTCTTTACATACCCTAATTTCCAGCCCCATGTGTTGGTTTTAGCGCATTCCCTAACATTCCTGACTCCCAGCCCGGACCATGTGTTGGATTTAGGGAATTCCCTAAATTCCCTAATTTCCCTAAATTCCCTAAATTCCCTAATTCCCTACCCCATGTGTTGGATTTGGGGAATTCCCTAAATTCCCTAAATTCCCTAAATTCCCTAAATTCCTTAAATTCCCTAAATTCCCTAAATTCCCTAAATTCCCTAAATTCCCTACCCATGAACGGAAACCATTGAATCTTCTCCATGGGGGTCAGACTTAGGGAATTTAGGGAATTTAGGGAATTTAGGGAATTTAGGGAATTTAGGGAATTTAGGGAATTTAGGGAATTTAAGGAATTTAGGGAAATAGGGAATTCCCCAAATCCAACACATGGGGTAGGGAATTTAGGGAATTTAGGGAAATACCTAAATCCAATGGGTAGGGAATTAAGGAATTTAGGGAATTCAGGGTTGGTCTTGGGGGGGGGGGCTAGCATATATATATATGTGTGTATGCTAGGTTTTAGGGCGTAGGGCATTTCGGCTGGAGCTATTAAACGAGCAGCCGTAAACCAGCAGCCTAAACGGGATCCGGCAACGGAACCCACCATCCGTATGAAGGGACTATACAGATATCTGTCATACATGTGTATATCGAATATGTATATATATATATATAAACATGTATTTGAATGTGTATAGATATTTTATATATAACATACTTAAATTCACATACATGTATCACATGACTGACCTGCACAAGATGTTCTCGCATTTAACGTTTTTACAATGCATATTTGTTTGTTACTTGGGGTGGTTTTGGATTCGCACGTGCAGGACCCCAATGTCCTGTGGCCGGCGGAGAACGAGGAGTTGACGGAGAAGACAAAGCAACTCGTCTCAAGCGCGCGTCGTCGGTCAACCACTTGCACGAGGGTGTTAGGGTGTAGAGAGCCCCATGCTGTATTGTTGTCTTTTTCCCCAGCCTGAGTTTAAGTTTATAGGCTAGTCTTCACGCATCGCAGCTCCTGCCTAAAGTGCAGTATATAGAATGTCCTGGGTATGGTTGTAAACAGGGCAACCGCAGGAAGAGCTGCCTACTGCCAGGCAAAACAAAATGGAACCTACATGGACTTAATGCCACACTCATCATCATCATCATCATCATAAATAGAGATAGCTATTGACCACCCGTAGAAATTCTAGCAACCATGTGAAATTGTAGTAGCAGCAGTATTAATCTGGAGTCTAGAAACTTTACGATCGAGACTGTGTTTGTTTTACGTATAAAAGGACCGCAGAGTCAGCACACTGTACAGCAGAATCTCTACGCGATCGCACGACATAGAAGTCAAGCCAGTCGGAACAGTCAGCGTGACTATTCCTGCTTTGGTTCTTTACCAGGTTGGGGTTGGTGGGATGATGATTTTCCCCTTTTCTTCTTTTTCTGAACGTTATGAGATACGTGGGGCATGAACAATCACCCAATGTGGTTCCTTGGGGTTTTGTACAGTAGTTGTACTGGGGCGTACACCAAAATCCCGTTCCCATATTCAAGGCCGGCTGGCATATGAAACTCCTTGTAGTACATTACCCTTAAAGGAAGCCTTTGCGGGAACCCTCAAGGGAAGGGGTCCATATTCTGAGTATCAACGGCTAGCCAACCGTGCCAAGTTTCCCTAAAACCCGAAACCTAGCCACCAAAAAAGCTAAACCCCATAGAAAAATGGAACTCTAACATGTCCCATACATGAGCCCTAAACCCTTCAACGAAACCGAGCTCCCGAAACCCTAAAGCCGTATAGAACCCTAAGAACTCCCTTGACGGAAACCTAAACCCTTCCGCAAACTCCTCCAAGGCGCCAGGCGCGTGAGGCCGTTGCGAACGTCCTCGAAGCCACGGCCGCGGGCGATGCGCCTTGGCTGAGGCTTCAGCGCTGCGGGGTTTGCTGTAAGGATTTTGGGTTTAATTAGGATTAAGGGTTTAGGCTTTTAGGGCTACAGGTTTTTGTTTGGGGGTTTAGGGCTGCCGGATTTCCTTTAAGGGTTTGGGATTTAGGGTTTTAGGGGTTCAGGGCGTAGAGTTTAGTGTTGTTGGATATTAGCTTGAAGGGTTTGGGGTTTGATTAGGGTTTAGGTTTTTAGGGTTTAGAATTCAGAGTTTCCGGGTTTAGAGTTTAATTTGGCGGTTTTGAACAATACGGTTTAAGGTTTCTGATTGTAAGTCCTACCAGGGTTTCGAGGGTTTCACTGTAGGCTCTCTAGAGGCTGTGCTATAGGGTTTCGAGGGATTCTAGGTTTTGAAGGAACCTAGAACTTTCAGGGTTTTGGGGTTTTCAGGAGATAGCAAGGTGCTTCAATACTTAGCAATGCTCTTGCCTTGGGGTTCTTATTACATTCGACATATTAGCACACAAAAGCCCTCAAGCAAATATCTTATCCAATAGGCTTCACGGGTACGTTGGGTACTTCGAGCTCGGCGAGCTCGGGGTCTAGGTTGAGGGTGCGGGGAGGGGCTTAGGCTTATGGTTTACGGTTTTGGGTTTCAGGGTTCAGGCTTCAGGGTTCCGGGGGATTGGGGTTTAGTGGTTAACAGTGTTACAGGTTCTGGGCCGGTCCAAGTACTTGAAGCCCCAAATCCCCTAAACTCCCATAGGCTTCCTTCACAGTATAAGAATACCTTATAATCACGGGGCTCCCAAACGCGTTGCCTTGCACAGCAGGCTACTAAAACTTCTGCGTCCTGCCTCAGCTGAAAGAAAAAAGTCGAGGTGCAATATATACACACCTTTTGGATCTACGCAAAGTTCCCCTAACCCAAAAGCCTTGGAACTCATCAGAAAGAGCTGCGTGCTGCCTCGTTTTGCAGACCTACGTGCTCCTTTCGTTGGACCGCGAGGTGGAAGGTATAAACTTTAGTAGCATGCACACCGACGCCGAGCGCGCAAGGGTTCTATAAGGGTTGACGATTTGACGTTGGGGTTCAGTTTGGTTGGGATGGGTATAGGGTAATTATTGATAAGTTACATTTTGAGGGAAATGGTCGTAAAGAGGGACCCATGAACGACGGTGTTTAGGGTGTAGGGTTTAGGGCCCATAGACCCAAAACCCTGAAGACCGTCCCAAACCGTGCAGTCCAAGGCCCTCGCTGTCGAGCGCAGTGTGGGCCGCCTAGCCGTCCTGCAGGCACGAAGCAGTGTGGGTGGCGTTTTGGGAAATGCTAGGGTTCTCTATACCATATGTATGTGTTTATGTGTATATATTTATATATACATATACATATTTATATGTGTATTTATATATATATATATATACCGTGGGTGGTGCTTCGGGAAATGCAAGGGTTCTATTGCAAGCTTGTATCTGTTGAGCTACTCAGGCTTGCGCAGGGTCTTTGCAGGCTGTAGGGTTTTGCTCTGGGTTTGGGGGCCCTGGAGGAGCTTCGGGATTTGTATATATATATATATATATATATAGGTATGCAGGTTTATGATTCTACAATATTTTCTACATATATATATATATATATATACTTACATATATATATATATACTTACATATATACACACGTATATGTAGGTTTTGGGCTTGCAGGTATCGCTTGAATTGCATGTGCCATGCTGGGCTTTGCGGAGAGGAGAGCTTCGACTACTGCCGGAACATGCTCGTGGCGCCGCTCGCCGTGCGTCTGTCTGATTCAAAGGATCAAAGGACTTATGAAGGGCAGGGCCATATTTCATATTTCTATTCATGCATACGTATAAGAATGTTTTGAATGTGTATGCGTACATATACAATCATATATACACACAGAGAGAGAAAAAGAGAGAGCGAGAGAGAGAGAGAGAGAGAGAGAGAGAGAGAGAGCGAGAGAGAGAGCGAGAGAGACATCGAAGGCTTCACAAGGGTCCAGAGTCTAGGGCGCTCCATTATGAAGGAGCCTGCGTGCTCAGGGCTGCAAACCGAAACCCGAAGCCGAAAGCCCAAACCCGAATCCAAGAAAAGAGCCCAGCCAAACAAATCCACCCACAAATGGCAAAACGTAGATCAGAGGCGAATCTGGGCGAAGAATGGCCTCCTTGCTGTAACGTCCTGAGGTACATCACCACACCGGCCAACTTGTTCCACGTTCTGAGGAGGCTGCTGAATGCAACAAAGCCTACATAATATATAGCTGAGACTTTAGGATTTCGGATGTCGCGGGGGTGTGTAGTAGACAAATTCCCGTTTATCACTGGTCTACAGTATGCCAGCCCCCCCCCCCCTGTCCATTCTTGTCATTTAGCTCCTGAATGACCGGACAGCTTATATGACCTCAAAGTTGCAACCCACAAGCCCCAAACCCTAAGCGTCCAAAGGACCCAATAATTAGGTACTTGGGTTTAGGATAGTAGTTATGTGGCTCCATTTTGAAGAGAGTATATGATTATCAGGTACTTGGACCCTTAGGGCAAAGCCCTCAACCCTAAGCGGCCCTAAACGCTCAGACGTCCCTAGATCCTGAACGTTCCCCTCCAATATATACCCTACAGGCCCCACCAACCACCGGAACCCTGAAACCAGAACTCTAATATGTGGGAATGTCCGACTATCGGGGACCCTAATCCTTGGGGGAAGTGGCCTTACATAAGGTAGCCCTATTTTCAAGAAGCCCCAAATGAATCCTAACCAGTCTCAACCGACCCGAGCTCTGCAGGCAGGTGCATCGCACTTTCGCGGCGAGCTCAGCACCAGAACATGCAAAGATATGCGCAGACTATAGAGATCTGAAGATTTCACGCAAGGTGTTGGGGTGTATCAGAGTATAGGGATCTGGATAGTTGAGGAAAGGTTTTGGATAAACGATGTCAGAGTGCAAACATATAAGAACCGGATGGTAGTATCAACTTTTCCGATAGCACCTGATGGCGTTCAGAGTTTAGGGTTCGAGCATTCAGTGTATTGGTGAACATCCAAATGGGAAGTGTT
This sequence comes from Symbiodinium sp. CCMP2592, assembly GCA_905221615.1. Lineage (NCBI taxonomy): Eukaryota > Dinophyceae > Suessiales > Symbiodiniaceae > Symbiodinium > Symbiodinium sp. CCMP2592. Next base: position 254,634 of record CAJNDT010005939.1, read on the forward strand.
CTGATTCAGATGACTCTCAAATCTATTAGCCCTAAGTCACGAACCCCGTCGAAGTAGCTTGAGTTTTTACATGGGAAGGATCAGTTTGTGGTTCTCAATTTAGAGAACTACCCACATGGTATTTGTTCAACATGCTGTCCACCTAAGCCCTAAACCCTGTGACCCTAAACCCTCCGATACGAAAACTAGCTGAATTTATTAAAGAGCGTGAATATGTACCAAGGACAAAGGAGTTGCGGAGGGAAGCTTTAAATGCAGCTTTCCGGGATGCACATGCAGTTATGATTCCAAGGCAAGGCTGGCCTGGCCGCGCACAAGCATATTTCACATAAAGAAGGTACCTATAGGGCGGAGGGATTCAATTGCCCCAGGTGCTTTCGCTGCTTTGAAACCGAGGCCAGGCCAGACTGACGACATTTAAACTATGAACATGGCCGACTGCGCAACCCGTATTTTTGTCCGTTCTGTACGGGATACTGGCCGGGATATCACAGCTTACTTCTACACATGTCAAGTGCACACCGGTTGTAGGCAAGGGATTTCCCTATGCTCTGTCCGGTTTGTCAACAGCAAGAAGTTGAGGGAGACCTCTTTACTAGCAATCATCAGTCAAATGTCATCTGATGCGCGTACATTTTCATTACTTCGCTTCTATCGCTCCTGATTGCAGCATGGCAGCTCAAGCCTTTACTACTTACCGGGAGACGCCATGGCCGACTTGCCGTCCATCGTCGATGCCCTCGAACGAGGACTACAGGCAGCGGCCAGGCTTTCGGCAGCCACTGCCAAGGTAAGGAAAGGAGCGGCAGGTTGGTTCTTTGTTTCGCTTCGAACTACTCAGGGCCTAGGACCTAGGAAAAAAGGGCTGCAGCAGCACAGGGGGGAGGTCAGGTTGGAACAGGGAGTGGGGAAGCAGTGGGCAGCACGGACACAGCGGGAACAGGTTCAGGAGCCAGGCTCCCCCCTCCAGCACCCGTCAAGTTTCAGTTGCACTCTGCGGTGGTTGAGCAACTCGTGGAGCCGGGGCTGTTTGACCCGGTTAAGTCTACGTTGCAAACCCCCCCAAGCGCCATGGAGGCTTGCAACTGCCGCATGCCAGAAGAGCCTGATCCCAACAAGCCTTTCATTTTCACCCTGCTCTATCGGCACAATATTGAAGGATTGCCTGCAAGAGGAGCCTTGGATTCGATCATGGTTAAAGAGATTTAAAGAGGCTGTGTCGAAGAAGCTGGGCTCATGGCCGCTTTTGGGAATCAAGCCAGGACGATTTTACCAGGTGCCCTGCACGGTGAAGTGTTCACTCGTTCACAGAGGAGTCAGTGCGGGAGTGGTCTCAAGGGAAAGGTGGGATACAAGGTTCTCCTTGGACGCTGGCACAGTTGGGCTCCAAGCGAGGGGCAGACAAGCGGCTTTCGGTGGACGCGGCTCGCGACCCCAAGCGGCGTTGAGGTGTGCTTCTTCTGCGTTTATTGTAGCGCGGCTTGGTCCTTTTGTTTGGTATTACTATGTTTGTTTGGAATGCTCGGCATGGTGTTGCGAAAACGGTATGGGTTTTTTGAGATTAGTTTGCGGCGTGAACAGTAGTGGTCGGCACCGCCCGACTACTTGAGTACAACCGGTGCTGCCCGGTTTTTTGAACTATGAGAACGGCACCGGTTCTCTCGCGGTTGTGTTGCGGAGTGAAACATGTTGAGTAGCGACTCTCCTAGCTTGCAGTCTGTGTGCGGTGCTCCATTTCGCCTTGTCATTGTTCTGGTCGTTCTCCCCCCGGATCTCGGTTTCTGTTTTCTGGTTGTCTCTGGTCTGATCTCCTGTGTGTTGGGTGTTGCTTCCCTTTGCTTGTTCGCTCCGGTTTCAGTAGTTTGGTCTGGTACGTGTTAGTTGGCTTTGGATACCCCTTTCAGCTGAACAGTTTGGTCTGCCTTTAAGTGTTTCGTAGTGAAGTTCTGGTGCTTTGGACCGGGCATGCTTCACTTGAACTGTTTTAGCAGACTCTTTATAGTGTGCAGCTATTTTGTTTTCTGGGACGATAGGCCTACGATGGCCTCGACGTCCTCTCCCAGTGAAAATCGTTTTCAATCACTAAGACTCTTCATCAGAGATACTTCATATCGTACCCAGAAACCTACGCCGTATTTCGAGGCCTTAGGCTAAAGTCTTGTCCATCCTCGTCGGAGCAGATCGCCCCGAACCCCAAACCACCGTCAAACCACACGCAACCTGAAATACACGTTTAGAAACTGAACCCCCAGCCTTGAACCCTATGGAACTCTGGTAGATCCTTTTTGAAAGGTTCCTTTTACAGTTATTACCTTTACAGGATCTTTATGTTCCAATGCCCAGGCCAAGCCCCTCATATTGATGTCAGCAAAATATTTGCTTCATCACAGGCGGCCCATGGGAAGGGAGGGTGTCTGTTTACAGCATAGGGCTAAGGGGGTTGTGGATGTATCTAGGGGTTTATGCGAGCTTTCAGGGTTTGACGGTTTCGCTTTTGGCGTTTAGGGTTCAGAGGTTGAGCTGGTGTTTCAGTTTTGTGTGCGGCTTACTTCGGGTCTGCTTGTCAAGGCTTCATAGCTCCAAATACGCCATCAGGTGGTTGCACATCACGAACCTACAAAACACAAGAACGTATATGAACAGGCCATTATGTACTTCAAAACCTTGTTCTAGTTGAGCATGAATCATGCTGCATTTACGCTCGTCATGTATACATACATACATATATAGTTAAGACAACGTGTACAACACAACCAAACCCCTTCCACAAGAGCCTGTAACACCTTATAACGAATTCATGCAGCTACATTCTATGCCTTGGTAATGAGGTTTGCTCGGTTGGGGTCCTGGGCAAATTGCATGGTTCATTCAGCATGGCAGTGTTGTTTTTGGGTTTCCTTCGGATCTGATACGGTGTCATACGGATCTTAAGGGTTGTCAAAGGAGCTACAGGGTAACAAGGGTTTGAAAGGTGCCAAAGGTTAGATGTTTGCGGCTGCTTCTCGTTAAACCCAATCTACAGTTAGGCCGTACGCCTTGAATCCGCCAATATGCTGTCAACTACCTAAGGCATTGCATTCGATTGAAAAAACCGTTCTCGTGGATTGTGTGCTGCTGGGCTTTGTGAGTCAGTGGGTCTGATACGAAGCAGGTCTTTCATGAGAGCTTGAGTGAGTCTAATTGCGGCTCCGTTGGCTAACGTTGGCTCCTTTTCGTGAGGGGCGGGAGGAGGTGGTTGTGGCAGTGTACCAGGAGAAAAGTATCCCACCTTATATCGTGCTCCGCACTCATAGAACCGCATGGCATGGGCCTTTGCAAAGACGTACAGCAGACACAGAGTCCCCAACTGTTCACGGGATCGTCGGGCCCTGAAATCGAGCTAGTCGCGCAGCCGAGAAAGTGCCCCAGTGAAGTCCCTATGGAAGAAAACTGAGCACCGTGGCTATTTGATTAAGCCCCTTTTCGGACCAAGCGTTCTGTGGAGGCCCTGCCGGTCCCCTTTGGCCCACTTGGCATCGGGAACGAGATTCCAGCGTGTGATCCAGGAGTGAGACTTTAGGGGTTTACTTACAGCCTCCATTGCAGTTCCTGTTTTGGTTAGCCATTTTTAATATAGTTAGGGTCCGAGTATGTAAGTTTGGTTAACCAGAAAAGGAAATACAATGGTGACTATGGGTAGTGTTTAGGGCGCAGGGTTTCGGGTTTATGGTTGGGACTGAGGTTCGGGGCTTTGGGGTTGCCCTTTTCTTTCTGGCTGTTTCCGGTCGTGCGCTTGTGATTGTCATGTTCCTCCAAGTGTGTTATTGTTGTCTGGCTGCTCCCGTTTTTATACCGAAGACGCATATGAAGTCGAACAACTCCTACAGCAGTCGAGCAGTCCGTGTCAGAGGCGAGAGCACGTACGCGGTTGTGAGGCCGTAGGGCTCAGTCAAGTGTTTTAGTGGTGGTTGCGGTTCAGGGCTTCCGGGATTAATATAGAGGCCTTAATTGCATAGAATATAGTGTATTGGGGCCCATTATTATACGTTAATGATAACGATAATAAGGAACCCCCAAACTAGTATAGGTAGGTATTATAAGGCCCCTGTACTAGCGCTTGGTATTCCGGTTACCGCTTCATGGCTTTTGTGGTGCCGCTCTTCGAAGCCAGGGTCTCTGCCTTTAAGTTGCGGAAAAGCACCGCTGTATTACCCTTATAGGGGTCACAGGCACACAAAATACCTGGAGACGAAACGCATGCGACGTGCTTTTTGTTAGGGTTTTGGGCACTGCGTGTTCGGAACTCGGTGGCTAGGCTGACAGCCGGAGGATTAGGAAAGCATAGGGTAGTGTCTGAACATCCACAAGAACCGCTGTTTTGTGCACATACGATGATGTTTGGGCGAAAATCTGGAAATCAGAACAGCAGGACGAACTAGGAAATGTCAGCCCTAGCCAGAATGAGGTCTTGCGTAAGCGGCCTGAACACGAACTCACAGAGGTATCTAAAGACATTTGGATTCGCTTCGCATGGGACGACGAGGGAAGGGAGTCTTGGGACTTCTGCCGCCAGCAGTTTATGCTCGGAGCCCCAGTCATATGATGCAATATGTGCCGTTGGCTTTTTGAGCGCCAGAGGTCTTGGTGGCCGTTATCAGATTTGTTGTTTAAAGACGCTCTGAGGAAAGGATGAGGTCTGCATGGAAGTTATCACAGTCGGGCTCTGGATGCTCACGGTTGACCCACAGATGCTATTGGGGGACGGATGAGGTCTGCACGGAGGTTATCATGGGCTTCGACTGGGGAAGGGTGAGGTCTGGATGGACGTTGTTCTGGTTTTGGCCCATGGATGCTCCGAGGAACGGGTAAGGTCTTGGTGGATGCTATCATGGTTTGGCCCATGGACGCCCTGGGGAACGATGAGGCCTGGATGGGATAATGTCGGGGTTGACGCATGGATGCTCTGGGGAAAGGATGAGGTCTGGGTGGTTGATACCAGGGTTGACCCATGCGTGCACTGGGGAGCAAATGTGTGATCTATGTGGATGGTTGACCCATGGATGCTCTGGGGACGGATAAGGTCTGGGCGGACGTTATCATGGTTTTGGCGCATGGATGCTCTGGGGAACGGATGAGGTCTGGGCGGATGTTATGATTTGCCCATGGATGCTCCTAGCAAGCAGGAAACTACCAGGTTTTTGTTATGCGCCTGTTTCCTTATATAGGTCTATTGGGTTTGGGGTTTAGGGTTCAGGGAAACCAGTGCTGAGCTCTCGCCTTAGTACATAGCATATTCGTAGGCGTTAATTACCTTGGCTTCTGATTGTTGGTGTTCCTGCTCAAACAGCCCGAGATTTTTGGTATTGATAGATATTGAATGATATTGATGTGTGTCGGCTGTCAGTTCCTTCGGGACCAAATGGCCCTTGATCCATGTGCCCGGTATCCCTCAGTATAGACCCTACCTGTATGCTGGAATGTCACCGGAGGTCGAATCGTACAGTCTAAGTGGTCCATACTTCTGCCTTGTGTTTCTCAGAAGGACTAGCGATCCACGTGCTCAATAAGCGGGGTGTACAATAGCTAGCATCAGCTGGCTTGTAACCCCGGCGGCTGCTTTGGAATTGCAAGCAGAGACCACGCACACACAGAAAGCAACTGCACGCAGATCTCGCATAGAGGAGCCCTGAAAGAATGCAGAGCACAACCTAGAAAAACAGCTCTATGGTCGGATTTTCTGTGTGGAGGAGGGCGGCAGCGGCGACAACATGGCGGCAGAGGCGGGGTGGGACAAAAGTTCGGCTGTGGCTCGTACTGATTCGTACTGGGATACCAGGCTGTGGTCTTTTTAACAGTCTTGTTTGAGAACCGAGATTCTTTGCCAACAGCCTCAACCCCACCCTACATCCTGAGACAACAGAGCCTTGGGGGTCAAGGCCGTAAGGCCGAAACAGTGTTCCTTTGCCGTAATCTAAGGGTTTACGTATATGCCCCGCTCTGGCTACATAGTAATCCTTGTCCCTAAACCCTTAATCCCATGTCTGCAAGGCCGCAGATGCCAATGCCACCTGCAAGAGGTTAATCTTCTGCAGCGGCAAGGCGAGCGCATTGACTTAGGGGTTCAGGACTTTAGGGGCTGAGGGTTTAGGTATTAGGATGTGTGAGTTTAGGGGCTGTTAGAATTGAAGTTTAGGGTATGTAGGTGCGAGGGGTTAAGTTTATACGGCAGGGTTTAGAAGGCCTAGTAGTAGAGTAGATAACGTTCAACTTTTTTTGGTAGCACAGTCCTTATATAATCCCTATGTAATCAAAAAGGTTAACCTTCAGTTCCCCATGATACCCGACACGTAAGAAGCCTTGAGATCTAACAAGTTTCTAAGCCTACTGTAGACTTTTGGGGCTCTTACACGGTAGTCGATTCTGAAAGTTTCAACGTTTATTTCCTTGGGTTTTGGGCGGGTTGGGTTTATACTGCAGGGTTTGGAAGGTTTGGTTTGAATCCGACAGGTTGAGAACGCCCATAGTCTCCATTAGAGTTCCTTCCTTTTGGTTAACCCAAATTGATACCATAGGATCCCAACCATAGAGCTCCTAAACAAGGAATTGCCATAGGATCCTAACCATAGAGCTACCCAAAGGCCCCAAAGTAGTTCCTTTTTGGGGTTCGTATATAGAATCCTATCAGGTAATCCCAAAAAGGAACTACTATGGGGCTTATGGGTAGTTTAAAAGAGGAATTACAAGTGAAACCATAGGTAAGGGTTTTGGAGTTGCGAGTCGAACATACCGGGTGGTAGGGGTTCTTGCTTAATACAGCGGCCTTCTTAATTACCAGTACTGAATTGGTGGTTCCTTACTACAGTTATAGTATCATGGGCCCCAAAACCCTACTTAAATCATTAAGGCCCCTATATTGGGGTTATTAGGGTTGCTTGCTTACTGGGTTTGGGGTTCAGGCACGCTGCTAAATATCTCTGGGCTCTGGACATGCCAGAGACGGGGCTTGCAAAAGATGCCATGCAGTTACGGTGTCGAGAGGTGTCGCAGTTGGCATGCTCGAATACATTTTCGAACATAACCCTAAGGCTCAAAATAGCCCAAAAGCCTTACATAGTATGGTCTTTGGGCCCAAATAGCCTCAAAATATGAGTCCTTAGAGCCTAAGGGTAAGCCGTTCCAACCTCGAAGCCCCGTACACCCCTACGTAAGAGCCTAGCATGAAGCTCTTTCATCGTCCCGACGCCATAAACCTAGGGCTTAGGGTTTAGCTTTACTGTATGTACAGGCTTGGGAACTACTAGTGTTTACCTTCGGGCTCCGTATCAGAACTATGGTAGATTATTCTCTAGGGCGCCTTATCACCAGTATATTATTACGCCATAACCCTACTTGGGGGGTCGGGGGACTTAGTAAGTAGTTAGTAAGTAGACTTATAAGTGCCCTAAAAGGGACCCTAATTGGGATTATGGTACTTATAAGTCCCTAAAACAACCAGTTGCTAAGTCCCCCGACCCTCCAAGTAACCCTAAGCCCCGACTCAGAAAACTGCCAGGTGTTTTACGAACTGCACCATGCCCGATGTGTGCGAGGGTTGGCAGGCCCGTGTCAACACAGTGTGCTCAACCATTTTTGCTTACAGATTCACTTTTCTAGTGTGATTGCTAGTGTTATTGCTATTGTTACACCCTAAACCCTCAACCCTAAATCTTAAACCCTAAACCCTAAACGTTACTACTATTATTACAAAAATGCAAGCAAGTCGCACCGGTTGATTTGCTGGGGGGCTTTGGCATCTTCTGGTTGGAGGGAAAGGTTGCATGCTCGTGTCGTCGAATCGCGGGCGAGGATCTCGCGATTAGTGGGGCCGAATTAATTGAATTAATTCAGAACACAGGCAGGAATCGCAAGATCAGCGATGCCAGTCGAGCAAGAACAAACGCAGCAACATGGTGCAAAGGGATTCCTAGCAATATCTGCAACCAGCAATTTGTCATGCCAAACTCTGACGTGCAGAACACAATATCGGACATATGAAAACAGCTATCCCGTTTTCGCGTCAGGTGTAGTAGCACTGCAGCGACTGGAGCAAGCATCTTGGCTGCTGAGAGAACTTTGGCGGCCCTTGACTTAGTAGCTGAGTGGGTGCACTTTACACGTTTTGGGATAATATTACCCACTATAAAACTAAGAGTGTACACATGTTGGAACTTATGAACTCAGTAACGAAGTCGACTTTCATGTGTTCAGAGTTGCAGCGTCCAAGTGTGTTTGGGTGCTGGCGAGATCTTGCAAGGTGCTAAGTGGAGTTACAGGCTGTCATACGGGCGATCGATAACAGCCTTCGTTTGACATAACAACGCTTTTCTCGTCCCTAGCCGCCTGGAACCCCCCCCCTCCATCCGGAACAGCCGCATCCCAACCCAAACGCAGAACCCTGGACGACTCGGAACCTAAACCCCGGAACCCCGGACCAGGAACCCAGACCCAGAATCCTTGGTGACTTGGTGCAAGAGAAACGATATCCCGATCTGCTGCGGGTACTTGGAATTTGTAGGACTGCTTTTGTCAACCGTAATTAGGGCCTTACAACCGAGGCATAAACGGCCTAAATTATGCCCCTAATCCTAAAGGCACCACCAAAAACCATCCAACAAAAGAAAAACTAGACCCTATGCAAATTACTGACGTAATTGTAGGGAGTGCAAGGCCCAGACGAAAACACCGCAGAGCGCAGAAACCTTGCATCCAAACTTCGAACTGTGAATACCAGCCTTGTCCTTTTTCATGGTTCCTACTTAGGGATATAGGTATGGGGCTCTGTCTATTGTTTCTCAAAGGACAAGGGCGGTGAATACACCATGCCAAACCCAACCTTCAAGCCTAAACCCTACCAAGGGCTTGATCTTTTAGGAACAAGCCTTCCTTAAATGGACCTGCTTGTGAATCACCCAGTCAGATGAGTGTTCTGCCCAAGGTCTTGTTTCCTTTGGCTTTTTGGGTTTCCCTTATCCGAGCCGCTGCAAACCCTACCGTCTCTGCCTGAAAGGAACCCTTCAAGGAACCCCGCAAGTACCAAACCTCTTCCAAGCCCCATGATCTGCCACACCGGTTTTGGATGCCGAGTGAAACGTTTTTTCTTCCGGTCGACCTGAACAGTGAGCGGGCTATGATTAAGTTATTAATGAGTTTTCGTATCATGACACTGTTAGTGCAATCTGTATTGACCTTTTTCTATTGGTGAACTCTTTGTCCTTCAGAGTTTCAAAGTAGGATGACACCGTTTATTGCATTTCCGGGACTGCTACATACTTTTTTTTGCTGGGTCCCCATTGAGGAAGAACCCTCCTGCGTGGGTCTTTGCAGTTTCATTTACACACCAAACCCGAGATCCTCATCCCAGAGCCTGCAAACGTAACCCCAATCAAAAAGGGGACGACAACTCCTAGGTTCCTGAGTAGTACCCTTTTGCCCCTTGTAGTTCTCATCAAACCTGAATGTTAGGAAAAGGGTACTCTTATTACAAAGGGGCTACTCAGGAACTTAAACTAACATGACACCATGAAACGGACAATTCCCAATTGAACAATGGCTTCATCCCGCAAACGTATACAATTTCGAGGTTGCGCCCTTTCCAGCTATGTCGGTAGCAGCACCTTGGCAAAGGCACCTCAGGATTTGCGAGCTCCGGCTCTGCTTTTGGAAATGTGTGGCTAAGGGATATCGTAGGGGCCTGCATTCAGAAGCGACAAAGCCCTTAGCGGCGCTTGAGCAAGTGGGCTCTGGAATCTCAAAGTGGGGGCTTAAGGGATTAGAGCCTTGGGGGTTTGGTCAAGGTTTTCCGTATCACGCCCTAAGCTGTCAGTGCCCAAGCCCTGAGCCTCCAAGTGCGGCATTACTTGCACCACCCAAGCCTACAAAGTGACGAAGTGTAAGCCCATCTGCCTATCAGGCAGAAACCCCAAGTTCCAGGTAGCGATACAGGGGCCTCAATAACTTCCTATACTATCTTGAGGGCTCTTACTTTGATTATAGTATCATGGGCTCCAAAATCCTATTCAAATTATTAAGGCCCCTATATTAGGGTAATTAGGGTTGCTTACTATAGCTATGGTGTAATAGGCCCCCAAAACCCTATTCTACTTATTAAGACCCCTGTACCATAGTACCCTTATACATCCCTTGTAGATCCCCTTATAAGGATCCGGTTAAAGGAACCTTATTAAGGCCTGTATACAAGACAATTGTAGCGACCGAGAGATCCGGAGCTTCAAAGCCCGGAGCACCTCAAGCCCAGTCCCCCGGTTTGCGGTTTAGGGTTTAGGGGTTTAGGGTTTAGGGCATGTGCCCAAGTAGTATATACTGGTCCATGTACCCAATTAGGGTCCCTTTAGGATTTATTTTCAGGATTCGATTATAGGGTTTGTAGGGTATAAGGGTGCATGTACCCAAGTAGTATATACTTAGGGTTACTTAGATCTAATTTTTAATTTTTTGGTCATTATAATCCCTAAGAAACAGCTAAAATAACTTTTTTTGCTGGGATTCCAAGTTCAGTATAGAATATACTTGGGGCGCAATGTATCTAGGTAGGGAGTACTTTAAGGCCCATCAAGTATCTACTGTTTGGGGTACATGGACTGCTGACTAGGCCTGTTGATTCTTTACATTGACTTTTCTCTTTTGTACCCTTATTTTAGAGTTTAGGGTTTATAGGGTTTAGGGATCCCTTATCTGCCTCTTTCTCCTCTCCGTGATAAGGTTGTGGCTGCGCAGCATCCGAACGCCGAGATCGTTTGGGTCCAGGTCTTTGGCTTAGTCAGTGGGGCTGCCGAAGATACTTTACTTACCCAAAGGGTCCTATGTACTTTTCCAGTAGAATGTATGGCTTCTTTATTAGGAATTACTATTATGATCCGGGGAAGTTTCCCCCCCATAACGGTACATAGGACCCTTTGCGTTAGAGTGTACTCGCCTCCAGAACCCGAGTCTCATCGTTAAGGCCTTTCAAGATCCAGGATCCTTGGTGATGTCTGACTGTCTAACTCGCCAAGTAGAGCTTGCTCTTTTGAACCCTAAGCCCTGTTCCCCGTCCCAAACCCTAAACCCTAAACGCCCCAAGACCGTAGAACCTAAACTAGACCCCAAACCCAAACGCCCCAAACTAGACCCTAAACCCTAAAAACGCCCCAAACTAGACCCTCTAAACCCCAAACCCCAAACTAGACCCTAAACCCCAAGCCCTAAACCCTCAACGCCGCAAACTAGACCCTCTAAACCCCAAGCCCCAAACTAGACCCTAAACCCCAAACCCTAAACCCTCAACGCCCCAAACTAGACCCTCTAAACCCCAAACCCCAAACTAGACCCTAAACCCCAAGCCCTAAACCCTCAACGCCCCAAACTAGACCCTCTAAACCCCAAACCCCAAGCTAGACCCTAAACCCCAAGCCCTAAACCCTCAACGCCCCAAACTAGACCCTCTAAACCCCAAACCCCAAACTAGACCCTAAACCCCAAGCCCTAAACCCTCAACGCCCCAAACTAGACCCTCTAAACCCCAAACCCCAAACTAGACCCTAAACCCCAAGCCCTAAACCCTCAACGCCCCAAACTAGACCCTCTAAACCCCAAACCCCAAACTAGACCCTAAACCCCAAGCCCTAAACCCTCAACGCCCCAAACTAGACCCTCTAAACCCCAAACCCCAAACTAGACCCTAAACCCCAAGCCCTAAACCCTCAACGCCCCAAACTAGACCCTCTAAACCCCAAGCCCCAAACTAGACCCTAAACCCCAAGCCCTAAACCCTCAACGCCCCAAACTAGACCCTCTAAACCCCAAACCCCAAACTAGACCCTAAACCCCAAGCCCTAAACCCTCAACGCCCCAAACTAGACCCTCTAAAACCCCAAACCCCAAACTAGACCCTAAACCCCAAGCCCTAAACCCTCAACGCCCCAAACTAGACCCTCTAAACCCCAAACCCCAAACTAGACCCTAAACCCCAAGCCCTAAACCCTCAACGCCCCAAACTAGACCCTCTAAACCCCAAACCCCAAACTAGACCCTAAACCCCAAGCCCTAAACCCTCAACGCCCCAAACTAGACCCTCTAAACCCCAAACCCCAAACTAGACCCTAAACCCCAAGCCCTAAACCCTCAACGCCCCAAACTAGACCCTCTAAACCCCAAACCCCAAACTAGACCCTAAACCCCAAGCCCTAAACCCTCAACGCCCCAAACTAGACCCTCTAAACCCCAAACCCCAAACTAGACCCTAAACCCCAAGCCCTAAACCCTCAACGCCCCAAACTAGACCCTCTAAACCCCAAACCCCAAACTAGACCCTAAACCCCAAGCCCTAAACCCTCAACGCCCTAGACCCTCTAAACCCCAAACCCCAACTAGACCCTAAACCCCAAGCCCTAAACCCTCAACGCCCCAAACTAGACCCTCTAAACCCCAAACCCCAAAAACTAGACCCTAAACCCCAAGACCCTAAACCCCAAGCCCTAAACCCTCAACGCCCCAAACTAGACCCTCTAAACCCCAAACCCCAAACTAGACCCTAAACCCCAAGCCCTAAACCCTCAACGCCCCAAACTAGACCCTCTAAACCCCAAACCCCAAACTAGACCCTAAACCCCAAGCCCTAAACCCTCAACGCCCCAAACTAGACCCTCTAAACCCCAAACCCCAAACCCCAAACCCCAAACTAGACCCTAAACCCCAAGCCCTAAACCCTCAACGCCCCAAACTAGACCCTCTAAACCCCAAACCCCAAACTAGACCCTAAACCCCAAGCCCTAAACCCTCAACGCCCCAAACTAGACCCTCTAAACCCCAAACCCCAAACTAGACCCTAAACCCCAAGCCCTAAACCCTCAACGCCCCAAACTAGACCCTCTAAACCCCAAACCCCAAACTAGACCCTAAACCCCAAGCCCTAAACCCTCAACGCCCCAAACTAGACCCTCTAAACCCCAAACCCCAAACTAGACCCTAAACCCCAAGCCCTAAACCCTCAACGCCCCAAACTAGACCCTCTAAACCCCAAACCCCAAACTAGACCCTAAACCCCAAGCCCTAAACCCTCAACGCCCCAAACTAGACCCCCTAAACCCCCAAGCCCCCCAAACGCGTCCTAACTCGATAGCCCCAAACGAGGAGGAGCCGGTAAACATGGGCCCCTGGTCCTACGTCGCCCCTCGCTTCGCCACGGCCCTCCGAGAGTTGAGTCCGGAGGATCAGCGTCAGGACGGGAATTCTTGAGAGGTTTAGGGTTTGGGGCCTGGGTCTAGCGGTTTAGGGTTTTACGGTACGAAACCCCGCAGAAGTGGGTGAAACCATGGCCCAACCGCTATGAAAGGCTATGATTCTACATACTTTTGGGGTCCAGGTAGGGCTTACAGAGTTGGGTCCTTGGGGCCAAAGTTTAGGGATCAGGGCCTCAGCTTTGGGGATGAGCTTCGGGTTCGTTTAATGTTTAGAGATGAGGTTTCCGATTTGGAACCTTAACGCCCGACACCGTATAGCCTATGCTAAGACCCTAAAGAGCCTAGCTTTTAGGGGTTCCCTATTATGGTTTCCTTATATAATTCCTTAAGAAGGTAGGTTATTTGGGGTTAAGGTATTCTAAGACCCGAAGCCTTGAACCCTAAACCCTAGGCCCTAGGCTAGAGTTTTTTGCAGGACCCGGAATCCTGAACCACAGCACCATGCGCCTTGAGTGAGTTGCTGGTTTTGGGGCCATTTGTCTTACAGAAACAAAGGACTCTTTTGGGAGACTCAGGCGCTATGCCTTTTTGCTAGACTCTCCCTGTTCGCCCAAACCTTACCCGAAGGGTCCAAAGGACCCAGTAATTAGGTACTCAAGTTTAGGGTAACAGTTATGTAGGTTAGGATTTTGTATATGATATCAAGTATTTGGACGCATAAGGTTACAACATAATAGACTGTGACCCCTTTAATTCCCCCAAGTGGGTCAGAGATCTTTAAACACAAAGTAGGTTAGGAATCCCAAAATGCAGCCTGAACGCTGAACCCCGAAACCCTAAACCCTAAGCCCGTAAACCCAAATCTCTGAACCCAAAGCCCTGTAATGGAGGGGCCTTAATAAACTGCCTATACTATTTTGGAGGTTCCTTGTTATAACTCTACTAAAATGGGCCCCAAACCCTATTCTAATTATTAAGGCCCGTATATTAAACCCGATGTCGTGTTATCACTTACATCATACACCCCCCATAAACCCTATTCTAATTATTAAGGCCCGTATATTAAACCCGACGTCGTGTTATCACTTACATGGGTGGTTGTCAAAATTATGGTCCCTTTTTGGGTCCTTATTATAGTACGGCACCTATTATTTAGAGTACCCAAAAAAGGGACCCTAATTTTGACAACTACCCATATCTCCCTAAACCCTAAACCCTTTATAGAACCCTTATGGATCCCCTTAAGGAACCCTTTAAAGGAACCCTAGGGACCCTAATTTTGACAACTACCCACATCAGGAGCGCCCTCTACGGTGCATCGCCCGGCCGGCAGCTGCCAGCCCAGCTGCGTGGCTATAAAGGGAACCCCAGAAAGTTGGAATATGGATTAATGTTAGGATCCCATATAATTTACCGTAAAGGGGTTACCAGGGTAGGATACCTTCTAATTTACCATAAAGGGTTTAGGATAATCATATTCCAACTTTCTGGCTTTTACTTTATGGTGAACCCCAGAAAGTTGGAACATGGATTTAGGATGATTAGTTGGGATTCCCGATCATTTACCTGAAGGGCATGAGGATAGCGATGTTCCAACTTTCTGGCTTCTACTGTATTGCACTGGGCTCTTTTGGGGTTCCTTAAAGGGATCTATAAGGGTTTCTAGAACAATTAGGGTACTATAACGGGGCTTCTGGAGTACCATACTTTCTCCGTCATTACTTAAAAGCCCAATGTATATCTAAGTTTGATGCTTACATAGACAAGCTGTTCATACATATGACATATATGCCCACACACACACGCATATACTCATGCATACTTATGTATACAGATATGCGCACATATTGTGTCTATAGTGGTGAGAATCTCCCGTATATAAACATCTAAAACCCTAAACTCCCTAAACCCGGAACCTTAAACCCTGAACCTAGACCCTAAACCCTAAACCCTAAACGCCCAAAACTAGAATATAACATCCAAACCCCGTAACCTTAAACCCTTAACCTAAACCCTAAAACCTTCGACCTAAACACAGCTCGGGAGCCCCTGTGAGGCGACTCCCCTTTTCAAAGTTCACCGGCAAGAGGCCCTAGGGATGAGTTCTTGAGGGCTCCTTTAAGGGTTCCTTAAGGGTTCTGTAAGGGTTCTTTATGCGCTCTGGAGTTTTGGATTTTGAGGGTTAGGTTGGGTATGGGTGCTAGGATTAGGGTTTGAGCGTAGGGTGTCGGGTTAGGTGTTAAGACAGGGAAGGGAATAATCCGTACGTTGCAGTCCTGGCACGCTTTGCCTGTATGATATGCCCCAAGCCCCGGATCCTATGTAACATGTCCAAATCCGAGAAGCCAAAGCCACGACCTGAACCAGCCAAGATGATGCCCTAAGAGCTCTCCCGGAAAGACCAAAGCTGGGTTCTGATTTGGGGATGTCAGCTGAAGTGTAACTTGTCTTAGCAAGGAGTAGGAGCTTCAACAGATTTCCCGGCCCTAAACAGCTTCATGAATCCGTGGTTTGAGCCATGACAAACCACTGTGACGCCCTGCTGCTTCCCCAATGCCATAAATTGTAGAATAAGTCCCCAAGCCCTATAGCCGCTATAGCCCTCAAAGCTAACCCTATGCCTGAAACCCTGTAATGCTCGACAAGGAAGCAAGAACGTTCGAGCTACAAACACGAATCCCCCTTGTTGAGGGGCTTAGAGCCTTGTGGGCGTTTGGGGTTTTTGTTGTGGCACGCAGTGGGGGTTTAGGGTTTAGACTGTAGCAGTCGGGGCAGTCCTTATGCACACTAGGGCTTAAACTGGTTTTACTTCCTGGCAACTGAAGAAAGCCCAAGATCTTGATGTGCACGGTTTCGGCTGTAACAGCCGTTTTAGTACATCTTGACTTTGAAGCTCGCCAGTCGACCACCCTGATCCCGAATCCCAGCCTAAGCCCTGATTTTCCAACCCTTGAAGGAACCCGTAAAGTTCTCAAAGAAGCCCCAAGTACGGAACCCCAAAACCTGCGCTGTTACATCACACCCTAAGCTTCAACCCGACCCCCTCCGAGATGAAGCCGAAAGCCCCAAAGAATAAAGTGCACAAAGCCCGGATGAGACGGCGACAGCCTAAACGTAGGCTTTGGGCTTGGGTTTCAGGGTTTAGGGTTTATCCCAAAGTGTCCAAGTAATAGTATAGTCTACGCTTTGGGGGCCCAAATACCTACTGAGTACCTACTATAATAGTACTTGGACCCTTTGGGTATGGTGGGCTTGCTGTTGAGGGTTTTCGGATGTGTCACTTGGCCTTCCAGCCATGGCAAAGCCGACGCAACGCGAGATTCTTTGAGCCTAGATTGCAACCATCACGGTTGATGATAGAAATCCTGCATTTCCCATAATAAGGAATATACCATAATTCCCATAGCTTAGGGTCCTTAAGGTAATGCAGGATTTATATCAAAAACCGCAGCACTGCTTAATATGAGAAGATTCAAAAGTTTGGATAGGGAGCCTTAGGAATAACACAGTGAGGTGTTTTGGATATGTTGAGGGCGGCCAGATCGCCAAGGGGCCACGAATGATATCTGTTTAGATGTTCAAAAATCCGCACGCTTGAAAATCGTCACTGTGTTGCCAGTTATTCAGAATTTAGTTCTATATGCTCCTACCGAGCCTTGTTGGGTCCAGGGAGGCATCTGGAGAACTGCAGTCAGCAGCAGCAGGAGTACTAACCTGGTAGTCGCGCAGTGGTTCGAGCAAGAGCGAAGCTGACCGTTATGCTTGTGGTGATGATTCTGATGCTGCCGCCGCTCATGCTGCTTTCTCATCATCACCATGATGCAATATCTTAGCCGTAGACGTAGACGAATCACACAACAACAGCAATCATCAGTGTGATGATATCCGCATCAGGCAGCATGATGATGACACTCGTTAGATCGTGAGAAGCAGTGGTTATCTCCACCCCAAACCGATGTAATTACCGATGCTTACCGCGCTATTGGCTGCGAACATCTTACATAGACAGTGCCTCGACATAAATCATGCACTCCGCAGCATGAGGGCATTTAAGAGGGCTTAGGGCTTTTACAGCTATAGTCTGGGACGAAAGCAAACTTGTTTGCCAAGGTGTTTAACCCGCCATGCCTTAGACTGGCCAGATGTCGAAGCTGTGAAGTGGATGAATTATGACATCAGGCTCTACATGCCCGAAACCCTAAACCCTAAATACCCTAAACCCCACCCTTTACCTCTGAATATCTGTACCCAAACCCCAACGTTGAACCCCAAGCCTTCCTCCGCCTGAAAGCAGGAAGTCGAAGCTGAAGTTTCGTAAACTAAGCTCTGAACGGTTCCTTTCCATTTCAGAGCTTTGGGAAACAAAAAATGTAAGGTCACAGAGGAAGAGAAGAGCACTAGAGAGCAGGATCTTGTTGGGTGAAGATGGACTCCTCTAGAGGAGCTCTACCCACACCAGCTCGATTGTCAGATCCTTATGTTTACTTGGTCATTCAAATTTAGGGTTATGTTTTGCATGCCAAACGCCTTCAGCTACCCTAACGCTCCAAACTCCACAACGATAAGCCCTCACCCATTCCAACCCCCATACACGAAAGCAGAAGAACACGCCCGAAACCCTCACAGATTTTCTAGACAATAATTCCACCGAACTCGATAGAACCTACACGAAAACATGCGACGACGGTTCCTAAAACCCTAAACCTTAAAAACTAAACCCTAAACCCTTTAAACCTTTCCGAGGCATCGGCTCGTTACTTGGCCTTGCCGGCGCTTGCGCCCGCTTTGCAGCCGACGTGCTCCTCGATTTGCGACCCTTAACCCTAAGGGCCGATGTATCTTTAAGGGTGCCTTTAGGGGTACCGGGGTCTCCGAAGTACCTATTTTTCAGGGTTCATGTACCCAAATCAGATCCAGGGTACCCTCAAGGGTTCTACAGTTTCTACAGGGTTTATAGGGTTTATAGGGCATGTACCCAAACGGTATATACTATGGCCCCGAAGTAGTGCCCATATGGTTGCTTTGGGGCCGAAGTATATACTGTTTGGGTACATGACCGTTATAGGGTAAGGAGGACTCAGAGTAATACAGGTCCTACGAAAGGTTCGTTTCCGGATGTCCGGGCTCATTACTACTGGCCTGATATAGTAGAGGTATTAGGTATTGGTATTTTTTCAGGCTTGTTTTCGGTAGTTTGCAGGGTGTTGGTAGGGTTTCAACTAATTTGGGGTTGAAGGGGTGTTCATCGGGTGGTTGATGGTTTTGTGCGGTGTGTCGGTTTCAGACGTTTTTGGCTTAAAGTCAACGGGGCATAGGGTAGGGTTTTTTGGGTTCAGGGCTGCGCAGGCCTGAAAAGAGTCGATCCGTGAATTCCCATGATTGGGGATAGACACCTGTCGTGCGGGATGGATACCCTGGCCCAGCCGGTAGACGCAGCTTGTGCCGTACACGGAGCTGCCCAAGCAGCATGACTGAAGAGATGCGTGCTAGTCTCACGACTGCGCAGGCGACATCGACATCCTTGCCGGAGCCTGTACGCCGTGCGCGTCGACTACAAGAAACATCACATGAAAGGCCCGGTTGCCCACAATGCCTCGAACTGCCAGTTGCAGTCCAAGGGCTCCTAGAAGACGTTATCGACGCCCTCTCGCTCGTGCACCTCGAAGGGCGCACTGAGAGCCGCGAACCTGGTCGAGAAAGCTGGAGGAAAGGCCGCGAACCTTGTTAAGAAAGCCGCATCCCCTGCCCGGCCCTGTCATCGAATTGGGACTTTTCGAAAATAGGGGACCCTAATATAGTACCCCAAATAGTAGGATCCTTATTATAAGGACCCCCAGATAAGGCACCCCTAATGTGCGAAAACTCCCACTTGTCGGGGACTTTGGAGCAGCTGTCAGGAACAGCAGCGGTTGATCGTCATCTCTGACGACCGAAACAGCACTTGTTTCAAGGGGACCCCTAGTGACCAAGCGGAGATCCCAAATGTGATCTTAATTTGGCCATTCTGCCGACAAGTAGGGTACATCAGGTTTGGGGCCGTCGTTTACTTCTTTCAGGGCCAATGTGCCACGTGCTGTGGCCATTGCAAATGCAAAGATTACCTAAAGGGTCCAAAGTACCTTTATGGTAGACTGTAGGGTTCCTATATTAGGAATTACCATTGTGATTTGGGGAAGTATCCCCCATAACAGTACTTTGGACCCTTTGGGTTAATGTGTTCAGAATTCAGGCCGCATCGACTTCGTTGCCCGAAGATGATAGGGTATTTCGGGGGGGCCGTTGCTGAAGCATGTCCGCATGGAGCATAGAGACGCATACCTTGGACCTACTCTGACTTTATTTATGGGACATGACACCGAAAGATCTTAAATCAGGACCCTTCGTAAAGCTAAACGATGTGTTGGAGACACCGTTTCAAGCTAAACATATTGCATGGTCCCTTGTTCCAGACGTGTCTTCATTGCTGTGCAAGTTCCGGGTTCAGGGTATCTCGACAGGTTGTTTGTGGTTGAAGCCTTTATCAGCCCCTGAAACAGTCAGCCTATATCTTAAACTAACCCCAAACCGTGAACACGTCATTCCTAAATCGTAAGTACAAACCACCTAAACTACTGCGGTCCATACCCTGTAATTGAAATAGCCTACTGTTTTGTAAGGTTTGGGGCTGTGGGTTATACAGGGGGCGGAACAATGACCAATAGTATCCCCTTATAGCCCCGCATATAACTATAGTACAATAGTTCCAATTATTCAGGCCCACTAAATCATACAACCCTCAAATGCAGGATCCCTGTTCTAATTACTAAGGCCCTGGCCACTACCTATAGTCTCCAATGTAGTTCCTTTTTTTGGATAACCCAGCTTCATGGTTAGGACCCTATAATAGAGATTTTGGTTAACCAAGAAAAGGAACTACAATGGAGACTACTTGGAGGGTCGGGGGACTTACTGGTTATTTTAGGGACTTCTAAGTACCATAACCCCAATTAGTGTCCCTCTTAGGGTACTTATAAGTCTACTTACTATCTACTTACTAAGTCCCCCGACCCCCCAAGTAATTACTAAGGCCCTGGCCACTACATTGAATTCACCACACCAGCCCTGGCTCAAGGCAGGAGCTGCGTAACCCGAAAGCATATGTGGAGTTGCGGACAGGCCCGGTTCGGGATTGTTGGGTATTTGGGGATCTTTATAATAAGGATCCTAGTATTTGGGATAGTATATTAGGGTCCCCTATTTTCGAAAACTCCTGGTTCGGGATTGTTGGGTTTAGGGTTTATAGGGGTTTAGGGCTTGGGTTGCGAAATGGGGACTGTAACGGTTACCCAAAATGTCCTAGGTACTGTTATGGGGAATACTTTCCCAGATCGTAATAGTAATTCCTAATATAGAAACCCTACATCCTACTATACAGGCACTTTGGACCCTCTGGGTTACAGCCTGCGGTTTAGGCTTCGGGGTCCTGCGGTTTAGCTTTATTTCGGTTGGATGCCGCGCTTCAGAGCACGTCAATCTGAAGCTATATGCTAAAGGGATCTACAAGGGCTCTATAGGGTTCCTTTAGGGGATCTATGTAGGGTTTAGGGTTTATGGGTTCCTTGAAGGGATCTATATGGGGTCTATATGGGTGGTTGTCAAAATTAGGGTCCCTTTTTGGGTCCTTATGGTACGGCATCTAATATTTAGGGTACCCCAAAAGGGACCCTAATTTTGACGGCCACCCATATGCGCATGTCAACGCCAGAAACATTGACAGAACCTCTTTGTGTGGGCTAGATGGAGATTGCGTCGTGGGCCGTACAAGGGCACGGGGCTCTAGGTGAGAAGACATATAAACGACAGACAGATAGACAGATATAGTTTGACAGTTTCGCAGATGGACAGATAAATAGGAACATAGACAGTTAGGTAGTTAGATGGGCAGATAGACATGTAGCTCGCTCGCCAGAGGTAACCACACAGATAGCCAGATAGTTAGACAGATAAAGAAGACTGCTTGCTTATTGGTCATTTCATACATTTCCATTTTCATTCATTTTGTGTATATATATATATATACACATCATGTTTGTCCAAAAGGCGGATTGCTGTATGCAGCTTCGCCATGCATGTATGCACCTGTGAACACTTTTGTATGAATGTATGGGTGCATGCATGCAGGTGTGCATGTGCGTGCGTGTGTTAGTTAGTTTGCTAGCGCCTCTTTCAATGAACGTTCAAGCTTCGATACCCTGTCATGTTGAGTGGGTTGGCTCCATAAGTTTAGGCGTTTCCACGAATTTAGACCAGTCTACAGCGTCCTAGGTCGGAGCGTCGTGGTTAATGTGTTACTTTAGCGACGTCTGTAGCATGATTGCTTTCCTCGATATCATTGCAGTACGAACGACGAAATTGACACATCGTCATCCGGATACCTTCGGGTCCAAGAAGGTGGCACATCGCTATCCAGTTGCCTTTGGACTTTGCCTTCCGGTATAGCGAGTCCTAGTCTGCATCATTTGTGGGCCATGCTCCAACTTTCTGGAGTTCACTGCACTCTCTGAAGTCTTTCATGTTGCAAGGCGAGGAACACCGCGAGACAAGACCATGGTCAGACGTGCTTCTGCACGTCATCATCTTTCGCTGGCACCTGGGACCTTATATCACGACCTGCAGCAGAGAACCCCTTGCTAGCCCCACACACATGAATCGGAACCGCAACTCCTGAACTTTTTACTGCCCGGACCTCTGCAATCCTAGCTGCTTTCTTGTACAATACACCCAATCTCTTTGCTGTTCACATTTAGGCACCACCTTTGCGAAACGCACATCACAACACTTGCACCAGCACAGGCATCACCAAACATCAGTAACTGTACTACTGCTATATACTACAACAACAACAACAACAACAACAACAACAACAACAACAACAACAACAACAACAACAACAACAACAACTACTACTACTACTACTACTACTACTACTACTACTACTACTACTACTACTCGTACTACTACTACTACTACTACTACTACTACTACTACTACTACTACTACTACTACTACTACTACGACTACTACGACTACTACTACTACTACCACTACTACCACTACTCCTCCTACTACTACTCCTACTGCTACTGCTACTGCTACTGCTACTGCTACTGCTACTGCGACTGCGACTACTACTACTACTACTACTACTACTACTACTACTACTACTACTACTACTACTACTACTACTACTTCTTCTACTACTGCTGCTACTGCTGCTACTTCTACTGCTACTGCTACTGCTACTGCTACTGCTACTGCTACTGCTACTGCTACTACGATCGGTTTTCTCCTGTCCCTAGCTAGCACAATCACGATATGCTACTTTTTTTTAGGAGCATTTCTGCGGCTGGGGTTTCCTTCCTGCAGGAATGATAACGCTACTATGTTCTAGCACAATTGCTGCAGCTGGAGGAGAGGTGACAACAAAGCCCTGAGCACGAGTTCAGTATGATTCGTAACCACGCAATGACTGCTATGCGCTGACATGGCCGTGTCAAGCTTCAATCCTGCACAGAATCACCACATACAGATAACTGGACTACACTGACTACACAAACTCTTATCGAAGCTTCGCAGGTGTTCGACGGAAAGTCGCAATGTCCTGGCTACATACATGGTTAGATATGAAAGAGGTCCTTTGCACAGCAAGTTTTCGGTTTATGCCGTAACACACATTAGCCACAGCTGCATGAAGCCCTTTAGAACCAGACCGGGAACGTGATGCATCTTTGGCCCTGCAAACTTTTGGCGAAGGATACGGCGTTTTGTGGGCGACGGTTGGCTCTTCCAGCAGGTCTTATGCAGGCCACTGTTCCAAATTCATCGGTTGACGAGAGATCTACGAAATGGTCCCCGAACGAGGTTTGAGGTTCCCTAAAGACGAGTAGACAGATCGGTTCAGGTACAGAACCTTTGCATCACATGACTAGGTATAGTGCCCTGTTTATTTTCCACCAAGCCACGGCCATGTCCTTAAATAGTCCCTAAGCTCTGAAACCACATGCCTGATAAACGCAAGGATCCCAGCCAAAAGTCTTACTCTTTTGTATGGTTGATGTTTTAAATCCTGCATTACCCATAAAGAGGAATATACCATGGTGGCAGGATTTATTGCATCAACTGTATGGGAGGGTTCCTACCATGCAACCAGGTTCTTGGTGGTTCTCTGCTTCACTGGGTGCCTACAGGATGGCCCAACAATTTGTCCAACAAGCTTCATCAAGCAATATACCCTAGATACCTCAATCTAGGGCTCCAGTTAGACGCTTCAATCATGGGTGCTGGGTTTGATACTATATGTTTAGTATTCTAGTATTTAGGTAACTGGAGTTGTAATTCTAAGTCACATAGCAGGAAACTCTCCTATGAGGACATTCCTCTTGTATGGGGTGTTTCGTTCTTTCGTGTTGCTCGGGACTGAACTGCTACCAAAGCCTAGCCTCTACTGGCCCATGTTCTCATATTGTTTTTGCATTTGCCTTAGAGCAGTCCACATATAGGTACTATGGGGGCCAAAGTATATATTCATTTGGGTGCATGGGACCCTTTGGCGTAAGCCCTAAACCCTACCAATCCTTGCAAAGTTCGATGAGCTCTCTGGGAGTTTCCGAAAATTGGGTACCTAATATGGTACCTTGAATAGCAGGATCCTTAGAATAAGGAACCCGAAAGTAAGGTACCCCTATTTTCGGAAACTGTGAACTCTAAACCCAAAACCCTTTATTGAACCCTTATAGATCCCTTTAAAAGAACCCTTAAAGAGAAGGTACCCCCTATTTTTTCGGAGACTCCCGTCTGGGAAAGTTTCGGACCCAAGCCCTGCAACTGTGAGCCCGAAGCACCAAAACCCCAAAGGCCTACTTATTGTAGTATCCTTAAGGGAGGGGGGTCCAAGGGGGATATATAGCCTAGTGATCCCTAATCCTCCCTAGTACTCCCTAAGGTTCCCTTACAGTCCCCTAAGGATTCCTTATACCCTCCCCCCTTGAACCACCCTCCCTTAAGGATCCTATAATACAGGTTCATGGTACTTAGTAACTAGGGTTCCTTAAAGGGCTCTTTAAAGGGATCTAATAGGGTTCCTTAATGGGATCTACAGGGTTTAGGGTTTAGGGTCTACTTACAGGTTCATGGTACTTAGTAACTAGGGTTCCTTAAAGGGCTCCTTAAAGGGATCTAATAGGGTTCCTTAATGGGATCTACAGGGTTTAGGGTTTAGGGTCTACTTACAGGTTCATGGTACTTAGTAACTAGGGTTCCTTAAAGGGCTCTTTAAAGGGATCTAATAGGGTTCCTTAATGGGATCTACAGGGTTTAGGGTTTAGGGTCTACTTACAGGTTCATGGTACTTAGTAACTAGGGTTCCTTAAAGGGCTCTTTAAAGGGATCTAATAGGGTTCCTTAATGGGATCTACAGGGTTTAGGGTTTAGGGTCTACTTACAGGTTCATGGTACTTAGTAACTAGGGTTCCTTAAAGGGCTCCTTAAAGGGATCTAATAGGGTTCCTTAATGGGATCTACAGGGTTTAGGGTTTAGGGTCTACTTACAGGTTCATGGTACTTAGTAACTAGGGTTCCTTAAAGGGCTCCTTAAAGGGATCTAATAGGGTTCCTTAATGGGATCTACAGGGTTTTAGGGTCTACTTACAGGTTCATGGTACTTTAGTAACTAGGGTTCCTTAAAGGGCTCCTTAAAGGGATCTAATAGGGTTCCTTAATGGGATCTACAGGGTTTAGGGTTTAGGGTCTACTTACAGGTTCATGGTACTTTAGTAACTAGGGTTCCTTAAAGGGCTCTTTAAAGGGATCTAATAGGGTTCTTTAATGGGATCTACAGGGTTTAGGGTTTAGGGTCTACTTACAGGTTCATGGTACTTAGTAACTAGGGTTATAAATAAGGGAATTATACTTATAATTGGTTATATCTCCAGTTAAGGTACTTATAACTGTACTTACTAAGTCCCATGAACCTCCAAGTAAAGCCTTGAGGCTTCTCGGCAAAAATCCTTTGCCAGTCCATGTAGAATCTTGTACAGCATATAGAAACAGTTCTAGTATGCCTGGCTTGCATATTAATTTGGCACACTCGTTCTAGGAACCCGATAGAACCCTGAAAATTAAACGCAATGTGAAAGCCTGCCTGATTAGTAGCGGTATCCCTTTATCATCCTCAGACGACTCTACGACAATATGCATGCCCAAGCCTTGTTCTAAAGATGAAGGCCCCTACTGAATCGTAACCCCTAAACCGCCTCTGAACCCTAAACCCTCTAACCCTCTAAACCTTAAACCCTAAACCCCCAACTCTAACCCCCTAAACCCTACACCCAAACCGTCCCTTTCGTAGGCTCAACCGGAAAGTGCTCGACTGGGATGTACCCTTCGAGCGGCAGCTTATCTTCATCTTCACCAGCTCCAGGGTGTGGGGTGTAATGGTTTAGGGTTCAGGGTCCCTAAACCCTAAACCCTAAACCCTAAACCCTAAACCCTAAACCCTAAACCCGTCACCGCGGGAGTTCAGGGGCTTGGGGTTTAGGGCTTTAAGCTTTAGGGTTTCTGAGTCTGAGTAGGCGGTTACAATAGTGGGCAATCAGGGCCCCTATGTGGCATATTGGCTATGCCCGGCATTGCAGTTTGTGTTTCGGGTTGTGCTTCTCCACAACTAGCACCATGATCCTGGCCACTCCTACCCATTTTAGGTATACGTGAACAACCAGGTGGAAGGAACAACTCAGCAAGTATGAATCACAGCTGATGAGCAAATACATAGTACACTCCCCAGCCCCAGAATAGTGGTTGTGCCATGCTTCCCATAGTTTAGTGTACTCATGACAATGTAGGAATCAGCTATGACCTGCATTGAAGATGGGTGTTGCTGTTCTAAAGTAGTTTCTCTTTCAGGCAGCTAATACAATACTTGAGTGGAACCCCAATCTAGCTCTGCAGCGGTTGGACCAGTGTAGAATCGGTTATAGCAAACGATAATGTCAGTTGAGGCTTTCACCTTATTCCAGAACCAGATGCCCGACTCCGGGCTTCGATGTCCTCGAATCCCTCAGCGCTAAGCCTCATGACCCCAACGCCGGAAACGCTCAGCCCAAGCCTGAAAATGGCCGTAAGTCTTCAATCAACCCGTCTAAAAGCGCGCTAAGGAACCCTTACAGAGACCTTTACCCTAAGGCTCTAAGGACTCATATTATAAGGCTTTTTTGGGCCCAAAGACCATACCATACAAAGCTTTTGGGCCATTTTGAGCCTTAGTTCTTGCTACTGAGGCTAGGCAAAGATCCGGCCACAGAGGTAAAGAGCTTCTGCAGACATTGGGGCGTGCCCCTCGCATCTCGGAGTGGCATTGGGATTACTGCAACCGATACCGTACTATTAAGGGCTGCTCAAGAATACGGTTCTCAAAACGGGTACTGCAATCCTTGAGTACCTGGGGCTCATCTATTTAATGATTACCCATAGGCCCGATACTAGTTCCTTTTGGGGGTTCATATCTGGAATTCTATAAGGTAATCCCCAAAAGGAACTACTACGGGGCCTATGGGTATTGTCGAGGTTTAGCTATGGCAGGACTCGGGGGCTTCGGCGTGTACAGCTCCGGGTTGAGTGTCTCGGGTGTGTTACCTGCAGTGTGTGGGGGAGCAGCGATAGCAGCAACAGTTGAGTCGGGTGTTCCTCTGATCGCAGGCAGAAGCAGCAGCAGGAGTAGTAGTAGTAGTAGTAGTAGTAGCAGCGAACCCCCAAACTCTGAAGCCCTAGACTGTAAACCATGAACCCCCAAACTCTAAAGCCCTAAACTTTATAAACCCTGAGCCTCAAGATTTACAAAACCCAAGCTTCAAACCCTGAACCCCCAAAGTTAAAACAAATGATTCTAATAAACCCATGAACCCCGAAACCCCAAAACCTGAACTTTAAGGGAACCCGAAAGTCGGGACCCTAAAAAAGACCCTAAGCTTTAACCCTAAGGCTCAAAATGGCCCAAAAGCTTTGTATGGTATGGTCGTTGGGCCCGCAAGCCTTATAATATGAGTCCTTAGAGCCTAAGGGTAAGGGAACCCGTGGAAGCTGCACGAAGGAGCCTTGGCCTTGGTCCAAAGCGCCCGAAGAGTCTCGTGGCGTGCGATTTTAAGGGTTTATCCAGAGAACCCAATACCCCTCAATTAAGGAATGTATACCTTAAATACTAGGGGCCTTAATATTATGATTTGAGGTATATTCCTTAATTAAGGAGTCTTGGGATCTCTAGGTTAAGCCTTAAACTGTGAGGCCTTAGAGCTTTTATAGGGTTACGACCCTACAGATTCCTGCCCCCGAGCGGAGGCCAGAGGCTTGCCACGATGTTTCAAAAGTTGGAGTGTGGCATTTGGCGATTCCGGATTGAAGATTGAGATAGCGCTGGCTCTTGGAGGCAGGGTTGAGCTATATACTACATGCAGAGCTGACATAAGCTGTGAGAAGTATATGACCCTACCGTTGGCCCAAAGTGGCGGCATCCTCAATTCAAGCCCTCCCAACCGGGTTTAGGAGTCGGTTTTCGGCGTTCAGGTGATTGCCGAGAATTGTTAGCCTCCATGCAAGGCTTCAGGTCGCGACCCCTCAGTCTTGAATAGTTACCCGTGCAGGG
>CAJNDT010005939.1:287500-322500 GCA_905221615.1 Symbiodinium sp. CCMP2592
TAGTAGGATCCCTAATATCATTTAAGGTATATTCCTTCATTAAGGGGTTTTGGAAGGTCTGGGGACTCCAAATTACTACTGTCAATGGGCTCCAAGGGTGGGATGAAGGCACGTGGGATAATCCCCAAAATAAGGGTCCTTATACAAAGGATCCTTAATCACCTCTTGAGGCCTCCTATACTGTCTTCTGCAAGACAAGCTTTTCTAGCACTTGGGTCAGTGGGTTAGCATACATATAAGTGCGGAGCCCATCAACCCGGTGGTGTCCATGCAATAGGCCCTAAGTTCGCCAACTATGAATCGTTCACGGCCCCAACTTATGTACTGAATAGGTGCATGGACCCCTTTTTGCAATCTTACAAACCTCATCGCAAGCCTTACGTCCTAGTCAAACCCTATTTAGAAGACCATATAGAAACTCACATGAACCCTTCGGGCACATGGGCCCGCAGGAATGCGAAGGTACAGGATAGACCGGGACCTGTTGAGTGCAGCTAGGCGTTCGTGTTCTTCTCAGAGTGAGCTTACTTTTGGCTTTGGGCTTAGGCTTTTAGGTGCAACTCGACGACTAAATCCTGAACGGCTGAGTGGCAGTCATGAAGCCCATACTCCCCCTTCGAAGCACCGAACCCTAAACCCTAAACCCCTAAACTCTAAACCCTAAATAAACCCTGAACCCTAAACCCTAAACCCTAACCCTAAACCCCAAAAAACCCTAAACTCGGATCCCGAGGCGGCGATGATGTACTTGGCCCCGGCGGACTACCATTGCTACCATGCACCCATAGCTCCGTGGCCTCTAAGACCTAGAGCAGGCCCTTATTCCCTTTTTTAAGGGTTCAGGTTCCCGTATAAGCCCCTTTAACCCACAAAGGGCACCCTTTTTATTCCTAGGTCACTCTTGGGTCTAGGCTATCATGCACCCATAGCTCCGTAACTTTGTTCACGGTACCCAAAGGCCCCAAAGTAGTTCCTTTTGGGGGTTCGTATATAGAATCCTATAGGGTAATCCCAAAAAGGAACTACTATGGGGCCTATGGGTAGATCAATACCC
The DNA here is from genome assembly GCA_905221615.1 of Symbiodinium sp. CCMP2592. Taxonomy (NCBI): domain Eukaryota; class Dinophyceae; order Suessiales; family Symbiodiniaceae; genus Symbiodinium; species Symbiodinium sp. CCMP2592. The sequence continues at coordinate 288,555 of CAJNDT010005939.1, forward strand.
GTTTCCCGAAGGTTCGTGGTGTTGCTTACTGGGTTTGGTACGGCTTTTGAGGGATTCATCCGGCTTTTCAACGGTTTGGCAAGGTGTTAATGATATCCCTACTTACTAAACCCCTAACCCTAAACTCTAAACTCCCTACACCCCACTTACTGTAGGTACACTACCGCGCATTCCCACACAATCCCCGTGTAGAGTAGCCACGGCCCCCCCAAAACAGAAAGTTCCCTAACCAGCATGTGCACGTAATGGTTGTCAGGTTATTTTGGGAGTTGTAAGACCCACTGTCCCCTCAACCCTACCTAGAGTGACAAAGGTACTTAAAATTTAGGTAGATGTACCAGCTTTTAGAGCTACTTTAGCGACTGGAGGTGTAACCAGCCATCATTGTGGAATTGGGCATCGAGGGCCTAGGTGTCTTCGATGTGTGACTTGAGCGGCCAAAGGTCCATACTGGTAGCAAATGACATTAGTAGTAGTATTGAAGCTCAATAGGGTTTGACAATATTATATAGTAGTATTGAAGCTCAATAGGGTTCAGGGTTTAGGGTTTAGGATATAGTAGTAATCAAAGCAGCAATAGTTAAGTGTCTAGTAATGGTAACGGAAACAGGAAAGTAATGGTAGCAATTATTGTACTTGTATCGTACTTTTCGTAGCAGGAGTAGAGTGGGAATGGTAATGGCAATCAAAATCAGATCCGGAATAACAAGAAGACGAATAACGACCATACAGTTAATGGAAAAGCATTACCTGGTGTAATCAAACAATAGTAATCGTAGCAGCAAGAGCAATACAATAAAGGTGGGAAGTGTCATGATGACCGTGATACTGGTAAGCGTTTTTCGGTTTTCATGTGAGCTGCCCTTGGACTGAGCGTGCAGGAATCGCACCAACAAAGGTCAGCTGTGGCACGTAAACTTTCTGAAGCACATCCTTGACCCTAACGAGACCCTGAGACCGAAGGATCATAAATGCAAAAAAATGTTCGTGTAGAACCCTTTAGAGGACCCCTTCATAGAACATCATAGGAGGCATGGAACCCTGGAAAAAGGAACTAAGAAACTAGAGCCATGTCAATTACCATGAAGGCTGGCAAGCTACTGTGGCTGGCGCTGCGGGACCAGCACCGCTACAGCGTCACAGCGGCCGGCCTAGGTTTACCGAAAGTTACGTTTTCCGGGACCAAGCAGAAGGACTGTTATTTTAATTAGACGAGCATTCTATGAGGGGTTCCGGAGAAGTATATACTTTGGCTCCAAAGCACCTATGTAGGAATTACGTTAAGGCCACTTCATAATCTGCTTGGGTGCCTGGACCCCTGAGCTTAGGCTCTAAGGACTCTTTTTGTTTGAGGCCTTTGGGCCCGAATACCATACTGTATAAGGCTTTTGGGCTATTTTGAGCCTTAGGGCTGGGGTAAGTGCAACACTGGATCTTCATGAGGTTGTTCAGTCGCTGTGCACCCACGTTGCTTCAGGAAGTTGCCTTGCCGGGTCCAATAGGGGAAGTGTAAGGCCATATAGCAGCTCTTCAAATGAATTCTGAGGACACCCTTCTTGAAAGGTCCCGGTAGCAAAGTATATGACAGGGAAATACAAGGCCAAGTATAAGCAGGACACAGTTACTGTAGAAAATACGGATACCGTTTACAAATTCCTGTTGAGAAGAGCAGGATTGGCAATGATTAGGAATACTGTTCTTCTTGGGTGTCCCCACTGTATACAGGCCTGTTGTTTAGGATAATTTTTGACGTGTACCTAGGTAACCAGAATCACACTTTGGCGTTGAAGCGGCTTCAATCTGGCGAACGGAAATATGTACTGAAGGGGGTGGTGGGGGGGGAGTCATCGATACACTAGACCACGTGATGGACTACAAGCCAAATTTAACGGCCATATCCTTATGTAAGTACGCACTGCAGGGGTGGATCCTAAGGGCGATCAACCCTCATCGCACCGTTATAAGAGCTTCATACCCCCCTATAGAACTGTTTAGCAACTCCTACAGCACCCATTTCCGTAAGGTGAAGCCATATATCTTCTCTTCTGTCAACATCCTGACACGAAATCGGAGAGCCGTGGCGGTCATCGAGAGTGACTCTCTGACTGCACTTAGGGCTTAGATGACATGGAAGAAGGGTTAGGGCTTAATATAGAAGCCTGGATAACTACCAATGCTATTCCTTGGGGTTCCTTATTGTAGCTCTACCACAAGGTGCCCAAATCCTTGTTCGAATTATTAAGGCTCCTACATGAAATTTCCGTAATCCGGAACTTTGCCTCCACACGGGCACCGCCGAAAAGGAGGTTCGGCTAGGGCGGCAAGCAGGAGAGCCTGGCTACTACAGGGGCCTTACCTATAGTCTCCATTGTCAAATTGTAGTTCCTTTTCAAACCAAAATCTATGTTATAGGATCCTAACCATAAGACTGGATAACCAAAAAAAGGAACTACAATGGAGACTCTAGGTAATAATTGGGGGGCCCTCATGATAAGCAAATTTTTAAAAGTACCACCCAACAACCCATTCTGATTATTGAGGCCCCTACACTACGGGGTTCCATTGATTGGGGTCTTTGGCTTACGTGGTTTGGGAGTTCTGGGGGTTTCAGGGTTTAGAGGTTAAGGGCCTCAAGTTGAACTGCCTGTGTGTTGTGAACTGTTCCTAAAGAATTGAAACCCCCAAACTCTAAGCCCCTATGTGCTGAGGATGATCGACCAGGTCTTCGGGTAGCCATCGTCATCGTAGGCGGCCTGGAGTTGCGAAGTACAGGGTTGCAGGGTACTTGAAGGACCATGGGACTTAGTAAGTAGGTTGGGGTTATAAGTCCCCTAAGTGGGGTAATCCTAACTATAACCTACTTATAACCTTACTTACTAAGTCCCATGAGCCTTTAAGTAGGTGGAGTGCTGGTAAGCACCCGAGGGGTTGAAGGTTTCCGGGCGAGGAATTGTAAGCTTTACGGTGTAAGAGGGTTCCTGGCCTGCTGAGCCCATTCCCGAACCTTTCAACCCTAGATCCTGCTTAGGGTAATTAGGGGTTTCAGAGGCTTGGAGTTGAGGGAATTGGGAAATCCTAAGGAAACATGAAACTCAGAAGAGCGCCTTGTCAAGGGAACAGTGGTCTGCGACTCGCCCCTCTTCCATGAGCAAGTTGTACAAACTAGTCATATGATTCCTAGGGACTCCGTGTCGTAAGTATACCTCAGAATCCTCTTGATGTGATTGAGGCCGACAGTGTTGGGTTGCAGGTTCTTGGTTCGTACTTGCGTTCCAAGCCTGAGCTTCCGCTGCCTGGAAGCCGCCTACCTGCGTCTCTACCTACTCTTATAAGGGCTTGGCCATGCTTGACGGGGACTGACATAGCCCGTTTTGTAGGGGTTGGGTTTAGAGGTACTGCTTTCAAGCTTACATCTGTCGGCAACAGAGCCTCAAATTCGTATCCTACAAGTTGGTGTGGTTTAGACTGGCCTGTGTTCAGGGGTTCCAGTTTCTGGATCATTAAACCAGACCTCAGCATTAATGAAATCGTTCAACCCATCTCTGTACTGAGATCCTTCAAGCGATCTGGGACCTGAAACCCTACACCCTAAGACCCAGATCCTGGGTGCTCTTCCCTACAGGTGGGGTGACCGTGGATTCGATCCGATTGGAGCCGAAGCTGCGTGAAGCTTGATTGCCCTAGGCCGCTTTAGCCAGAGATGTTGCATAAACGCCCTAAACCCCGTCAATCAGGATGGAATTTTTGAGTTGAACCATGTTCTTGAAGTTAGCATGTGCAGGTGAGAAAAGATTGAGATGTCCATGCGTCCGTACATGATATACAGGTATACACATACAATCAAGTGGAGAGACAGAGCAGATAGCTGTGTACGTGCATGTATGCATGTGTATGTACAGATACATATAACCACAGACAAATAATGGTAAATACATACAAACATACATACATACATACATACACACATGCATACATACAGACGTAGATGCCTACACATGTATGTAGACACATACATGCATATGTATGTATGTATGTATGTATGTATATATCTATATATATAGGCAATCTGAACAGAGAGAGTTGTGGGGCTTGTTTTGGGTCCATGCTGTGTAGGGTTCAGGGTTGAAGCAGCATAGCACTAAACCTCTAACCGCAGCATCTGCGACAGATGAGCCACATTCCGAAGGCTCAGGCCAAGTCTTCGCAGCCCTTATTAGTCGTAGTAGGTAATGATTGGCTGCATATGTACGGGTGTATATATGTAGGTATGCATGTATGTATGTATGTGTGTATGTAAGTGTGTATGTATGTGTGTATGTATGTGTGTATGTATGTGTATGTATGTATGTATGTATGTATGTATGTATGTATGTGTGTGTGTGTGTGTATGTATGTGTGTGTCTGCATGTGTGTATACATGAACAACCCTGTCCGCCAATTATGGTAACGTGGGCATGGAGGGGCCTAGCGCGTAAGCATATCCCGAAGCCTGCTATGGTTTGAGGACCAAGGGACATTTCTGACATCCCCGCAACGACCCTCTCTTCAACCCTAATTGGTTCCTAAAATTCTCGAGCCCCGACACCCTAAATCCAGCGAATTGAGGGGTTTTGGAGCTGCGGAGTCTAAAGGCCACTGTTTGACAAGCACACTAATGTAGGTACCTGATTAAGAAATCTGGGGCCTTTATCAGGGCTTCTTGTTTGAATCCTACTATTTTTGGGGTATAGGCCCAGGGTTGCTTAATCAGGTTCCTACATTACAAAGAATCTCCGATATTAACCTCGGGCTTAGGGTTTAGTTTCTAGCGGTTTAGCACACAATTGGGGTTTAAGAGCTTGAAATTTAATTTAAGCTTCAAAAGGTTTAGGGGTGTAGGGTATATAACCGCCCGCCAACCACCAGAACACAAATCTAGGTCCGTGTTATAAGGGCCCAGTAGCAAACATGCTGGGGTCCGCCTGAACCCTAAACCCTAAACGCCAAAATTTATAGATTTCTTAAAGGTACCCTTATAGATCCCTTTTAAGATTTACATCATGTGCCCTAAACCCTAAACCCCTAACTAGATCCCTTAAGGGATCCACACAAAAGGTACCCTTATAGATCCCTTTAAAGACTTTAAAGGAACCCTTGGATTTCTATCATCAGCCCTAAATAGATCGATCCCTTACAGGAACCCGGCAAAGGTACCCTTATAGATCCATTCAAAGGAACCCTAGGATTTCTATCATCAGCCCCACTACCCAGAGATCCCAATACCCTGTAATTAAGGAATAAACCTTAAATTTTCAAGGCCTTACTACTATGATTTAAGGTATATTCCTTGATGAAGGGGTATTGGGTTCTCTGGGTACCACCAAGGCAGGGGTCTACGTGAAGAAGGGGCAGCGCCTAGGGGCCTTCGCGCGGGGTGGTTCTGCAATCGACGGGTCCCCAGAGATTTCTTTCAGGTTTATAGGGTTTAGGGTTTTAGGGTTAGGGGGTTTAGGGTATATAGGGCTTATATAGGATTTACAGCGGTTAAGGCCCCAAGCAGAAGGATGTTGCCTTTTAGGGTGCCTTTTCCAGCAAAAGGTAGGATGATGAGGTTTAGGCGCTTTCTTGGGCTCCTTGTGCAGGGATGAAGGTTTACCCAGAATAAGAAGCCCAACTATGCTGGTCTTTGCAGCGGCTCTCCCCGGGTATCTGCATGGGCTTCTAGGTAAGCAGAAGCGCCAAAGAGCACCCTCAGACTCTGACATCCATCCCTTATTAATTATTAGATGGAGTGTTTAGGAGGCCAAAATGAGCCGTAAACCCTGAATCCACAGAACCCAAAGGGTCCATGTACCCAAATAGTATATACATTAGCCTTAAAGTAGTCCCTATAGGTACATTGGGCCCGAAGTATACTATCTGGGCACATGGACCCTTTCCGGGAAACTCACCAAAGCCTGGTTTAGGGTTTCGGGTTTGGGGCTTAGGCCTTACAAGCTCCAACTCTGTCAGAGCTGGGGGGACTCCAAGGGCGCATCCATATGGGCAGTTTCTCTAAGTTAGGATCCCCTCTTTAGGGTTGCTTAAAGGGATCTATAAGGGTTTTTTCACAAGGGTGCTATAAGGGTAGTTCTCCAAAACAGGGTCCCGCTGTAGCTCCCCAAGATAGTGCGGCACCCTGATGACAAGGACCCCAAAAGGGCCCCGAATCTAGAGAACTACCCATATGGGAGTTTTCGAAAATAGGGGACCCTAATATGGTACCTTAAATACTAGCATCCTTACTGCAAGGACCCCAAACTACGGTACCCCTAATTTTCGGAAACTCCCATATAATTCGTACAGAGGTCATTCGAGTCCAGGATAGTCCAGGGACGTTTTGGATTTGGGGTCACTTGAATTTCAGATTTTTGCGCAGTGGTGTTTTGTACAGTATACATGCCATACATGGATTCGAGGTTCCAGTGATTCGGATTTGATGGTTTTCAGGGTCTTGGGGCTTCAGGGTTTCTGGGCATAGGATCAACGAAGTTCGACACCACGATCGTGCGGCGAGAGAATCTGTTTGTCTGCCCCCCCCAAGTTTCAGGGATTAGGGTTTAGCCATGTTTAGCTCCAATTTCCAGAAACCTTCAGATCAGTCTTACTCTCCCTTGAGGCCCTTCTGTTCTCCGACAGCGTGCGGCTGGCGGACGAAAGGGCAAAGGTGGGGCCTACCTCCGGTTCTGGGGGTCGTAGGATTTCTGTCATCTGAAGGGTTTTGGCGGATGGGTTTAGAGATACAGTAGTCTATAATCTATAGTCAAAGTAATATTCTTATTCTTGCTGAGTTCTTCGCAAGTGATTAGGCGGTTTCGGAGTCTCTGTGTCAAGTGGTTTGGAGAACATGAACCTTCTGGGGGGGCGGGGGACCACTTGACTCCGGTGTCATGATTCCTGCCTTCGCAAGTCTAGATGCCGGAAGCACTGGACCCTGTCTGAGACATGTTCAATTCAAGCAAGATAAAGGTTGGTGTTGGTTGCTGCTGGGTAAAGACTGCCGATGACGGCATTTCCTTAGCTATGGGGGGGTTCCGGAAGATGGGGGACCCCAATACAGTACCCTTAATGGTAGATCCTTATTTTAAGGACCCCCAAATCTGATACACCTAATTTTCGGAAACTCCAATATGTTCCTCAATACGAGTACACAATGCAGAATTTCTTCATGAGCTGTAGAGCTGTCGCGGACCTGGAACTGCGAGCCTGACAAACCTGAAATGGGAAGCAGCTATGACGGCCGGCTACTCCACTTTCTACTGCTACTGCTACTGCTCCTCCTGCTCCTACTCCTGCTCCTGCTCCTGCTGCTGCTGCTGCTGCTGCTGCTGCTGCTGCTGCTGCTGCTGCTGCTGCTACCGATACTGCTGCTGCTACTCTGTTACCGCTACTACTCCTGCTGCCACTGCTACGGCTATCGCTGCCACCACTGCTGTACCAAGTCAGAACAATACTGATGGTAGAAGTAATGACAAGGAAAATATCAGCAACAGACAGAAGAACAGCAACAACTGACAAGAATCAGCCAAACCATTGTATACACTCGTCCCCCCAAAACACTGAACCCTAAGCCATAATCACAGTATAACTACCCGAATGCTCCATGTGCCCATTTATAGTAGGTACTTAGGCCTTAAAGTACCTACATAGGCACTTTAAGGTCTAAGTACCTACTATATGGGTATATGGAGCCTTTGGGCTATAAGACCCCCCTAAGAAGAGAGCCCTGCCAGGCCCTGGCAGCCGCCGGAAGAGACTTCAAGATCGAGGTCGGCATTCATACACTATAGTCTCCTGAGGAATTATTTGTTTTTGTTCACATATAGCCCAAGAGAATATTAAACGTATTTTTTATGATGGTTCTAAGGGGGTATAGGAAAACGGATGAAGGGTTTGCAGGGGTGTAGTGTTTACAAGGGTTGAGGGTTTAGGGTTCTTAAGGGTTTTTTCCAGGATTTATCAGGGTCTGTAAGGGTTTATCAGGGTTTGTCAGGGTTTAGCGCCTATAGGGGTTTAGGATGACGAGCTCACAAGATGCGCCAGATAGGTCCCAGAACGGTAGGGTCCAGGAACCGAAGTTTGCAAGCTTAAGAGCTAAGCTCCAGGGCTTTCGTGTTCTCAGGGCTTACGTGTTCTCAGGGTTAAGTGTTTCGGGCTTAGCGGTTGGGGGTTTAAGGTTTAGGGGTTTTTAGGGGTTCCGGCTTAGGGCTCAGGCTTAGGGATTCATACGGCGGCGTGTTTCTTTTGGGTGTTTTCGAGGGGCTTTTCAGGCTGTTAGTGTTGATTGTCAGTCGTTGTTAGTTAGTTGCTGTTGCTTTCAACGGCGTCTTTGCAGGGCGGGCTTTTTCGAGAGGGATTAGGGGTTTAAGTCTTACGCACCAGGTCTTGTACCCAAAACGTGCTGCTTCTCTCAAAGGGGAAAGGAGTGACCCTTATAATGGGGATCCCAACCCAATAATGGGCTATAGAATGGGTATATAATACTTGTAGCTATATTAAGGGTATATACCTAGGGTCCTTATTAAGGGTATATACCTAGGGGTCCTTTTTAAGGGTATATAACTAGGGGTCCTTGTTAAGGGTCCCTCCTTTTACCCTTGGATTCTCGGAGTGGGGAATGAAGAGCTGGTCTTCTCCTCATTCTCGAAACCAGAGCCCCTCTATCCTAAACCCCTATGATCGACCCCCTTAAAGGAACCATTAAAGAGCCCTTTAAAAGAACCCCTCTAAACCCTGAATCCTAAACCCCTATTATGATAGATCCCCTAAAGGAATCCTTAAAGATAAGATCCCTTTAAAGGAACACCTGTAGACCCCTTTAAAAGAACCCTTGTAGACCCCTATAAAGGAGCCCTTAAAGATCGCTTTAAAGGAGCCCTTATAGACCCCTTTAAAGGAACTTTTATAGGCAGTGCAGTGGACTCCAGTGATCCACAAGTCCGTTTAAATGATTACTATAGTTTAATTTTTCGGAAACTCCCATGTAGAGCCAGACAGACCTAATACTATCTCCTTTTGTCCCTACATAGCTCTATACCCGAAAAGCTGGCCCGAAGTCCTGCAAGAAAACTCCCAAAAAGCCCAGACCCCCCCTCCGAAATCTTCAACCTCAGAAGCGAAATCCGAGACCCAAATGTCAATCCCCCGCACCTCCCCTCTCCCCAAACTCTGAACATCCTAAGGGTCCTATAACACTTTCGGGGAACCTCAAAACGTAGGGGTTCTGAGACCCCAAAGAGACCCAAGGGCTCTCTCTAGGAGATTCCGCACCCTCCTAAAGAGATACCTGGACCCTTAGGGCAGTAAGTTCGCGATCGGAACCTTGAACCGTTAAACCCGCAAAACTTAACTCGACGCCGCAAGCGAAGCATGTGAGGTCGCCCGCAGCTTGGCCGCTTGAGCATCCTGCGGATCATTGTCAAGGGACCACAAACTCCCAAACTGGGATCCTAAAGGATCCCAACCCTCCTGAAAACTCCCAAACTACCCTATAGTCTCCATTGTAGTTCCTTTTTTTGGTAAACCAAAATCTCTATTATAGGGTCCTCGCCATAAAATTGGAGAACCAAAAAAAGGAACTACAATGGAGACTATAGGTAGTGGCCAGGGCCATAATAAGGAATATATGGGAATTATGGTATATTCCTCATTATGGGTCATGCAGGATTTATATCATCAACAGTAGGATCCTGAAGGACCCCAGCCCCCTTGAAAGGGCTCTTTTGCGTCCTTAAGCTCCTTAAGCGGAACCCTAAACCCTAAACTTTATGGTTTAGGGTTTAGGGTTTAGGGTTTAGGGTTTTAAACGGTCAGGTTTGGTGGGCTGCAGCGGACCGTGAACCCCCAAGCCCCAGATAGATCATAGATCCGCAACCAAGAACTCTATCTACATTGGTCTTAAGTCCCCAAACCCTAAAGCGCAACCTTTGCTGGAGTTCCCCCCTAAACCCTCAACCCTACACCGCAACATTTGCGGGAGTTTCCGGGCAGCCTTCTGTCGCATCTCGGACGAGTGGAGCTTCAGCGACAGGGCGAAAACGGGGGCCTGCGCTGCCGCTATGGGTTCTAGGCTAACCTAAAGGGTGCTGGGTACTGTTACGGGGGATACTTCCCCAAGTCTTATAATAGTAAATTCCGAAAATAGAAGCCTTACGTTCTACCAAATATTTAGGTGTTTAGGGATTTTGGGCTTCGGGGTTAGGGTTTTATTGTTTCAGCGTATATGGCTATCGGGTTGGAAAGTTAGGATGTCAGCGTTCAGGGTTTTCGGAGTTGAAGGGAGTTTTGTTATATCGGGTTTAGAACTGAAGCTTGCGATAATAACAAGGGTTTCGAAACGGGCGTCTCCGGTTGACAGGTTTCTCGGTGTGAATCTAGGGCGGCTTGAGTACAAATCCCCCATACTCCAAACTTAAAAATGCGACACCCAAGTTTACCAGAGATCCCACCAGCCCACAATCCAAAACCCGAAGATCTGTCTTATCTGAGACCAATTGAGCCTCGCACCCAACGGTAGACCCCATGCCCTAATAAATGGTCTCGCACAACCCACACAAAGGACCGAGCTCAAGATCAAACCCCTCTACCCCTTACAACCCAAACCCTGCTAAGCCAGCCACTAAATTAAGCTTAAAGTGTTCGATCAGCACAGCAGCATGCCAATTGTCGAGGCAGTCGATTGTCACCAGAGCGAATCATGGTTACATCATTGCCTGCACGAAATCAGAATCCTTGAGCCCTGAACCTCAATCTTTTCTTGCCGCTCCAGCCAAATATTTGCAAGATGCCCTAGATACGCTAAACCTGCTAAACCTTAACCAGAAGGAAACGAGAACTAAACCCTTATAAACCTTAAAGTCTAGACTCTGTTTCTCTATTCTTGGGGCAGGTCCGGAAGCTCTTGGACCAAGCGCTCAGCTTCGATGAGACCTAAATCCCAAGGAAAAATGATGCCTGCGGTGGCTCTCTTGTGGTTATAGGACGTAGGGTTTCGGAGTTTAGAGTTTCCGGGTTCAGGTTGTAGAGCTTCATTGCTGAAGGGTTTGGGCCGTGGGACTTTAGAGATCAGGGGTTCGGCACTTGGTTTAATCCAAGGTAAAACGAGGGACCCTTAATAAGGACCCCTAGGTATATACCCTTAATGTAGCTATTATATAGCCATTATGTAGCCCATTTTGGGGGTAGGGGTCCCCAGTAAGGGTCCCTCCTTTTCCCCTGTGATTAAATGCTTAGACTGTCAGGTTCCAGGAGGCCCCGGGTCAAGGTTTGAGAGGATACGGTTGATGATATAAATCATGCATTACCTTAAGGGCCCTAAACTATGGGAATTATGGTATATTCCTTATCATGGGTACTGCAGGATTTATATCATCAACCGTAGGGGGGTTAGGATTTGATCGGGTTTAGTGTGTCTGGTTTTACCATGCACTCATAAATCTAAGGATTTCCACATTCCGGAGCCGCGCCTGCATTCCCAAAGCAAAAATATCAAAAGATCCAACTTCTAACCCCTTGACGACCTTCTAAGGCCTTGTAAGATCCTGAAGCAACCTCAGAAACAAATCTGGTAAGAATCCGGTTAATGTTGGGGCCTTAACTAAGTGTTGCCTATACTACTTTGGGGGTTAGAGTAGAATCTGCCCCAAAACCCTTGTATATGACAGTCTGTTTCTGGCCCTGTGGTGTCTCTTCGCCAGAGCCAGGTCTACAGTTGCTCAGTGGGCTGCCGCGACGCCGCGCTGGCGTGCGCAGCCTCCGAGAAGGCGTCGCCTTTGAGTTGTTTATCCTTTTTTGCGTTTGTGCATTTGTATGTGTGTGTGTGTGTGTTTGTATTGGTTGTTGCCATGTTGCTTCCTTGGGCGGTGCATCTTTATAAGCGCTGGTTTCTTACGCAGTCAGCAAGCGCTCAGCCCGCACAGCAAAGCAGTGCAAGGCGTCCAAGTGCTTGTTGCTTACATCAGTTCTTGCGAACTTGGTCTTCTCCAAGCAGAACCTGAAACTAAGCCCCATAAGGCCCTCAGGGTCCATGTACCCAAATCGTATAAACCTAAACCCTAAACCCCAAACCTGAAAGTAAAGGCCAGAAAGTTGGAATATGATTATCCTAAACCCTTTATGGTAAGTTATAGGTTATCCTACCCTGAAACCATATTCCAACTTTCTGGAGTTCCCTTTAAACCCTAAACCCTAGACCCTAAACCCTAAACCCCTAAACCCTAAACCCTAAACCCTAAACCCCTAAAATCGTATATACGTGGGCCGCAGGCCTGAAACTCCTAGACCCGCAGCTCGTGGACCTCTCGAAACGGCCCCAAGCCCCGAAAGAAAAGTTCCGGAAGGGCCTCGCATACCCAGTGGCCGGGTGGTACCCAGAGACGCCAGTATCCCTTGATTAACGAAGATCATATTAGGGATCCTACTATAATTTGAGATATATATTCTGAGTAAAGCTTATTAGGGATCCTACTATAGTTTGAGATATATTCTGAGTTAAGGGATATTCGAGTCTCTGGGTATCGGATTGTAGAGGTTTGCGTTTGGGGTTTTCGCCCCAGCTCGAGACGGTCCCAGGTGTACCTTTTCGATGTGGGCCAGGGCAAGCAAAAGCAGGTCTTCAAGGAGCCATGGAGTTTTGGAGTTTACCCTAAGGGTCCTAACACTTCGGGGGAACCTCAAAAAATGTAGGGGTTCTGAGACCCCAAGGAGACCCCAAGGGCTCTCTCTAGGAGACTCCGGACCCTCCTAAAGAGATGCCTGGACCCTTAGGCCAGGGTTTGGGGTGTTAGGGGCTGTCATGGAGTCTTGGGGTTGAGATTCTACGGGGTTTAGAATTTAGAGGGTAGTACTAAGTGGGGTGATGAGTCCCCTAATATGGGTTATAAGTATAGTCACCCTACTTATAACCCTGTTCAGAATTTAGGGGCTGAGGGTTCAGAGTGCTCGGCTGAGTTTTTCTGGCTTTGGGGATTCAGGGTTTGGGGCTGTTACGGAATTTTGGCCTTGAGATGTCAAGGCTTTTCTTTCAGGAGTTGCTCAAGGAGCACACCCAGACCTTGCAATATCCCTTGTTTGAGGAGTTTTCCCTAACTCATGTTAAGTTTTGAGGTTCCCTATTATGCTTTCCCTACAAAAGCCCCAAAAAAGTAGGTTCTCCATCGTCTAGGCAGTGTTTATAACCCTAGTGCTCATATAGTATATGCATTGGCTTCATTTGCCCAGACTGTCCCAAATCCTTTAATTTAATTAGGGATTATGATATACCTTCAAACATACTAGGGATCCTTCTATAACTTAAGGTATATTCCTTAGCTAAGGAGATACTGGAAGGTCTAGGCATTTGGCTTTAAACAGGACAGCCACACAGATGTCGTGAACCACGTACGCTTCCACCCGGCAGAGAGCCAGAAACTTTTGACGGGTGCGGAGGCACGCAGCGTGTCCAAAGTTTGAACTGGAAGTTCTTTTACTGGCTATGAACCCTAAACCCTAAACCCTAAACCGTACACTTCACAACACTTCCATGTAAAGTGTTCTCAGAACGAAGACTCTTCAAGCTTCGCCTAGAGCAGGGTTTTGTTGAGGCATTGGTCCAGGTTTCTATTGAATTTTGTACGAAGGAAGCGGTGATATGCTAGGAACCACTTGCAGCTTCTGTTGCCTATGTTTTGCTTTTCCGCAGGGTCCCTCAGCCTATATCGTACATACTGTGGTCCTGAAGTTACTAGATGGGACCACTTCCAGGCCTAAGTATATAGCTGTTGTAGTCCAGGGCCTTACTGCCGGATACCTTGAGGTGCTTTTAGCGTGCAATTGACGTGGCAGTGCGACAGAGAAGCTCAGTAGCTGGGCTTTGGAGTACCATACTGTAAGACTTTGTATTTAAAGGAACCGTTATGATATAAAAGTTTATACTTTTGTCTCCCAGGTAGGTGTTGCTTGAGAGTGTTCCTCGGGATGGGCCTCGGATTGGGACATTCGGATTTCAAGCTTTCGGCTTCAATGGCGCAGCGCTCTGAGTCCTGCGCTTGGTTTACTATAGGGGCCTTAATAATTGGAATAGGGTTTTGGGGCCCAGTGTGTTATAGTTATAAAAAAGGAGCCCCCGAAATAGTATTGGTAGAACCCGTATAGTATCACTTTTCAGGAGCCCTTTAATTACAGGAATCCTATTCTACTTGTTCAAACAGGCCCCTTTAGTAGGGGTAGCGTTTGGGGGGGGGGGGGGGGGGGGGGGGGGGGGTGGGAGCGCTCAGGCTGAGAGTCTAGGAACTACAGGGGTTTAGGCTCAGAGCTTAGGGTTTAGGGTTTTGGGTTTAGGGGTTTAGGGGCTTAGGGGTTTAGGGTTAAGGGCTCAGAGCTTAGGGTTTAGGGCTAGAGTCTCTGTCCACCGTCGCCGAAAGTTACATCGTTTTGATTTTTGGACTAGTAAGAACAAGAAGTAGAGGAACAATAACAAGAATAGTAATAATAGTAATAAAGATATGAATAATACAATAGTAGTAAAAGTTATAGCAATTTTTAGAAGAAGAACTACTTGGAGTTTCCCGGACCACGCCCAAACCTAACCTTTTCCCCTGGGAGCCCCGAGCTTCTGAACCCCAAATTCATCTTTAAGCTGTGGATGTGGACCCATATTGGAGTTTCCGAAAATTAGGGGTACCTTATTGTGGAGTCCTTATAATAAGGATCCTGCTATTTAAGGTATTATATTAGGGTCCCCTATTTTCGGAAACTCCCATATACTGTATATCGGTTTCGAGTTTAGGGTTTATGTTTTTCGTTTTTTTAACATGATCCCAGGGTAAAAGGAAGGACCCTTACTAAGGACCCCTAGGTATATACCCTTAATATAGCCATTATATACCCATTATGCAGCCCATTATAGGGTAGGGGTCCCCATTAAGGGTCCCTCCTTTTGCCCTTTGATTTGAACCCCTAAACCCTAAACCCTAAGCCCCGTAGGCATCAAAGATGCGAAGGCTGGTTCCCAAACACGTAGGTGCCAGGCAACCAGAGGAGAAGCCTGAGAGTCATGTGGGTAATATAGGGTTTAGGGTTTAGGGTTTTAGGGTTTTAGGGTTTTGGGGTTTTAGGGTTTTAGGGTTTCAGGGTATTAGGGTTTCAGGGTTTAGGGTTTAGGGTTTTAGGGTTTAGGGTTTAGGGTTTTAGGGTTTAGGGTTTCAGGGTTTAGGGCTTTAGGGTTTTAGGGTTTTAGGGTTTTGGGGTTTTAGGGTTTTAGGTTTTTAGGGTTTTAGGGTTTCAGGGTTTCAGGGTTCAGGGTTTTAGGGTTTAGGGTTTAGGGGGTGCCTTTTTGGGTGCCCTAAATATTAGGTGCCGTATTCTAATAAGGACCCATTAAGAAGGGACCATAATTTTGACAACCACCCATGTGTAATACTGTGATCCTGTTCCTTACCCAAAGGGTCCAAGGTACCTTTATGGTAGAATGTAGGGTTCCTATATTAGGAATCACTATTAAGAGTTGGGGAGGTATCCCCCGTAACGGTACTTTGGACGCTTTGGGCTATAAGAGTTTCTCACCGTATGACTATATTATAATGTATTCTTCTACTCCAAAACCCGAGTCTACCTTTTAGGGCCACATATTACAATCAAGCCCTAAGACCCTGAACCTGCGTAAGCCCTACAAAACCTGTAGGCCCAAAACCACACAGTCCCCAAGCCGCATTCAGGCAGTAACCCGAGAATCCCTCTTCACGGTTTAGGTTAGGACCGGTTAGGAGCGCTTAAGGATAATAATACTAATAACAATAATAATAATAATAGTAATAATAATAATTATTATATAGAGCTCAGGGACCCGATGGCTGGATTCAACGGGTCAATTTGTGAAAGGTTGCTTGAGTCCTCAAGCACCATATGATCTCTGGTGCCATGAGAAAGCTTCGGCGCTGTCTGCGCGCTTTGGGTGTGATGTGGGAACCTGGCCAAGTACAACTGCTTCAAGGCTTAGCCCCAACTTCAAGGTCTTGCAGGGTGTCGAAGGAGTCTTGCAGGTCATCAAAATGCGCTCTGCAGCTATCTCCCGGGAGATGGTAGAAACTGCCAGTTGATAGTACATACATTAATACATTTCCTCAAGCTCTGAACTCTATATCATTAAACTCTTCACCCCGACCGAAGCTTTCCTAAACTACTGTTGATGATAGAAATCCAGCATTACCCATAATAAGAAGTATACCACAATTCCCATAGTTTAGGGTCCTTAAGGTAATGCAGGAATCATATCACCAACACTATAACCCTAAAGCCTAAATCCTAAACCCTTGAACCCTTAAACCCCTAAAGCCTAAATCCTAAACCCTGGAACCCTTAAACCCCTAAACCCTAAAGCCTAAACCCTAAACCCTTGAACCCTGAAAAACCCCTAAACCCTAAACCCTAAAGCCTAAACCATGGAACCCTTAAACCTTTAAAGCCTGAACCGCTGCCCCGAGCCAGGATAACCTAGTCGTCGTGCTGGACACATCAAAGACGCGCGAGGATGAAGCCATGCCGATTTCTTGGAGATTCCCGGGGCTTCCTTTCAGGGCTTCCTTAGGGTTTAGGGTTTAAGGGTTTATATAGGGGTTTAGCCATTTAGGGGTTTAAGGGTTCAAGGGTTAGGTTAAGGGGTTAAGGGGTTAGGGGTTTAGGGGTTTAGGGGTTTAAGGGTTTAGGGGTCAGGGGTTTAGGGCTTTAGGGGTTGGGGTCGTCCTTTGGTTCCCAGTACCTATGTCGTCCTTTGCTTTCCAGTAGCCACCACTTTAGGGAAAGACTCGGAAAGACCTTATGTGCTAGGAGTCCTGTAGGCCATGTCCTATGCTAATATGGGGCTTTAATAATTAGTTGAATTTGGGTGTATACTTAAGAATAACTATATTAAGGAACCCCCGGAATAGTATAGGTTATTATAAAGGGCCCTTTATTACTGTGTTGTGGGGTTTGGGTTTGCCGGCAGGGTCTGGGGTTTGGGTTGTCTACATCACCGAAGCCTTATGCAGCCCCTTACTTACAGAAGCCCTTGTGGAAGCATGCGTACCCAAGCCCTGAAACCACAAAGCCTTAAACCCTAAAGCTCCAACCCCCAAACCCCTCGAGCTCTAAACCCTAAAGCCCCAAAACCCAAACCCTAAAGCCCCAAACCCTAAACCCTCAACCCGAAGCCCCCAACCCCGAGCCCTCAACGTGGCCTGATTGCTTGCCTTGTAGGGAGGCTTGGGCAGCTTCGGGGTGCAATCGGAAATGCCTCAGGGTTTAGGATTCAGGTTTACCTGGACCCTAAGGAACCTAAATATTTAGGATTCCTCATCATGATTTCCGTATATGAGTCCTTGGAAAGGTATGTTATTAACATACCTTTTCAAGGACTCATATAAGGAAATCATGATGAGGAACCTTATTTTGGGATTAAGGTAGGGTTCAGCGTTAGGGTGGGGTTTAGCGTCTAGGGTCTACTTTAACCCACCAAAACCTTTTGTGTAGGGTCCCTATAAAACACACACACACATTAGGGTTTAGAACAAGAACTTTCAAAAAGTAGGACTTGGCAGGTTAAGCCCTAACCCTAAACCCCAAACCCTAAACCCTAAACCTCTAACCCTAAACCCTAAACCCCAGGCCCCTAAGGTAGAGTTTAACCCTAAAGCCCCAAAGTAGTTCTTTTCTGGGTTCATATCTAGAATCCTATAACGTAATCCTCAAAAGGAACTACTATGGGGCCTTTGGGTAACCCTAAACCCAAAAGCCCGTCTCGGAGGCTTGGGGTCATCCCAAACGAAGATTGCGTCCGGACCCGGTCCTAAGCTTCCAGGAGTTCTGTTCGGTTTTTCAGGTTTTGGGCTCGGGCTTTTGGGGTTTAGGGTTCAGGGTTTAGGGTTTCAGGTTTTGGGCTTTGGGGTTTAGGGTTCAGGTTTTAGGGTTCAGGTTTTGGGCTTGGGCTTTGGGGTTAGAGCTGTTGGGGTTTCTGGGTTTTACCGGATTTCCTTCAGGGTTCTGATGGTTTTTGGGGGTTTGGGTTTCTGGAGTATGGTCTTTGTTTTCTGTTCATTTGGGTTGCGGCCCCCCATCAGCACTCAGGATTTAGGGTTCGGGAGAAATTACCCTAAGGGTCCAAGTACCTAATCATACATTCTCTTAATTATTGAGCTACATAGCTACTATCCTAAACCCAAGTACCTAATTATTGGGTCCTTTGGACCCTTGGGGTTAGAGTGTTGCCCTTAGGAGCTCCAATAGGAACTCTTCAAGGTAGCCTTACCCAAAGGCCCCATAGTAGTTCCTTTTTGGGACTACAGTACAGGATTCTAAACATGAAAGCCAAAAAGGAACTGCTCTGGGGGAAATTGGGTGGAGGAAGTGTAGTGGTTTGCTTGCCCACATGAGTTTTTCGGACAGCACGGACCTTCCTTTGCCGCAATCATCCTAAACTGTCCTGTTCTTAGTGGGGAATGGGGGAATGGATTATGGAGACGATTATTGGGGCTTATATAGGAACTACTATAAGGATCCATTCCTATTCCCTACTCAGAACCAGACAGTATAACCGCAGTGAAGCTGAGGTCTTTCACAATGATCGGCCCCGATCGTAACACGCTGTGCTGCTGCTCAACTGTGGAGGTGGCCACGGGAAGGGTAGTCGGGGTAGCTGCGTTTGCAGTTACACTGGGAGGCAGCCCCTAAACCCTAAACCCCTAAAGCCCTAAACCCTAAACCCTAAACCCCTAAACCCTAAACCTTCAGCCGCTGTTTCAGCATGCTCTCATCCCATCAGGACGTGCGAATCTGGGGTTTGGGCGACGACAACTTCGGGAGTCTCCGCGCCCAGTTCATCGGGCTCAGGACAGTAGGGGTTTAGGCTTCCTTTACGGGTTCCTTTGAGGGATCTACAGGCGATCTATATGGGTTTAGGGGCTTAGGGTTCAGGGTTCCTTCAAGGGTTCCTTTAAGGGATCTTGAAGGGAACTATAGGGGTTTAGGGGCTTAGGGTTTAGGGGTTTAGGGTTTAGGGCTATGGGTTCCTTTAAGGGTTCCTTTGAGGGATCTACAGGCGATCTATATGGGTTTAGGGTTTAGGGTTCCTTTAAGGGTTCCTTTAAGGGATCTAGAAGGGAACTATAGGGGTTTAGGGTTTAGGGGCTTAGGGTTTAGGGGTTTAGGGTTTAGGGTTAAGGGTTCCTTTACGGGTTCCTTTAAGGGAGCTATTTGGGATCTATATGGGTTTAGGGGCTTAGGATTTAGGGTTCCTTTAAGGGTTCCTTTAAGGGATCTAGAAGGGAACTATAGGGGTTTAGGGTTTAGGGTTGAAGGTTCCGTCAAGGGGTCCTTTAAGGGATCCATAAGGGAACTATAGGGGTTTAGGGTTGGGACTGTATGTAGTTCGTCGAGGCTTCATGGGCCCTTGACAGGATTCCTTTCACAGGGGGGCCTACTAAACTTAGTATCTTTAAAGGGCTCCTTAAAGGGATCTATAGGGTTCCTTAAAAGGATCTATAGGGTTCCTTAAAGGGATCTAAAGAGTTTAGGGTTTCGGGTCTACTAAAAGCTCATGGGACTTAGTAACTGGGGTTTAATTAAGGTAACTATACTTATATGTACTTGTAACCCCAAGTAAGGTACTTGTAACCTTACTTACTAAGTCCCATGATCCTCCAAGTATAAGGATTACTATAAGGTCTGCTATGGGGGTTTAGTATAAGGGCCTTAATATGCTAGGATGCCCAGCAGTACTCTTATTCCTTTTATTGAAGATAGTCCTAGGTTCCTATAATGCTACCCAATACCAAAAAGGGAGCCCTTTTTAAGGGGTTCAAGGGTTTAGGGGTTTTGGGGTTTTGGGTCGGCTTCCTGCCTTTGTCACGGCTATGGAGATCGATAGGTCGTTGATGCGTCGTGCCTTGCCAAGGCATTGATGTTCGATATGGGAATTTCCGAAAATGGGGGAGGGGGGTACCCTTGTTTTGGGGTCCTTAACCGGTGGCGATGAGCAAACCCCAATCACGATCAACGGTAAGCCCGAAGCCACCTTTAACTCACTGACAGGAGTCACCAGCTGTTCCGCCTGCCTGTTTTCTTCGGGAGGTGATCTATGATGCACGGTGTAGGGCTTTGGAGTTTAGGGGTTTAAGGGTTTCGGTCTAGGACAAGAATAGGATTTAGGCTCCAGGGCTCCGGAGACAGTGTAGAGGGAATCCTTGACTTGAAAAGGCCGATAGCAGGATAGTTCTAGTAGATTCTAGAAGTAGATTATATATATATATATATATATATATATATATATGTATGTATGTATGTATGTATATGTATATAATGTAGCATGTTCTATTCTGTTCTATGCTATTCCATTCTACTGCGTTCTGTTGCAGTACGTTGATGCAACAGTTTGCCTTCATGGTACCGCATCAAGCACCCCTCTTTGGATCATGAAGGGGTCTTCGTAGGTTTTAGGCGCAGGTTGTAAGCTGTAAGGTTTGGTGCTGAATTAGGGGGATAAGAAGACACCCTGAGCTGCGGACCTCTTGTAAAGACTTGTTGGTAGTCCTCTGAACTAGGTTTATGTCACCCTGAACAGGACCCTAACTTGGGGAATTGCCCATGTGCAGTATTTTAGGGTGTACCCAGGCCCCCGGGAAGATCTGAAAAGTAGATCTCCTAATTTGGGACCCTAGCTACTAAAGGGCATTTTATAAGAACCTCTGTAAGGGACCTACTTTTTGGATCCTCCCAGAAGTCTGGGTATCTGGCCAGGCTCATGCGCGGCGGAGGCGACGATGAGGCTGGGTGAGTGCCCATGCTACTGCTTCGGTGCTCACCGGCTCACCATCCCAAAGTCCCAAAAACCTAAAGTTTACGGTTTAGGGTTTAGGGTTTACAGTTTACGGTCTAGGGTTTAGGGGTTCAGGGTTTAGGAGTCCCAAAACCTAAAGTTTGGGCAAGACGTTACCCCAAAAGTCCTTTTGCTATAAGGGGGGTCCTGTTTTGGATTATGAGGTGCCTTAGGTACGTTCTAGGTAAGGTTAACAGCTACGAGTGCCAAAACCGGGGTTGTCCCACTGGCCTCGAACCTAAACCCTATAGCCCTTAAGCCCTAAACCCTTAAGCGAATCAAGTCTCGTCTGCTCACTGAGCCTCCTGATCCCGAAAGCCTTGAGGCCTACACCCGAAGCCCCACATCCTACACCCTACTGTTCAGTAATACAGGGTTTAGAGTTTAGGGTTCAGGGTTTAGGATAATTACATATGCTACTGTGGGGGGGGGGGGGGTCCTTATTACAGTTACAGTATGATATATCCCAAAGCCCCATTCCAATTGCAGTAGAAGCCCAAAAATTGCAAATCCAATAGCCTCAATCCTTACATGGGGTTTACTAAGGCCCCTACATTATAGAACTCTACTACAGATCCCTTATGATAGACCCCTTAAAAGAACCCAGTTCCAACTTTATGGGGTTTACTGTATTAAGGCCTATAGCACGTTCATACCAAAGCCCGAAGCCCTGCTAAGCCGGGAAGCCAAATTGAAAAGCAACGACAGGATGTAACAACATACTTGGGGGTTCATGGGACTTAGTAAGTATAGCTACAAGTACCTTAACTGGGGGTATAACCAATCATAAGTATAGTTACCTTACGTATAGCCCTAGTTACTAAGTACCATGAACCTCTAAGTAAGCACCATAAACCCAACCCTGAACCTTAAACCTCTAAGCCAATGACAAGTAAGAACACAACATGGGCTGGAGGATTCGAAACCCTGCCCATAGGCCCCGTAGTAGTTTTTTTGGGGGGTTCGTATATAGAATCCTATAAGGTATTCCCAAAATGGAACGTACTACTTTGGGGCCCATGGGTAGACCCCAAGTCCGGAGGATTCTAAACCCAAACCCTCATCCCTAAACCTTAAACCCTAAACCCTAACCCATAAACCCTAGAGCACTTAAACCCCAAGTCCGCAGGATTTCGGCTTCGGCTATGTTGTCGAGACTTTCTACGACGAGCCGTCATCACAAGCCTTCCTCCTGGCAGGCCACAGTCAGTTCCGTTGTTTTTCTTGTTTTGGGGGTTCAGCGTTTTTAGGGGATTTTGGCATGTGTTGACGTGATTTCCTTTGCAAGCAAATCTTTACGGACTTTTTTTGCATTCTTGCTGCAGCATTATTTTTGGTATGCTGTTTTTGCAAGGGCTCTGTATTTCAGCGCAGGTTCTCCATGAGGGGCCCTTTGGAACAGGGTTTGGGGTTCGTTGCGGCCTGTTTTCTTGTAGGATTGTACTCTGTTGTTTGGTGGGTTCAGGGTTTAGGACAGGGCCGTTTTCGCTTGGAGGAACGCTGAATGTGGGTTTGATTTCGCAATAAGGGCGCCTTCGGGGTGTTGCCGCTTGAGGCTTTAGTCGTTTTGGGTTCGCGTCCTAAACAAGTTCGCTAGTCGTAGGCACTTTTGTTAGTTTGTTCGAGGGTTCATTTCTTTAAGTTTTCAACCCTTATACCCAAAACCCTTAACTAAATTAACCTTTGTGCAGGAAATCGTCACCAAGTTAATCTATCGCGCTTAGGTCCGGACGTCAGTGAAGTCGAAATCCGTACTTCCAGCAGGGGTTCGATCTATATCTTGTGGTAAATGCAGCTAGAAGAACTGTCATGAACATATTCCTTTGGACTTTACGGAGAGATACCCCAAGCTCAGAAAACCTAGTTGGAACCCTACAGCGGACGAAGTTTCATTACCGGTCTTACGTGAGGAAGAGGGCGGGCACGTATTTGTCGAAGTAGCGATGGTGACCCGACTTCGAAAGAAATGTCTGTGTAAAGGTACATAAGGGGGTTAGAACAATGCTGCTAAGGCAGGGGGTCTAGAGTTATTCCTTTGTGGAAGTGGGGGGTGTCAACAGGATGTGTTTGGCACGGCTTCTGCTCAGCCAGGTTGGTGATCAGGTACTGGCAGTCGCTAATTTCGAAGCGTTTCTGAAGATACACCTATGTATCCGGACCGAGGAATCTTTTGCACCGTGATGTAGGATGGTTGGTAGGGCATTTGTTATCTTTAATGCGATGTGTAGTGTTACCATGACTATTAATTACTATGTTGATGCTTATGATTATTACCCTAAGGCTCAAAATAGCCCAAGAGCCTTATATGGTATGGTCTTTGGGCCCGAAAGCCTTCACGCGCGAGCCCTTAGAGCCTAAGGGGTATAGTTTCTAATATTAACACGTATTGGACAAGGCTCGGACCAGGAGTAGTCTGACTATGGTTGTTATGATTGCCCTAGCTGCAATATGACCATTGCAAAAAAACGATTGCTTTCTCTCCTAAACCCTAAACTCTAAACATTTCTCCAAAGCCCTTCGGAAGGTCATTCTAAACCCTAAACTCTAAACAGTTCTCCAAAGCCTTTCGGAAGGTCGTTCTAAACCCTAAGCCTTAAACATTTCTCCAAAGCCCTTCGGAAGGAGCGGGAAACGCTGGTGATTTGCTCCTCTTCCGTGTCACGCTGGCGGAGGTGGCTGGGCTGCACCTTCAGACTCTGGCCTTGGTTATCCCTAAGGCTCCATATGCTCATCTAGTAGAAACTTAGGCCTTAAAGTACCTATATAGGGACCCCTTTCAGGCCTAAGTACCTGCTATATGGGTACATGGAGCCTTTGGGTATGGTTTAGGGTTTGCGGCCGCCGACCGAAAGCAGTGAGTGTAGTTGCAGCTATTGCGTGGGGGACTGACGTGGGGAATTGTGCCCCTTCTAGACCCAAAGGGTCGAAAGTACTGATACGGGCTTTGGAGTACCATACTTTAATATTTTTTCTTTAAGGAACCATTATGAAATAAAAGTTTATACTTTTTTTATCCCTGGTTACTTAAAAGCCCAGGTTATGGGGGATACTTCCCCAAATCATAATAGTAATTCCTAATATAGGAACCCTACATTCTAACATAAAGGTACTTTGGACCCTTTGGGAGAGCCTAGAATGGATAACCCTAGCAGCTTGACATCCAGGCTGCAGACTTGATTCCATAAGGCGTGCAGTTCGCTTTTTGCTCTAGTGTACGATAAACACATATGTCTCCGAAGTTGTAGCAGACCAAGGCGGCCATAAGATAATCTAATCCAAGCCACGAAGCCTAATGCGCAGCACTTGTCGTTCTGGTATATCAGCTGTGCGTTCATGCATAGCTATGTTTATGTGTATATATATATATATATATGTAGGTATGTGTGTGTGAGTGTGCGCTAGACATATAAATACATTTACATGTGTAGACATACATGCATACACACACACACACACACATATATATATATATATATATATATATATATATACATATGTATACAAGTATATGTATGTACACAGAAGAAGCACACATACACGAATCGTTATCCTCGAGATCCTGAAGCTCCAGGCTTAAGGCTCTACACCCCGAAAGCTATGAGCCAGGCCGCACCGGCGGCCGTGTTCACTGTTCCAGCGGGCAGTGGCATGCGAGGTGCGTTTTCAGTATCTAGTATTTAATGCGAAGAAGTAGCACGGTCATATTTACCGTACTTGTGTTCAAGATCATGGTCGTGACTGTGATTGCTTTGCGTGTTGGAACTAGGAGGATGAAATTAGTCTACAAAAAAGCGTGCATGCGTGTGTGTACCTGTCAGAATGGCACAGTCTGAAGCAAAATCACAACCATGCAACATTGTCAGACTGCGAGTCCTTATGTCACACTTTTTCACAAAAGGGCACTGCTATTGATCTTGCATTTGGCCTTGGGAGTGTAGGTGTCAGTGTTCAGGACCTCAGAAAGTTTTGGGAATCTGTTTAAGTCAGCAGAAGAACTTTTGCATGTATCCTTACCCCAAAACCGTCCCACTCACAGAAGTTGAACATTTTCTTCTAACTTTGCCCTTGAGGAGAAATCTCCGCTTTGTGCAAAGTGCCAACCTCTGGTCAGTACACCTGATCTCCTGTGTCCAAAACCCCTTACCTGGATTCTTCCACACCGAATACAGGGTTTGTATCACGTACAATACTATGCCTTCTGTCCCACATTTATGTTTGTAGTACAGCATGCATCTATTATCCCTTCAAGCCTGAGCTGCAACATGATAAGAGGCCACGAAGGCATCGTGCGCTCTGCGATATGCCTGCCGGGTGGTCGTGTCATCACTGCCGGGGAGGACGGCCACTACAGAGAAGCCTAAATAATTATCAAAACTATTCCTCAGCATTCCGGATATAGAGGATAATAGTAGAGAGAGGAATTCTACAATCAAGTAATCAGTATTCCCCGGCCCACAGGTTATCCCCCAACTCCGAGATGCAGAGTTTAGGAGTTTCGGGGTATTCCCCGAAACTCCATAGAGAACCCCCCCCCCGAAGCCCTGTGATGAGTAGACCCGCTTTCAAAGCCCCATCATATGCCAGAAAAAACCAAGCCATCGTTCCCAAACCGTAAGCCCCTAAGTCGTAATTTTCTGTGTAAGCCAAAGGTTAGTGATATAGCTGCCTGAGAACAGAAGTATGTTTTCCGAGTGTACCGCAGTATATTTACGGTGCAGAGCCGCTCCCCACACTTCTAGTCGAACTACGGCTGATGGACAAAAGACTGCATTACCCATAAGAAGGAATATACTGTAGTTCCCATAGTTTAGGGTCCTTGGGGTACTGCAGGATTTTGTCCATCAGCACTAGTTGCTCAGGCCTGCAAATCGGAGTGCAAAGTCCTTCAAGTGCGTAGTTCCCCAATACCCAACCTTTAAACTTGCTGGGTTCTTAGGTTTTAGGGGGAACCGGAAAGTTTGACCTTCTATGTCCGTGGCTTATTGGGGAAGTAAGACTGTGAGCCTCGAGAGTCAAAGTGTAAATGCAGAACCTTCAGGCAGTTCTCGCACTTCAGCGCGCGTGCACATTGCTACTGGTTTTCTGTTTCATGTTCAGGCCAAGCCCGCATGGTTTGCATCGTGTCTGACGGCTTTTAAGTAGGCTGTAGAGAGCAGCGAGTGGACCATTCGCTTGTTCAACGGTTCCCTCCCCCCGTACATAAATAATTTGCTGACTTGGTGTGTGTGAATAAAGGCCAGCAGACTTGTGCCTCTGCTTTTTGTTTTGTACGGCCACTTCAGGTTCAACAAGGCTCCACTCCACGCCCCACTTGCTCATCCCTTTGGTCTCATTTCCGATTTTTCGACGGCACGTTAGGATTCAGGGATTAATTTTCATAAGTTTCGCTCAGTGGTGGGCCCTCAGATTTGTGGTCTTCGCGAAGTGTCCAGGATCGTGATGGCTTGTGGAAGTTTATATTTTGTTATACTCCCATGTGGCTGCTTAGGACCGTTCGAGAATGACAGCCCTAAAGACGCTACTCTACTTATAGGGCTAGCAATACCACCGAACGTTCGGTGTGCTGGCCCCACAAGCGGTCGATATCGGCATATACTGTGACAGGTTTTCGAGTATGATGTTCGGAGTGCGCATGCACACCCCCCAATCTGATGCTATTCAAGATTCGTTAAACCCTGCAGAGGCACCGACAGCTGATGCAACATGCATTACTCTCTTGAGCTCGTCTGACCTAACCTACTTATCACAGTTCAAGCTGTTACATGACCATACTCTTGGATGTCTTGGGCAGCAACGCACGGTATGGGTTCTTCAAGCCTTAACCTTGCACCCTTCGCCCTCAGCCTCGAACGTGAACCCTAAACCCTAAACTTCAACCCTACTAAGCACTAAACGCTACACCCTAGACAGCCCTAAACCCTGCAGCAGCCCTAAACCCTAAACCCCACACCCCCGAATGAGGACGGTCGCATCTGTGTTTGGAGCGAATCCCCGGCCGGTGTGGGAGCAGGTCCGTGGTATTTGGGAGTTCAAGGCTTTTGATTAAGATTTTGGGTTTACGGCTCAATCAGGGTGCACGGCTTTCGGGGTGCGGAAGTTTAGGGATTTTAGTGTTTGGGTCGCGGGAGTATCAGATTCTAATCTGCAAGATAGGATACTTCACCCATATTGCCTACCCACCCAAGAATCTAATCTGTCGGATGAGAAGGAACTCTTCATTCATGTACTTCTATGACAGGCTGATCGAAAAGGATGTGTAAGCAGAAGAGATGGTACAGAACCCCCTGAGCAGATCCTGAATGATAGGTTCGTACAGGTATATATATATATATATACATATCCCCAAGGGTCCATGTACGCAAGCAGTATACACTTTGGCCCCAAAGCACCTATGTAGGGACTACTTTAAGGCTAGGATTCGCAAGGGGCCATACCCAAATAGTATACAGTATATACGTACATTGGCCTGAACGTAGTCACCATATAGGTACTTTGGAGCCAAAGTATATACTATTTGAGTACATGGACCCTTAGGGATTCTCAAAGGGTTGGATTTTATTGATCAGTGCTTGTATTAGGGCTTGGGGTCTAGGCTTTACTTAAGGTGTCCTGTCGCCCAAAAGTCCTACCATTTAATGAACCCAAGAATACAAACCATAATTAATAAGGAACCCTAAAAGGGTACAGTTCTTGTCGGCTACAGGTAGGGTTTAGGGTTGCCGTCATGATTCCCTTTTCGGGGGTTGGTTTATGGGTGTGTACCATAGTCCCAAAGGGTCCACGTACCCGAATAGTATGTACGTTAGCCTTAAAGTAGTCCCTATATAGGTACATTGGGCCCAACGTATATACTACTCGGGCACATGGACCCTAAGGGTCTCGTTGTACATGGTTTTATTTGGGATTTACAGTATGATGTTTACGGCTAGGGTCGAGGGTTTAGAGGGTGTTCAGTATGGGGTTACGTAACCCGTGCAATCTTAGGAAACCAACACCCTGAAAGACCGTCGAGAACCCCAAACCCTAAACCCTAACTTCAGCGACCGAGCCCTTGACAGGGGCTTCGGCACAGTTCCAACTCGAGCCCACAGCCGCTGCGCTTGGTGCAGTGGAGTACAGGGTTTAAGTGCTTAGGGAGGGGTTGAGGGCTTTCCGGTTTAGAGTTTATATGTTATTGTCAATGTCTCGTAGTATAGGCTTCTTCTTCTCAGGGTTTCCTCTAAGGGTCTTGGTGGAGTCTCAATGCCGGAAATGCTTTAGGGCTCCATAAGGGATCTCTCGGGGCTATGTTAGAATCAAACCCTTAGGGTCCATGTGCCCACATAGTATATACTTTGGGCCCGATGCACCTATATAGGGACTACTTAAAGGCTAGCGTATATACTATTTGGGTACATGGACCCTTAGGGAAACACATTGGACATACACTGGTGGGTTTGCAGGATTGCACGAACAAGCTTCCGCGGGGCTGCGCTTGCACAGTATTGAATTGTACAGTATGACAAGCTTTGGTTGCAACTTACCCTAGGGCCCCAAAGTAGTTCCTTTTTGGGATTACCTTATAGAATTCTAAATATGAACCCCAAAAAGGATCTACTTTGGGGCCTTTGGGTATGCAATAAAGTTTCCATAAAGCATGCCCAGAGATCCCAATACCCCTTAATTAAGGAATATACCTTAAATCACAATATCAGTGCCCCTCTAATTTAAGGTATATTCCTTAATTAAGGGGTATTGGGTTCTCTGGGTGTTTCTGGGGCACGCGGCCGATAGCATCGCCTAACTCCTGTAGCAAGCACTACTTTTCACGACCGAATTCATTGGACGATGCCAGAGATCCGCATATCGGCGTCTTGAAGGATGGCTACATCAGTACCCACAACATTTGACAAGTTTTAACGCCTACGTCTTGAAATTTAGACACGTCTCCTCAGAATTGTTCACCAGCGTGTACCCCTGCTGTGTCTACTAGTAGGGCTGTTTGGTTTGCCGAGAGTTGTTGGTTCCAGAATCTGAAACCTTCATGGCTTCGCTGTCTTAGTCAAATCTCTTGTTTGCCGATGGTAGTTAAAGTTGTTCGCTCTCTTCTTCAAAGTTTGGATTAGTGCTTGTCGTCATTGCTTTCCCGTCTCTGCTGCTTGTGCAGTGCTAGCTGCTGCAGTCGTTGGGGCAAGTTATCTGTCATTTGTGGAAAGGTGGGAGGGTTTGTCAGCAGAATACAAACCACCTTTTTGTAGTTATAGCATAATATACTCCGAAACCCTATTCTAATTATTAAGGCCCGTAGATTAAACTTGCTAGTCTCTTGCTACGAGACTGTGAAGCTTGCAAACTCTCAGCCTGACGGCCTCAAGACTTGCATCTCCTTGGAGTTAGGGGTTGGTTTGGGGTTTCTGTGCTCTTTAGTGTTTAGAGTTTAGGGTTTAGGGACCTAAGAATCCAAGGAGATACAAGGAGGGACCCTTAGTAGGGACCCCCCAGCTATCTAACCGTCATTTTGCCATTAACTGCCTACTGTGTAGGCAGGGATCCCCATGAAGGGACCCTCCTTTTGCCCTTTGAAAGAACTTGGTGCTAAACCTTAAACTCCGATATAGGCTTCCTTAGGACTCCTCTGTTCAGGTGACGCCTTGTCTGAGCAGTTGAATGCATCCTCCCTACTCCCTCTGAGCGGCATTTGAACCCCCAAATTTGCGTTGGTAATTATTTAGGCCCCTACAGTACTATACCCCTTGTGGATCCTACACTCTGTGAAGAAGCGGTGCCCAACGATTGTGAAGTGTAGCGTTTAGGACCAAATCGGCGTAGCTATAGGACCCTATCCTATTGCCCATTTGCTGGAGCTCTTAGGTCAGAACTTCAGGAATCGAGATGCTATTCAATCCATATCACCCCGACCTGGGCGTAAAAGATGCCAACCCTGCATGGTGCATCTTTACCGTGAGACTCCAGATCCCCCCCAGTACGTATTGTTCAATGGCCTTTAGAGACCCCGAAGCAGGTACTGTTTGTATACAAGGAGTCTCGCGTGCAATCACCCTAAACCCTAAACCCCACAGGGTCTATAGACCTTAAACCCCATCCCCTACCCTAATAACCTCAAATAACCTAGCTTTTTGAGGACTCATATAACCAAGTCATAATAGGGAACCCAAAGAATTTTAGGTTCCTTACTGTCCAGGTATACCCCAAACCAATCAGCCTTTCTCAAGTCTGGGATTGCTGGAGGCCTATGGCGCCGTGCGCCGCGGGGGACAGCGAGATGCTCCGTATTGACTTGACTTCTGCGCCGGGTGCTCAGAACTTTGGGGTTAAGGGTCCACTTGGGGGGTCGGGGGACTTAGTAAGTAGTTAGTAAGTAGACTTATAAGTACCCTAAAAGGGACCCTAATTGGGGTTATGGTACTTATAAGTCCCTAAAATAACCAGTTACTAAGTCCCCCGACCCTCCAAGCAGGGTTTAGGATCCGGTATTCCCCCAGATCCCTGAGCCCCTACTAAGCTCTGCCAGAATTGTAGCTTCGGTCATGGTGCTACTTTGTTGAGTTCCTGTGCTTGTGGACCCTTGTATAATGTCGCAGTCATGGTACTTGGAGGTTCATGGGACTTAGCAAGTATAGGTCTAAGTACATAAGTATAGTTACCTTATTTTATAAACCCAGTTACTATTATAAGTACCATGAACCTCTAAGTAGACCCTCAACCCTAAACCCTATAGATCCAATTTAAGGAACCCTATAGATCCCTTTAAGGAGCCCTTTAAGGAACCCTAGTTACTAAGTACCATGAACCTCTTGGAAGAGCTTGAACCCAAAACGCTTGACCAGAAAAGGCCCAAATCATACTCAGACCTTCCAGTCGATCTTAATTACTTAGATAGTGAACGGGGAACTTTGAACTTTTGGGCCTTATATATTAGCTCTGTGTTGGAAAGTTGGAACTTTTTAGCGCCCGGTTGTTGAAGAAGAGAGATTACCTGAACCCTAAGGATAGCTTTTTAGGGTTCCTGAATATGATGTCCTTATATACGTCCTTAAAAAGGTAGGTTATTCCGGGTTAAGGCTTAAGGTAAAGAATACACCTCAAATCATAGTAGGACCCCTAACATGATTTAGGGTATGTTCCTCAATTCCCTTATAGAACCTTTATAGGTCCCTAGAAGCACCCTTTAAGGAACACGTATGGGTATATTCCTGAATCAAAGGTTGTTGGAAGGTCTGGGTACCTGCCTACTGCCGCATACCCGTTGTGTCTACTTGGACTCCGGGCTTCAGGCATAATATAGGGGCTTAGTAATTAGAACAGGGTTTCGGGTTCCATTTGAATGGATCCCGAAAGGGTTCTGTAAAGGATCTATAAGCGGACTAGAATGTAGGGGCGTCAATAATTGGAATAAGGTTTTGGTACACAATATACTGTCACTATCATAAGGAGCCCTAAGGAATGAGATTGGTCATCATTTAGGCCCCTATATAGTAGCCCTTGTAGGCCCCTTTAAACATTGTATTTCTTAAGGCCCCTATAGTACAACCCCCAAAGTCTGGGGCTCGAGGTTTAGGCCCAAGCTTTCCTAAGCCAGGGCTTGTGGGTGTTTATGCGATTCCAGTCCCAAAGGGTCCTAGGTAAATAGTGATTCCTAACATAGAATCACTGTTTGTACTATGTAGGTACTTAGGATGCTGTGGGAGTCCTGGACCACTAGGCAAAACTTCCAAAATCAGCGAAAAGGGACGGGAGGAGGGCCAAGTTAGAGGGGCAAGAAGGTGAGGAAAGAAGAGTCCGGGAAGAACGTCTGACTGCTTCGACCAAAGCACAAGACAATTGTTGTCTGGAGTTTGGCTATCGTGTACCATATACGAGTATACTATATGGTTTACTATATACACATATAGACTACTATACCGAATATTCGCATACTAAATTGTAACAGTATGCTGTAGACGTACGTTATAGGGTATACCACATTCCAGCTTTCTTAGAGCTCCATGGTTCCTTGGTCTTGCCTCAAGAGTTACAGCCGAGGACGCGAGCAATACCACGATCAGGAGGCAACTGGATCTGCAATAGATGCCATGTGTTCCTTTTGTTCTGGTAGCTGCTGCACAGTCTTCCCAGGAAGGCATGTCGCAGTACATTGTTGTTCTGCATGTGAGCCCGTGACTTTGCGGCAATCTTGGAACATGTCTCTCTTTCGCAGCTGAGTGGCGCACAGGTCTGCCTAGCGCCCAGTCGGCCGCCTTAAGATCAAAATTACACCCTAAACCCTGAATCCTACACCCTAAACCCTGAATCCTATACCCTAAACACTCTAAACCCTAAAAAGTAAGATCAAGGTGGCCACAAGCAATGGCCCAGGTCCACCCCATAGAGAGGAGCAGCTCAGAGGCCTCACCTGCGTCTCGTCCTGCTGCTCCGCGACAGCCGAGTAAGGCTCCTGCAGCTCCTGACAACGCAGAGAGCTTCTTTGCTTAGATCCCCAATGCCCAACCTTTAAGCTTTTTGGGTTCTTATGGTTTAGTAGGAATCGGAAAGTTTAACCTTTTATTTCTGTGGCTTATTGGGGTAGGAAGTTTGTCATAGTTGGGTAACATTTTGCATGTTTATGGGTACTTAAACCCAATAAGGCATTAACAACCTTGGATTTTGACCCCTATCCCAACCATGAACTAGGCTTGCCGAAAGTTGCTGGGCAAGAGTCCGAGATTTTCGCGAGCTTGGGAGCGGCGCAACTGTGTTTACCAACAGTTCGCAACACTCTTCTAGCTTCCATCAGCACTTCAATTTTCATCTTCCTTGGCCTTATGGCATTCGGTTTTGCAGAACTTGGGCTACCTCTTCCTCGACCAGTTTGGCTGACACTGCTTTGCCGTTTTGCTGGCTGGATCTTTCTCTTTGTTGTGCCGATTCTCGTAGCTGGATCGTCCTTTGGGATCTTTCTTTAATGTACCCTACTATTTTGTAGAGAACCATTAGAGTAAATAATTTTCAAAGGGCTTAAAGGACAACTCAGGTAGTTCTAGCCAAAACGACCTACCATTTTGGGGTTCCTTATTATGATTTCTGTATATGGGTGGTTGTCAAAGTTATGGTTCCTTCTTGGGTACCCAATTAGGGTCCCTTTTAGGGTACTTATAAGTCTACTTACTAACTACTTACTAAGTCCCCCGACCCCTCAAGTAGGGTTTAGGGACCTTTATGGTAGAATGTAGGGTTCCTATATTAGGAGTTACTATTTTGATTTGGGGAAGGATCCCCCATAACAGTACTTTGGACCCTTTTGGAAAGGTACCCTACAACCCTAAAACCCTGAACCCCAAACCGGAGTTGCCGAAAATAGGGGACCCTAATATAATACCCTAAATAATAGGATCCTTCTTATAAGGACCCCAAAATAAGGTAGGTCTTTTCGGCTACAGGTCCTCGCTGTGCCGCTGATTCGCAACTTCATGCTCTGGGGCCAGGAGCCTGGCCACCATGTGTCGCAAGACACTCAGCCAGAAGTATGGGCCATTTAAAGGGTACGAATAGGGTATGTATATATATATATACATATGTACAAGGTATATTATAAGGTCTAAGGTTAGAAGTAAGACACTCAGCTAGGATGCCCAGTACTACGGTTGATGATATAAATCCTGCATTACCCCAAGGACCCTAAACTATGGGAATAATGGTCTGTTCCTTATTCTGGGTAATGCAGGATTTATATAATCAACCATACCCTTATTCCCTTTTTGTAGTCCTAGGTTCCTTACTTGGGGGGTCGGGGGACTTAGTAAGTAGTTAGAAAGTAGCCTTATAAGTACCCTAAAAGGGACCCTAGTTGGGGTTATGGTACTTAATAAGTCCCTAAAATAACCAGTTACTAAGTCCCCTAAACCCTAAACCCTTATAAAATCCCTATAGATCCCTTTAAAGGAACCCTAAAGGAACCCCCTTAGAGTTACTAAGTCCCCCGACCCTCCAAATATAAAGCTAACCCAATACCGCCTAGTCAGGAGACGCTCGGTCTGAGCTTAGAAGTATGGGCCTTTAGCCCTGGTACGGGATTTTAAAGGATACGAATAGGGTGTACATATATATATATGTATATATATATATATA